>JALMGJ010000001.1:170887866-171355366 GCA_023362775.1 Charina bottae
CTTTGGCATAGCTACCATAGTGAATACGTTCAATCAAATGAAGTTGCAGACAGTGGACCCATTGATGAGTTCTCAGTCATGCTTTCATATAGTAACTCAATGAGCTTCACTCAGTTGGAAAATGAGCTTATATGAACAACTCGTCTCTAAGGGTGCTGCTGCTTCTTTTTTTAGTCAGGCCTTGGTGTATGCATGGATTTATAAATATCACACTAGTTTCACTTCTAAATATTTTTATCAATCCATAAATTAAAGATAACACAGGTACTTGCTGCTTGCTATCTATCAGGATAGTTTCTCTGCATACATTAAAACTCAGTTACTAGAAGCATAAATAAGTAATGGTTATTGATCCCAGAATGGCAATAACCTCAAAAAAATGTATATCAAACAAAATTTAAAAAATACTTTTGGAAAAAAAATGTTAATGTTCAAGGCAGGATGCTAATGGCAATTCTGGGAAAAAAGAATATACATGGTTGTAACACGTTGCTCTTTTAATCTTATAAAAAATTGAAGAAATAGAGAAATCAATAGTGTACAACAAAGCTGCCAAACATTTCATTCGTAATTTGGACATCCAGAAACAATCACTAAGTAATGTTTTCAAAAGCTCTGCATCTACAGTAGGTTATTTATACCAGATTGCAAAACAAATCTACTTGGAAGTAAGATCCAATGGCTTTAATCTAAGTTCAAAGGAACCGATTATGAACAATATCTACAATGATAGTCCTAAGGTATCTTACTGGTGGGGAAGCTAGCTCCATGCAACATGAGACTTAGTTCTAGTAAATGTCCTTAGCATGAGTATTGCCACCTTGTTAAAACCTCATGTCAGCCATTAATTTAACAAAGACTAAGCAATCCAGAGTTACCAGCTTCTATTGAAACATTGGCAGATAAGGAAAATAATGCCAAGGAACCTTACATGGTAGTTGTAAACATTCCTGAGATAAGGCCAATATATGGTTGTCCTATAAATCTATGACTTATGCCATCACAATTAAAAAAAAATACTGTGTTCACAAAGCAAGGCAAAGCTAGCAGCTTAGAACAGCGCACATTCTCCAATCTTTAATCATTTATTTTGGCCATGCAAAAAAATGTGCATTTGCTTTGAAGTTCACCTATTTTAATTTATTTATTTATTTAATTTATATGACCGCCCATCTCCCCACATGGGGAACTCTGGGCGGTTAATGGCACTGATGGTTCCCACATACTCGGTCCTCACTCCCCCCACCTACAAATATTCTGAACTGATACCACATAACTGTATTTTGCAGGTCTTACTGAGACCACAGTTCAATGTTACTTCTGTGGCATCTTGGTTATGCCTCCTGTGGTTATAGAGTATTCAGTAGTCAGAATCTGGGGGCTAATTGCTACCAGCCCTTAATTAAACATATATGAATCTAGGCTGCATTTTAAAAATATTAGGATTCATTTTTGCATAGACAGTTTTAGTATCAAGGTTCAAGGAGCATATGGCTGTGATTAATAAATTGGTTATGCAACAAGCAATTTACTGTATATGAGAAGGCTTTAACCAATGGATGTTTGTATATTATGTTTTCAGGATAACCTAGTTGAGCAACCTGATTCTCAAGTAGCTAGAATGGCACAATCCTCCAATGGGATTAAAAGCATATTATGGGAAAAAGGAATGCAGATCTAACTTGTGATAGTAAGTACCCATTAGTAAGAACCCACAAATGAAATGAATCAGATGCTCACATCCAAATAACAGGGGATCGAAAGGACTATCTTGCCAGCAAACTTTGTTTTCAAGTTCTGCTTTCCCAGAGCAAATAGAGATATATCTATGGTCATCCTCTTTTTTTTTTCATACACAATTCCTGAAGAGTAAGGGACTGTTGATTAAATTAAACATATATGACTACTGAAAAAGACCCTGTATGCAGACAGGATTACCTGGTAAAATAAAATGAAAATTCCTTCTTATTTTGAGTGGAAGTAGTAAAGAACTAAACAGTATCAGGTATAAGGCAGTGGATGTTTTTATTGTCCCACCCTCCATAAGCCACTTAATAATTTGCTGAAGGCATTTACACATACTTTTCCATCTAGCAAAGTGGACAAAAATGACAAATAACTTTATGGCTCTGGAATTTCAGTTATGGTAACTGGCGTGCCTGAAATTCCAGGAAAGGTTACGTTTCAACGAGTGTATCTTTCCATTTACTTACGGAGCCTCACTGAGTAGAGTAGATGCATAATTCTACACTGTAGCCAAAGAATTGTTTCCTATTACATTCCATGTATAACCTTTGGCAGTGTATCATACCTATGTGGTTAGCCATGCTTATTGCTGCTTCTAAACAGCCCTCTTCTCACTCCCTACAGCTGTAAGAATTTCACAATGTCCAAGTCCATTAAAAAAATGCGCAGAAAAATATAGGAAACTTTTTCAGGGTTACTGTGTTTGTGCTGTGTGTGTATACTGCATGTTGGAAGTGATCCAAAGTCACATAGCCAGCTCTGAAGAAAAGATAAATCACCTTTGGAAGTGGCTTTGTTTTCAAACAAGCTTTACCAACTCCCATTCTGTTTAAATATACAAGTTATCTTACTTTAGCAGATTAAACTCTATAGTTTTCTGCTACCAAAAGTGATCAACCTACCAGAAGCCTTTGGAAGTTCAAAAGTAATAAAGGAGGGATAAAAAAATTAATTAAATAAATAAATAAATAATTGGTGGCAGACTTCCCTGGGTTCTTTGCAACAGCTGGTACTCAAAGATATATTGCTTCTAAGCATGGAGGCTCCCTTATTTAGTTATTATGAATGGAATATAACCTACTTTTAAAAAGAAGTCTAGTAGTGTAAGTCTATTCTTCTTCTCTCAAATATCACAGTGCAAATCTATCACCATGTGAAAGTATACAAACAGCTTTTTCCAACCCACTCTCTCCAAGCCACTCTCCAAATCCACCCTGGGTTTAGATTTGGAGTACAATTCCAATTCTAGCCTTGCTAACCGGGAATGGCAGGATCTGTAACCCATACATACAGAAGGTTCCAGGGCAGGGAAGGCTGGGGTTCAGGACTACGCCCAAGACTTCATCAGCACATCTTCCAGCCCTGATTTATCATAGGTTAGCTTTTGTGTGAAGACTGAATTTCCCAAACACCTGAATTCATTTCTTGCCCGCGATAAGCCCAACTTCTATTCAAACTCTGTAAAAAGCCTTCTTTGCTAATGTGCATTTCAGCACCTAATAGGTTTGAATCTGCATCCGTCGTCCAGATAAATGGAGGTGTCTTCTATTAATGAAAAGAAATTGTCTTACTGCTTTCTGAAAAATAGTCCCGAACAAGAGCCTGTCCACTTTGTTTCACCTGGCGCTGATGTGTGCGGGTTGGTTTTTTTTTTTTTTTGTCGTCACCAGAAATCCTCTTCCAAGGAACGTAAAAACGGGCAGATCATACCAAGCTGTACTAGGGATCCCTATTCTGGATCTGAAACTGGTTTAATCGCTGAAAGCAAACACCTCGGGGCACAGGGGAGTTAACTTGTCCAGATGCGTGGTAGACCTGGCTTCCTTGCGCCTCCACTCTGGGCCAGCAGAGGGCCCCCTTTCCCACTGAAAACAAAGTCGCATCACAAAACTCTTGCCACTGATCCGGCGCGTACGGTCTGGACGGCGGCGGGATTCGTAGGCTGGGGGGTAATGGAGGGGGGCTCGCAGCCTCTCCTGTGCTGCCCCAAACCAGCACCACGAACGTCCCGCCCCGAAGCCGCCCGCTTGCGGCAACTCCCAAGCAAGAGCGGGAAAGCCCAGCCAGGTAGTCGCCAGCCACCCACGAACATGCTTCCTGCTCGCTCTCCCCTGCTGCAACCTCCGCGCGCTTCTCTCCATGCAAGGGAGCGTTTGCTGGACAAGAAGCCCCCTCCCCCTTTCTTCCCCGGCACCGGGAGAAAGTGCGCGGGAAGGAGGCAAGATCTCTGGCTGAGAAAGTTGAAGAGGACGAGCGAAGCAAGAGGGTGTGCGTGTACGTGAGAGCACAACAGGCTGGGCAAAGGTGGCAGAGCGAGAGCGCGAGGCTGCCAAGTGCCGGGCGCCTGCCAAGGCACGAGCCGAGCAGGTGCCTGGTGCCCAGACACGAGTGTCTGGCGGGGTAGAAAAAGGCGGCGACCGAATCGCCCGCCCACCCACCCTGCTGTCCGCCTCCGGAGAGCGAAGCGGGGTCTTTTCTGGCCCTCGGGCTGCCCGGCCAAGTGCCCTTACCTGGGAGTAAAGCCACCCGAGCTCAGCGAGCCTTCCTTGAGAGGAAGCGCGCGGCGGTTTCCTCGCGCCAGGGCCCTGGTCCAGCTGCCAGGAGGGAATCGCCCCGCGCCCTGGGCAGCCTGCTGCCAACCGAGTCTCGGGCGGACCGCCCAGCTCGTGCTCGCCTGTTCCGACCGAGAAGTTCTTTCTTCCCGGCGGGGCGGCAGAGAACCGACCTGCCTCCTTCCCCCCTCCGAAGCTCCTCTTCCTCGGGCCTCTGGCTTGGGCAGCCGCGCCGTCCCCAGCCCTCCCAGGGCCGCTAGGCTGGCTCCCCGGGAGGCTCCGGCAAGGCTGTTCAAGTCAACTTCTCCGCGGCCGCGCCTCGCCGCTCGCTTGCCCCTACCTTGCCGTCCACACAAAGCCTGCTGGGGTCCCCTCCGGAAAGTCACATCGTCTCCCAGCCGTCCAGTCCCTCCAGCCGCCTCCTGCAGCTCCAGAAACACCGGAGGAGGCAAGCGGCTCAAATGTCTCATCAAAGCTTTATGAAGGGTGGGAAGGCAACGGAGTTGTTGGGAGCCTCTGATCTCTTTCTCTCCCTTCCTTTCTCTCCCCCCCCCCCCCCACCGGCTGTCGTAGGAGCCTGGCTGTGCCCCCACACCACCGCCCCTCCCTCCCTCCCTCCTTGTGTTTGGCTTCTTCTCACTCAGGAATTATTTAGATCTCCGTTTGGGTTGCTATTGGTCAAGCTGCTTCCAAACGGGCACCAACGCCGGGTCGCCCGGTTTAAAGGAACCGCACTGCCTGCTCCCCCCGCCCCCCGCCCCAGTCCATCGCAACTGCACAGAAAACTCCGGCGTTTGCAGGGGTCCCTTTCGCTTCTTGGGAATTTGGCTTTTCGCTCGCTCCCTGCCTAGATCGACCAAACCTCTCCCAAGGGAGGCCGCCCAAGACGCCGGCAAATAGCCCGGACTGTGTCCGGACCCTCTTTCCTCCATCCTCCGTGCCCCTTCCCTGTGGTCAGGAAACAAGAAATTAAATTTACCGCGGGCACCGGGGTGGGTGGGGAGGCATAAAAACTAACCAGCCTCACCCACACGAAGTTCTGCTTGCGTTCTCCCCGTCCCCGCCTCCCCCCAGATTTCAGCTTGGTAAGAAGGCAGCGGACTCCAACGCAACTCCTGCCGAGCTGATAAACGGCGGGGGAAAGCGTCGTGGACGCGGAACGGGTTGGGTGCCAGGAGATAAATCTGAGCAGGGGAAACGAGGAAGCCCGAATGAAAGTTTTGAGCGCGCTCGGGGCTTCCTAAGTTGCGGACTCTGGATCCGAAACGCGGGGCACTGTTACGACTTGAAACGCTAGCAATCTCTTAAAGCCGGAGAAGATTAGCTTTCTACTTGTTGGTACATTAAACAAACCAGATCCATTTAAATATAGCTCCCTGACTGACCTCTTCATAGTCTGCCTATTAAGAATGCAATCAAGATAATAAGCATGGTTTATTAATGAAGGGTCCGGATAACGTTACGAGTCACTTTCGAAGAGAACACGCAGCGGGCAAACGTGCACCGTCCCGCCAGCCGGCGGGTTTTCTCGCAGACATAACAAAACAGTCCGACAAGCAACCCCAGACTCACCTTGCGCTCGCTTGCTCGCCCTCTTTCTGTCTTAGGCGCCTAGCCGCGAAAGACCGCGCCGAGAGGTGGCATGGGAGATGCCTGGATGGCAAGCGCCGGCTTTTGTGATAGAGTTGGTTGGAGGAGAAAAACAGCATTTAAAATACCAAAGGATATGTTTAAGATCAGGATTCCCCACCTTCTTGCCCAAACCTCTTTCGCGAGGCGTCCTCATCCCTTTCCTCCCCGCCCCCTGTTCCGTTTATGCCGCAAATGCAGATTAAATTATTGATAGTGGAAATTGCGTGGTGGTGGAAGTAACAGTGGCATCCCCCGATTGAGTAGCTCCATTTGATCGTGGCCGGGATGGAGAGATTTCATGCTTGCTCGCTAGAGTGAGCTACGGTCGAATCAACATCTCTCCAGCCGTGAATGGAGGCTGTGGGAATCCACACGAGTGCTCTGCTTTGACGTGGACGTCATATGATCCCGCGCCTGCCTGTAAACGAGACACCCCTGCGTAGCTCACGAGCAATCAGATTTCCCCCACGCCACCGATCTCTTTCTCGCGTAGCAAAAATGAGGCGGCGGCGGCGGCGGCGGCCTGGGATCCCGCCCTTGCACGTGTTTTCTGTTGCGGTTCTCCCTTCGCTTGTTTGGGCTTCCCCATAAACACCGGGAGAAGAGGGTTTCCCTATCTCGCCCGAAGTTTCTATTTTTTTTAAACCTCGAGGCCTGAACTTGATTTCAGAGGTTTTTGCTTGATTTTTGTTGTTGTTGCTAAAGTTAGATATTTATCTTAGGCTGTGAAAACTTTTGTTTTAAACAAACAAAAAGGCGCCTTAGACTGTAAGCTTCCAAACCACAAGCTGGATATTTTGAGGCCCACCTCCAACTCTTCTAAAATCCTTTTGTCCAGCAGTTCCTCAAGTCTTCATAGAAAGGGGGACAAAGGGATTTCTTAGATTTAAGGAGAATGGAAGAGAACTATCAGTGCCTGGCAGATCTCTCTCCTTCACCTCCCCACACTTCTGAATTTTCCGGCAAAATAAAAATGTGGTTAGAAACGTGATAGTTGGATTGAGGCCGAGTAGCATATCACAGGATATCTGGAATGCCATGAGAAGGCTCCCTTAGAAAATATAATGGAACCCGGATTAGCTTACTTGGGAAGCAACAGGAGATCTGAACCAGCAAGCACACATGGCTTTTCTTAGTTATTTCTTTTCAGCCATGAGGAAATTTAGGAATTATTGGGCAACTCATAAGTACATGGGTAATATTTGCACAGCATGTTGAATTACAAGCTAGCTGTTTTTTAGCTTAGCATGTCCAAGCCCAGTGGTTTGTTCCTAAATTAGCAGGTTCTGCAAACTCAGAAAATGAGATCAATGGAGCAAACAAAATGGATCAGCCAGCACTGTGCCAAAGAGATAATGCTGGATTAACTAGTATGTTAATGATGAGTATGTCATTACCAACTATTGACTGAACAGATTGACTTCAAACCTAGACACCTTTATAGGAGTTAAAGAGAGGTGATATCCACACTTGGACTGGCCCTCAGCCACTGCAGCTGACCTTTCCTGCAGCTTGAAGCTCCCTGGGTAAATCAAAAATCCGCATGTTGCAGACCCCCTCCATGAAAGAATTCCATCTAGCAGGGTCTCGGAGGCGAGCCTTCTCTGCAGCAGCACCTGCCCTATGGAACATCTTCCCCCCAGAGATAAGACAGGCCCCCTCACTCCTGGATTTCAGGAAAAAATTAAAAACTTGGCTCTGTGATCTCACCTGGGGCAAGAAGGAAAGTGGTCAAGCTTGGGGATGGCTGATTTCTTAGAGCTGCCTCAAATATTTTAAATATGTTTAGCTTCACTGTAAGAACCACCTGCCACTTGAATTTTATTGTATTTATATTTTTATTGTTGTTTTTATTGTATTTTAATGATGTTGTGGTTGTGAACCGCCCAGAGTTCCTCCTTGAGGGGGAGATGGGCAGTCATAGAAATTTAATAAATAAATAAAAATAAAATTTAAAAAATGATGTCTGCTACACACTTATAGCAAAACCTGTGTGTGTGTGTCTTCATGTGCACAGACCAGCGTTTCTCAACCTTGGCAGCTTTAAGATGGGTGGACTTCAACTCCCAGAATTCCTGAGCCAGATGCTGGCTAGGGAATTCTGGGAGTTGAAGTCCACCCATCTTAAAGCTGCCAAGGTTGTGAAACACTGGTATAGACTGACACAGGGAGTCATAAAACTTTTTGTTTCCTTTCAGATGAAATGATGCATTAAAATATCATCTGTTTGCTTTCAGGGGATGTGACTACAGCCCATCCAGCTTAGTTCACAGCCTTCTCCACCTGGGCTCCTTCTAAAGGACTTTCTTCCATGCCAATGCAGAACAATTTGGAGGCTGGGCAAGGGATTCAAGAGTTTTTGGTTCAGAATTCTTCCTAGCCTTGTTTTCAGTGCTCTTTTTAATTGGAAAGCAATCAAGGGAGCAGATATGGGGTTAGGTTAAATGTGTTATACCTTTGAGAGATCATTTTTTTCTTGCTGCAGCCCATCATCTTAAATGTTCCCAATTTCTCTTATTGCCCACCTGCAGTGATTCTAAAGGGGTATAATTTCAAGAAAAAGCTACTGTGAGTTAAAATGAATCCCCTCACCCAGCATTACTTTTAATCTACATATAGAATGCTATCCAGAATTGATTTTTTTTAAAAAAAAGAAAAGACAAAATCTTAAACAAACTTTTTCTCACTAGCTTTCTAACCATCTGTTTGGTTAATGTGATTTGATCCCAGCCTGATTTTCTGAGAAGAAAAGGTCAAGGGAAGAAAAGAAGAAGGGGCTGTATTTTCATTTCTTCTTGTTGTCAGGAAATCTAAATTAATCCTGATTATACAAATGGGAGTAATGTCAATGAACTTGGATTTTTTACAAGGGTATTTTATTCTATTAATATTTTTAATTGGATGAGGTCAGTTCTAATATTATTTGCCACATTTTACATGTAATTGCGTATGTACAGTATATGTTTCCTAGTTACATGCATTCAGCTATTTCTTTCATTCTTTTTCCCTCTGTCATTCCCCTCCACCCCCAATAAAAGATATAGGAATTTACTAATTCAATTTAGTGCAAAAACGTATAGCACATTTTTTTAAAAAAGAATCCATTCTGCCTTTTTAAATGACAATTTGCTAGCAATGGAAATGTAGCACAAATGCTCTGGCTGCAATCCACACTTTGAAAGTATACAATATAGTTTTACAACATAGTTGGCTCAATAAAGTAAATCATTCATCAGTCCTTTGTTTCACTATAGTGTTGTGTATGGCCAAATCTGTGCACCCGCCGTTGCATTCAGTAAAACAATACAGCTAGAAAAAGTATAGAAATGATCTCTGTGACACACATTGGGCTTAATGTGAATAAAAGAACAAAGGACATTGGTTTGTACTGGTTGGATTGTCACATGCCAAAAGGTAGTTCCTTTGATTCTGGCATAGTAAATTGTGTGAAACTTGTGTAAGCCATGGTTTCTGGTTAGTGTGATTTGTGAACTCAGTCACTGGGATTTATTCAGAAATCATAATTAAAAGAAACCATTGCATAGTCCTAAATCTCGGTGAGAGGAATTTGAACAGTAGCGGTGATTCCTTTCCTTTGTGCTGTTTTTGAAATCCATATCTGCCTTATTTTCAAGCTGTTATTTGTCCTACAGGAAGAACATATTGATTAATTCAGCTTTTACCCTGTTTTTCATTAAAATAAATTCCACGAGTTACATTAAGTCTTATTTTCCGAGGAATACAACAGAAGCTGCCTCCAGTTTGAATAACTGAGCTTATTCCTTGTAAGAGCACACAATACAGGGATGATCAGACTTAGTAGAGACATGATCAAACTCCAATCAATCAACCAAAATGAAAAAAGAATGAGTGAAGATATTTCAAAAATTGTCATAAGAACATAATAATAGGCTTGTTGGATCAGGTCAAGACTCAACTTACTCCAGCAATTGTTTCTCACAGATGTTTCAAGGGTAACCACAAGCAGGAGATGATGATAAAACCCACTTCTACTTTTATTCCCTTGCAACTGATATTTGGAGGCATGTTACCCCCAACCTGAGCATGGTGGCTCAGCGGGTAAGATGCCAGGTAAGATCGCAAGTTCAGAGGTTCGAATCCCGAGCCCCGCATGACAGAGTGAGCTCCCGCACTAGCTCCAGCTCTTGCCAACCTAGCAATTCGAAAGCATGCAAATGCAAGTAGATGAATAGGTACCACTTCGGTGGGTAGGTAACAGCGTTCCACATCCATCATGCTGGCCACATGACCACGGAAGCGTCTTCGGACAACGCTGGCTCTTTGGATAACAAACGGAGATGAGCACCGGCCCCTAGAGTCAGACACGACTGCACAAAATGTGCGGGGGGGAACCTTTACCTTTACTTTAGGGTAAAGTACAGAATCTTGAAAGCCTGCTAAAGCAATTCCCCAGATTAATTTATACCTAGAGTAATTTAGGCAGAGTTACTCTTAGCCTCTTTCTGGTGCTTCCCCTCTGCCCTGGACTGGAGTGTTTCCACCCCCATGTTCCCAGGTCCTGCTAGACATTCCATCACACTTGCTTACTTTAGAATAAGTCCCATTGAATTCAATAGGACTTTACCTTTGAGTAAATACGTATTGATAGGATTACCTTGTAAAGACTTTCATATGAACCAAAATTATGATTCATACTCTCCTCGTGTAATTAATGTGCCATTGTTTTATGAAGAGGAGAAAAATAAAAGACACAGGTAGTCCTCATTTAGCAACCACAGTTGGGACTGGCAACTTGGCATTAAGCGAAGCAGTCACTAAGTGAAACTGCAACTGTGCTTATGATCTAACTTTGGCTTTTCTTTGCTTTACAGACCTGCGAAGGTTATAAATGCAAGGATTGGTTGTAAAGTTACTTTTTCATCACTATCGTAACTGCAAACAGTCAGTAAACAAGGTAGTCACTAAATGAGGACTACCTGTAATATCAAACAAAGCCAATAAAAAATTTAATAGCAATTTTTATTAGTGGTCAGAAGTTAAGCAGTTAGGTAATGTCTTTGCTACTTTAAATGGATACTGTCTCTGACAAAATCATTAAAATTCTCCATTCAATTCTCCATTCATCCATTGTTATCTGTGCAAATAGTTGCAGCACATACAGTATATGTTTTGCAAACTGAGCACAGTTTTGTTTCATTTCACATTATTTATCCTGGGATTTCCTGAAATTTGCTAGGAGATGTGAAACTGAACTTCCGAGATTTTTGTTGGCATTGACTACACATTTTCAAATATATATTTGAATCTGTAAGGGTTATAGCTTTGTTTTTCTGAAATGTAATGTATTAGCAAGCAGATTGATGTTTGTATTTTTTCTGCATACCTATGGCATTGTAACATCAGAGCTTCTGGCAAAGCCAATTAATTAATTAATACAGTGTGGTAGAGATTTCTGATTTCCTAAACCACACTGGAGAGGTAGAAAAAGGTCTATGAAATGAAATGCAGCTGCAGTAGATACAGATTCTCAACTGAGAACCGAGAGGAAAGTTGATGCAAGATTAATTCACTTGAGGCAATACTGACTCCCATAACATTAGGGATCCTCTCAGCTTCATCTATGTATGGCAGAGTTACACCTCTTGCCTTTGCACTCTTGCACTCATACCTCACAGGAACTGGAATTAATTTCACTGGTGTTACTAGATCACTTGCAGGTGCTTTGGGTGGCATTAAAAAGTGAGTGTCTAGTAAGATGACAAAGTATCTGGTGTCTAGAACCTTTGAGAGTATATTGCATCCTCTCACTTTCTGATTCTCCCAACCAACTGATGGAGCAATCCTGACCAGATATTATAGTGAGAGCAGAAGATGAGTATAGTAACAGGAGAGAAGAGCCAAATGCAGCTGGCTATGCTGTGTAGCAAAGGAGAAAAAAAACCACTTTCTAGATTTGAGTCCAAAATTCCTTTGGTGGAAGAGTTATTGCTATAGCAAATCCTCTACTGGGCTTCTCTGATTGAGGTAAACCAGGAAACTTTTCCTGCTTTGTGAGGTGAAAGGAGCAAGAAACAAACTTGCCTTGCTAATATTTTCTACCTTGCCAGCGTCCTCCCATCCCTCTGGTGTAATACCCCATGTGTTCCTATTCTTCCCCAGTCAGGCCAGTTTTCCACAAAGCTTTGGCTGAAGTCCAGAACATCTCATTCTGCAGGGAGGACAAAAATGGTTCAGGTGGATCCTCCCCACCCCACCACTCCTTCCCTCCCCTGCCCGTTTAAATTGGGATTGCCAGTGTTGGGTAGAAATATATGCAACAGGTTCTCATTGGATTTCCCTCACTCAGTACTGCTGAGTGTTGGAAGAACAACGAGACTATATTTGGGTTTTCAGAATATGAATATCAGGGCACTGCTAAAAATTAAATACCCAAATGGAAACTAATCCAAACCACACTACTCCTTTGAGCCAATACATATGGCTTGTGGTCAGAGGCTCGCCTTCAATTGCTATGCTTAAGGCCAAGGGTTTCCTTGATTCTTTTGTATGCTATCATTCATTTCACTGAATACTTAACAAAGGCAGCTTAGCATTAATTTGAATCCAGACTATCTTGGTCGATCCATGCCCATCAGAAGATGGCTGAATGCCAGGTATGTTGGTCCTTCCTTCTGGAATCCATGTTAAAGGCGAGGATTCCTCCATGGGCCATTGTTCTATAAACTGGACATAGTGTTTGACTTGGGGGCCAGTTTATTACCTGTTGCTACCACTGAAAGAGAAGGGGGCGTGGTGGCTCAGTGGGTAAGACACCAGGCTTTAAGATCGCAAGTTTGGAGGTTCGAATCCCTAGCCCCGCATGACGGAGTGAGCTCCCGCACTCGCCCCAGCTCTTGCCAACCTAGCAATTCGAAAGCATGCAAATGCAAGTAGATTAATAGGTACCACTTCGGTGGGTAGGTAACAGCGTTCTGCATGCGTCATGCCAGCCACATGACTGTGGAAGCATCTTCGGACAACGCTGGCTCTTCGGCTAACAAACGGAGATGAGCACCGGCCCCTAGAGTCAGACACGACTGCACAAATGTGCGGGGGGGGGGAACTTTACCTTTATTTACCACTGAAAGATATATTGTTTTATTATTTAAAAGTGGGCTCTGCTCCTCTGAATGAATTGCAAAATGGTAAAATATGGTAATGTGAAATCTCCCCACCCCTCACAAGAACATAGTATACTGCTGCCAGTTAGATAAGAAAGACTGGATTAGATGAACACCCAATAGTCTTATATATCTTCTTATATTTCATGGTATACCAATTGACAGGGCATGATTTCATACTTCATTAAATTTCAGATACATTTTGGGATTTATTAGTTTATCCCTGAAATGACAGCTTTTTCTTCTTTTCAAATACCCTACTATATTAGATTTTTGGGAACTAGGGGAATGGTGGCAAGATAACTTTGAGAATGTGCTGTTCTGTTTGCGAAAACACTTATGCTTTTATTTCACACCTCTACTTTCTAAGTCATGTAGAACCCCTTAGAACATAGCTTTCCAAAGTGTGTGTCGTGACACACTACTGTGTCGCCTGCGGTGTCTTGGTGTGTTGCACGCAAACCCGGAAGCGCTGATGGGGGGAACCAGAAGGAGTGGAACCGCCGCTGTGGTGGCAGTGCTGATTGGCGGGGGTGCCGCTCATTCCGGTTCCCCCCATCAGTGCTTCCAGGTTTGCGTGCGACACACCAGGACACTGCAGGCTGTGCCGCCGCTACCGCCGTTGGTGTATGTCGCCAACATGAAAAGTTTGGAAAGCTCTGCCTTAGAATTAGAAATCCTCCAGGTTATTAATTTAAGTTAGAATTCATAAATCCCTACTGATAAGATTTGAAGAGCCTTCTGTAGAGGAAGATAGATAAAAAGGAATACAGTTTTAAAGATTCAACCTACAACCAGCAATCAAGGAAGAAACAATATTCCAATCAAGGCTGACAAGCTACCATATATAAAAAGCCAGCAAATTTAACTCGTCCATGCACTGATGATGTTATTTATTTATTTTATTTTATTTATTTATTTGTTCAATTTATTCCCCGCCCATCTCCCATGCAAGGGACTCTGGGCGGGTTACAACAATTAAAAATTTAAAAGCTATACAAAATACAAAATATCTAAAAAACACAACCAATATAAAACAAATAAAATCCAAGATGAAATTGGGAACGGTAGAATAGATCATGGTGCTAAGGGGCCAGCCAACCCCAGGAGGCACTACCGCCTCCGTCATCCCAGGCCAGGCGGCAGAGCCAGGTCTTAAGGGCCTTCCGAAAGGCCAGGAGTGAAGGGGCCAGTCTCACCTCTGGGGGCAAGATATTCCATAAGGCAGGCGCTATTGCAGAGAAGGCACACCTCCTGGACCCCGCTAGATGGAGTTCTCTTGTTGAGGGGGTCCGAAGCATGCCCTCTCTGCATGAACGGGTGGGGTGGGCCGATGTTATCGGGACGAGACGGTCCCTCAGGTACCCTGGCCCTATGCCATATAGGGCTTTAAAGGTAATCACCAACACCTTGAATTGGACCCGGAATCAAACTGGCAGCCAATGCAGCTCGCGTAGCAGAGGTGTTACATGTGCCAATCTCATAGCACCCATAACTGCTCGCGCCGCCGCATTCTGTACCAGCTGAAGCTTCCGGATACTCTTCAAGGGTAGCCCCATGTAGAGCGCATTACAGTAGTCTATACGGGAGATGACAAGGGCGTGAGTGACTGTTTGGAGGGCCTCCCGATCCAGGAAAGGGCGTAACTGGCGCACAACTCGAAGTTGTGCAAAGGCCCTCCTGGCCACGACTGCCACCTGCTCTTTGAGCAGGAGTCACGAGTCCAGGAGGACCCCCAGATTCCGCACTGGATCCGTGTGAGGTAGTGCAACCCCACCCAGAACCAAGGATGACAACTTCCCGGATCTAGGGGGGCCATCAATCCACGGCCACTCCATCTTACCAGGGTTCAGTTGAAGCCTGTTGTTCCCCATCCAGACCCCCACAGCCTCCAGACACTGAGATAAGGCATTGACCGCATCACTTACTTCACCCGGGATGGAGATGTATAACTGGGTATCATCAGCATATTGGTGATACCTCATCCCGTGGTGACGGATGATCTCGCCCAGCGGCTTCATGTAGATGTTGAATAGGAGAGGAGAGAGAACCGACCCCTGCGGCACCCCACAAGTCAGGGGTCGTGGGTCAGCTCTCTCCTCCCCTATCAACACCGACTGGGAATGGCCCTGGAGGAAGGAGGCGAACCAGTGCAGAACTACGCCGCCCACCCCCAACTCCCCGAGCCGTCCCAAAAGTATACCGTGGTCGACGGTATCGAAAGCCACTGAGAGATCTAAGAGAGCCAGGATGGACGCACTCCCTCCATGCCGCTCTCGCCAGAGATCATCCATAAGCGCGACCAATGCGGTCTCCGTCCCATATCCCGGCCTGAAACCTGACTGGAAGGGGTCTAGATAATCCGTTTCCTCCAGAATCCTCTGGAGTTGCCACACCACCACCTTGTCAACCACCTTTCCCAAAAAGGGAAGGTGGGAGACTGGGTGAAAATTGCCCAGGATGGTAGGGTCCAGGGACAGCTTATTGAGGAGGGGGTGCACCAGCACCTCCTTAAAGGCATCCGGGAAAACCCCCTCACTCAAGGACAAATTAATCATCGCCTGGACCCAACCACATGTCACCTCACTGGCTGATTTCACCAGCCAGGAGGGACATGGGTCAAGCTGGCATGTGGTGGCGTTCACAGTCCGGAGGATCCTGTCTACTTCATCAGGCGCAACATGATCAAACTGCTCCCAGATAACATGGTAAGTATGAGCCCCTGGCATCTCCGCAGATCCTGTCTCGCGCTTGGGGTACAACTTGGAATGAATCTGAGCGATTTTGTCCTGCAGATGCTTGGAAAACTCTTCCAATCGGCCCTGTAAATGGGTCTCCCCCTGCTCCCGACCCAAAAGCGATGTTGTAATTTTAAAAAGGGCCGTCAGGCGGCATTCTGCGGACGCAATAAGAGCGGAGAAATGTGCACGTTTTGCCGCTCTTACTGCCACAAGGTAGGCCTTAACTGTGGCTCTAGATTGTGTTCGGTCAGATTCAGTCTTCGTCTTTCTCCAGCGGCGCTCTAGACATCTCTTAACCCTCTTCAAAGCCCTTAGCTCTTCCGTAAACCACGGAGAGTGGCGGGCCGAACAGGGCCGGAGAGGTCACATAGGCGCGATCTTGTCCAGGGCTCCGGCCGCAGCCTTATTCCAGGCTGCGGCCAGGACCTCCACTGGACCGTGAAGCAAATCCTCGGGAATAACCCCCAGCTCCTTCTGAAACCTCACTGGGTCCATCAGTCGCCAGGGGCGGACCAATCGAATGGGTCCCACTTCCCTGCGGAGTGGGACAGCACAAGAGATTCTCAGGGTCACCAGGGCATGGTCTGACCATGACAATGGGGAAAGATGTAGCTCTCCCCTCAGATCACATTGCCACTGCTCAGACAAGAAAACTAAGTCCGGGGTGAGTCCACTGTCACGAGTCGCGTCATGAATAATCTGAGACAGGCCCATGGCTGCCATGGTAGCCATGAACTCCCGGGCCGCCTCCGAGGTCCGTCCCAGAGACGGCAGATTGAAGTCCCCCAGAACCATAAGTCTGGGGAACTCCACTGCCAACTCCGAGACAGCCTCGAGCAGCTCAGGCAGGGAGGTCGCTACGCAGCAGGGAGGCTGGTACAGCAGCAACACTCCCAACTGTTCTCGTGAACCCAACTTGAAAAACAAGGTCTCACACCCGGTCACTTGTGGAGCAGCGCCCCTGAAGGCCACAAGGGACTCTCGGATAACAACTGCCACCCCTCCTCCCCTGCCCCGGTGTCTTGGCTGATGCCACACCCGAAACCCGGCTGGGCACATTTCCGAGAGGGCTACTCCCCCTTCTTGGCCCAGCCAGGTCTCGGTAATACACACCAGGTCGGCCCCTTCCTCTGTGATTAAGTCACCTATAAGGGGGGCCTTGTTGTTCACCGACCTGGCATTCAGCAGCAGCAGTTGGAGGCTGGAGCCCACAAGGATCTGCTTACCAGGGCCTGGGTGTGAACACAGGGGACCGGAACGCACCTCTGGTAACAAACACCGGGGGCGCCTTCCCCAATGATGGTTTGCCCTCCGGTTCCCATCATATCGTCCCCTGCCCATCACCACCTGAATCAATTGGCCTGCCACACAGCCCCCAGAGATTCCTGGCCCTTGCCTAGTAGCCTCCACTCCCAGGCCTCCGGGATTCCTGGGTTTAATCAAGGGTCCCTTATCCCATTCATCCATCATCCAATCCCACACAGTGTCGGGCAGTGACAAGACCCCCCAGCGCACCAGCTCTTGCTCTCGGCGCTGGTAGGGTCTAGCACTACCCCCACTCACATTCTGCACCTCCCCCTCAACTTCTCTCACTGGTCAGGGAGAGGTGCCAACAATCATCAACAAACACTCCTACCCCACCTCTCACCTAGGGGTGTACTCTTACATATCCATACAAACTTGGCTCCCCCCTCCTCGTTTCTCACCCGGGGGGGTCCACATTCATACCAAGGGACCCCTACGAGCCCTCTGCCGCCTTAGCTTAAATGGGACTACATCCAGGTCTTTATGGGGGTTAGTCCGTATTATTGTTCTTCTTATGCCCTGATCTCCTGGGCTATCCGTCCAGTCTCCACACCCTCTATATCTTCCAGGGCCATAGGGCCTGAAAATCGGCCCAGGAAAGAACCAGATTGTCTGCGGCGTGGGCTGACTCGGTCATCTCCCTCTGCTCCGCCAAGCCCCCACCAACTCCAAGCCCAGCTCGCGTTCCGTGGCCTCCGGCAGTTCTCCGGTGGTTCCGGGGGGCTCCGTTGCAACAACCGGGCTCCCCTCTGTACCGTACCGGCTCCGCTAGGCCCCGCCAACTCCACTGGCCCAGCTCGAATTCCGACGGCCTCCAGCCTCCAGCTGTCGAATTCAGAGGCCTCCAGCCGCCTCCAGCTGCCCACGGTAATCTCCAGCCCCACAAGCTCTGCCGGCTCAGCTCGGAGACCAACAGCCTCCAGCCTCAGTTGTCTCCGGCCACCTCCCGCAGTCTCTGGCCTTCGATAGACTCCAGCCCCTCGCCAGCTCCGACCCAGCTCGAACCCTGAAAGCCTCTGCGGTCCCCGGCCTCCGACAGACTTCGGAGCCTACGGTGTCTCTGGCAGCTCACTGGGTTCCTTTCCTCCTTCCTCGCGGCGTTCCACGGAGGCTCCGACCCGGACTCAAGGCCTCGTCTCAGCACTACCCCCGGAGAAAGCCACTCACCCCACCAGCAACACCACCTCTCCAAAACCCCAAAGGTGAAATTTAGGGGATTTTCGGTGGGTTTTCAAAAGGCCTAGTCTGGTAATGAATGTTACCTAGTCTGGTAATGAAACAAAAAGAAAAACAACCTCCAAAAACACCAAGAACCCAACAATTCAACCCTGAGCTAGATATATTATCCACTATTGGTCTTGATTGTGTTAGGATTCAATCCTGTATGCTGGATCTGAAAGATAAGGAAGGTTCAGGCTGCAATTCTAAACACACCTGCCTGAACCCAGTGGAACTTAAATCTCAGTTAATTTGCCTCAAATTGTACTAGGTGGCAGAGGTTCACCATATAGATATTATTGAGCTTAGAGAATTGCTCTGTATGGCAGAGATTCAGTATAAGTGCTAATGGTGAGCATTAACTACAGAAGATAACTGTAGCTAGACTTGTAGCATTTTGTGATAATCTATAAACAGAAGCACATCATGAGACAAAATCTGATCCACATGTCATGAGGTATGTATGTATGTATGTATGTATGTATGTATGTATGTATGTATGTATGTATGTATGTAGTAAATGACCAGCAAATACATGTCATGAGGATTCTGGATATAATCTGATGTATAATATATATATAATCAGATATAATCTGGCAGCAGTGGGGGTGAATTACTCTGTTGCTGCCTCTGTATCGGACTTGCTCTACCTTTGGTACTGTTTGGTCCACCTTGTTGCATTTGGCATTATTTTGCTCTTCCTTCCTTGAATCTGTCACCTCCCTGAACCAGCAGAAGCTGGACCTGACTCATATCCACATCTTCCACATCAGAATGTTAGAAGTTAGCAGAAAATTCTGCAACACCTAAATTAAAATGCAAGATTAAAATAATTTTCACTTCTTGAAGTTTTGGCAGTGTGAAATCCAAAGAGGCACTCCTACAGCAAGGGTGCAAAAATATGGCCCTGGAGCCTCACAGAGTCAAACAGCACTCTCCTTGAAACCCCCACATTTCCCCCAGAAAGGGAAGAGACAATGTTATTTTAATTGGTGGGGGATATGCACTAAAAAGAGTGTCTTAAACAGTTACTAAAAGCATCTATCCTCCGATAGGGAGGGGATAGGCGGGGTATAAATATGAATAATAAATAAATAAATAAATAAATAAATAAATCTATCTATCTATCTATTTATCTCTGAAAACATCTGAAGTCCCACCCTAAAATGGGCTCTGTCCTGGTGCATCCATCAAACTGATGAATGTTGTGGACCTCTGCCCTGAAGTATAGCTGCACAACCACTGTTCCCTATCCCACAGATGCCCCTCAAAGCTTATTGTGCAACTCCTGGCCATCTCCTAAGCTGCCGCTATTCCCCCCCCCCTTTTTTTTGGACCATATGTTCAAATTAAACAGAGTGCTTTAAAACTGGATTAGGTGGGAAAGGATGGAAGAGGTTAGGAATAGTTTACTTAGGATGCTCATCTTTTGCTTCAATCATACACAGATATATTGCAGAAGAGATGCATCCCTTGATCAAAACAAGACTGTGATCCAATGGCCTAGAGTACGATGGAGAACCTTCCACATACTTGCCGAACTATAACACCCAGCAGTCCCAAGCTAGCTAGCTAGACAAGGAAGAATGATGCTGGAGGCATTCAGTTTTCCAAAATGCTTTTCTGTTAGCATTTGTAAGTTAACATATGGAATCCTGGGGTGGGGGTTGTATCGTTTACCAGCTCCAAGACTGCCCACATTTGCATCAGAGTGTTGAAGCCAGTGTTCTTTTCTAAGAATGCCTGATTTGCATTTTACTAGCACTTAGTTAATTAGGTACTTAATAATTATACTATTAGAGCCTGAAATTAAATAGTCTGCAAAAATAGCCTAGCAAAGCAAAATATTTAACAGGTGTGATTGTGTGTTTTTTTTAAAAAAAAAACTTGTGAGAATATGGGTGAAGACCTCAGCTTCAGCAGCTGCACTGCTACTTCAAATGAGCCAATGGGCTGCTGGATAACTGTTGGTATTTATTGCAAACCAGCAAAAGGCTCTGACTCATAAAAATGCAGATGATTTGATATTCAGAAGCCTTGAAGACTCATAAATCACCAGAGATTGGATTGCCAAAAGTGCTGTCTTCTACAGATCAGTGGAAGATCTGTTTTCCCCTCCTGCTCTTTCTAAATTAGTAGCCTTTTATTTTCCCAGCAAGTAAATTTGGGGTAAGGCTTATAATACTCTATAGGGACAGAGCCTGGGGTTGTCTAAGCCATTATTCTGTTCCTATCAAATATACCAGCAAGTCTTACCTAATGTCAGGATCAGAGCTAGTTGTCATACCTGAAGCAGAGCAGCAAAGTAATCTTATGGTGAGGTAGTATCCAAGACCAGCCAAACAGTTTTGGTACTCAGTGGAGAAAAATCCTACAGCCACATCTGTTCATCCTGGCCAAGTAATGCCAATAGAATCAATACAAACAAGTAAACATTGGCAACCCTTTTATAACAGCCAAGTGATTTTTTTTCATTTGGAGTAACATGAAAGCGATCGTGGGGGCAGATCATTCAGCAGGATGACACGATTCACTTCAGACAGCATCTTAAGAAGTGCCACTTGAATACTTGACTATATTTGAGTCCCTGCTTGTTTTTGGATCGTACCTGGAACCCAAATGGCTTGATCAGTACTGAAACGTTTGGTGTTCATGAACCCCTAATGCTCTTTCTCTTAAATGATCCTAACAACTGTGCTTTTTCAAAGTCTTGTGGGGAGGGGGCTGCACTTCACCATTTTGGTTAGGATGCGGTAATTTCAGATGAAATTTGATCCCCCCTCCCAGAAGTGGGCAGGACTGGTGCATGTGATGGTTTGGGGGAGGCTCTGCCTAGTCTACCTTCCTATCTTGAGTTCTTTGCAAGAATGTTTTCCATCCCAACCACCGGACTCCTTCCTGGAGGCACTTTTCTGTGGGGTCTGAATGCAGAAATGTGGTTAACTCTTCGCTAAAGTCAAAATGAAGCAGAAATCCTGAGAATTTGAGGAGCCTTTTAGCATCCTAGAAAGTTTTATCTTGCCTGTCGCCTCATTGCCGTGCTAGCTTTTTTTTAGCGTGTAGTGCAAAAGTTCTAATATGGCTGAAAGGTTTGCCAGAAATGATAACAATTTAACAACCCTAAAGATGAACCACAGCTCTATGGGATTTTGTGTCAGTGTACTTTTTCACTAGGAAAGACTTTGTCACTGAACGCACCTATTTATCAGTTTTGTTTCTTAAGTACTGTACTTCTCTTCTAGTCTTCACTTTCTTTACTGTGGAAAGTTATTCCTCATAGCTTTTTGCCCATGATGAGAACGCCATTAACCCTTACCACAACTCATGGACTTCCCTTTAAATAGTTTTCCATGGCTCCCTGAAATATACCTAGTGCTGATGAAACTCGGTAGGTGAACTATTGTGCTAATACAACACTTTGGGAGTGTTGATGGTTACAGTTCTTCTCAAGCTCCATCTGTCAGAAAGCCTGGGATGTGCCCAGTATAATAAGATCTCAATCCCCACCCAATATGGCTGAAAAGCCCTCTTTCCATGGAATGGGGCAATTTTTGATTATCCATGTTCACAACAAAATCTTAGAACTTCAGCAGGTAGGTTGACATTTATTGCCATGACAGATTTCTAGACAGGAACTTGTCAAGCAATGAGCTTAAGACATCATTTTAACTCTGGCATCTTTACAAAAATCAAGAGCAGATGCATGAAAGGGCAATCATGTCCACTGTGGGCGTCTGCCAATTGTGTTTTGAACTGCTATAATAAACTAGCCAATCTATGGGAATAGCTGCTTGCTCAGATTTGTTTCTATGTGTGTATTCTATATGACACCCACATTTTTTCTTAATTATCCTCATGACCCTGAAGTAGTTAATGTCAGCTTTATAGCATTTCTAAGATGCCCACACACTTTACACAATCCTTGGTTTCCCAGGCCCTTTTCAGATTTCTCTTTTCTGGTCCATCTAATTATCTGTTATCAGCCCTGTAAATCATGCATTATTCATTAATTTCAAGGTGTAAATAGCTTCTACTTTAAAAGGCAAGATGTGTCTAATTACCATTGCATACATTTCTCCTCTTCCCAGTTGCAAATAAATAAATAAATAAATAAATAAATAAATAAATAAATAAATAAATAAAACAGATAAATAAAGTTCATCAGCCTTTGGGCTAATGATTGAGAAATGAACAATTACTTTAATAATCTATCCATGTTCACAACGTCATTGAAAAAGTGCCCTGAATTCTAAACCAATCTGCACATACTGGTGGCTTAAAATTGCCTCCTGCTGCTCCAAGGACTAGGCAAAACCTCTGCCATTCTTTTCCACAACTTACATGGTCAGGGAAAGATCTAAAATGGCACACATGTGAAAAGTTTGAGGCTTAATGACCAGGTTACTTAATCATCCTACTTGAATGTCAGAATAAATTGGACACCATAGGATATAGGTTAAGTACCCAGCTGGAGAAACTGTGCCCTAGTGCAGCACGGAAACCAGGCAATGTTTTCTCGTCCATGTTTGTACGTAACGGCAGAAAGAAAGAAGCAGGTATGAGTTCAGTAGAACACTGCACTAAATGAGAATATCACTTTTCTTTTTCTGAGAAGTTTATTCTGTAATTGGATTCAACTGATACCATTAACCTAAAATCATTTAATTTATATAATTAATTGGTTTAATTAACCATTGGTTATATTTTTGTGCAGCTTTATGATGGTTTGTGTGTGGGGGGGTCTTTCTTTCTTCCTGTCATAGGTCATGCCCCCCATACTGTATATATTTGTTTGATATAAACATATACATGAAGGGTGCAGTCAACTCATCGTAAGGACTAATAATTTGTCTACTATCCATCTTTCTCTGCTTCCCAGTTGCATTGGATTGTGGTACTGCCCAGTGGTGCCCTCAGTGTGGGTTAAAAAAGTCAAGAAGGCAGTCACAGCAGCATGACTGAGACCCCATCCTTTTGTATGTGCAGATCACATTGATGTATGCACAAAAAGGGTGGTGCTTCAACTGCAGTGCCACAATCACCGTCATGACTCGGAGACCTTGCTAGTCCTGCCCCTGTTTTGCAATGGGCCAGATAATTGGGAAGTGATTGCCCAATCAAGTGGTCAAACTCTTCACATGCCCAAAGGGAGAAAAGCCAAATCACATCTTAGCACCTAGAAGTGTCATATATAGTGGTTCAGGAATGAAAACCAAGAAGAACAGAAGATCTATGCTTGAAAGCCAACATAGCCCATCTTGTGGCAGGACAGATCTGTTGGGCTGTCTTTGTAAAAAATGCAAGTTTAGAAATGCAACCAGAATTAAATAGTTTGCAAACTGGTACAATCAATTTCAAGTGTTTGGAAATCTATGTGAGATGGGCAGCCATATAAATCTACTAAATGATTTTTTTTTTAAAAGACACCCCCCCCCCAAAAAAAGATCCAGAGTATCCCATAATATGAAGTTGAAGAGATTGTCCAATAGAAATACTACAGAAGGAGACTAGAAACAGTAAAAGGCTGTGTTGAGTGAAAGTTCTTCTGACAACACTTTCAAATTACACTATGCTTTCAGGGACAGAAGAGTGCAACCTTATCTGATGACTATTGTTTTACTCTATAAGGTATTGCAAAGTTAGGTAGTCCATATGCAATGCATGAAGTGCTGCCTTATGATCACCTTTAGGCAAATTCTTAGACTTCCGGAGGGCTGTGAAGACCTGGCTCTTTTCCCAGGCATTGGGCTAGGATAGAAATGAACACAGCAAACGTAAGAATCTGGAGAATGTATGTGATGTTGTGGCCCTGTGGTTGGGATACATGGTGGTGTTGTGGGGTTTGGTCTGTTTTATTTACTTATTCACAGTGTTATTGTGAGTTGCCTAGGATTATCTTGCATAAGATAGGTGGCCATAAAGGTAATGTCTAAAGATATTCTAGAAAACATCCACAATATTAGAAATACAATATTATTCTATTTTATATGGCAGAAAAAAACATGAATGACTTGTATCCTTGTACTGAGTGAGTAGAACTGGCAACTTTCTGACAGCATCTGAAATCTTTATTCAGTCCTAGCATTGGCAAAGTTTCATCTCATTTCAGATATTTGGCACAGTTTCTCTTTTATATGTCATCTGATGCTGCCAACATTTTATAAGTTGTTTCTTTTGGCACTTACTTTCCTTTGCTACTTCACAGGGTTGTAACTAGGCAGAAGTGGTTACTTCTCCAAGGTAGAAGTAACAACTCTGTATAGTTATGGAATGTAGAAAGTTTTCTTATCCTGCACCTGCTGTATATACAGTATTGTATGTACTTGTTGGCAACACTTAGGGCCAATTCACATTCCTATGTTGTATTACTTCAGATTCTTACAGCATACACCTGACAAGCTGATGTGTAAATCTGAGAAGCATAGATGTCTGTAGGAGCTTGCTTTCATCATTCTGATGAAAGCAGCATTGCAAGAAGCTCCACCCCTTTTGTATGTACATGTGATGTCATAGAGCATGTTTAAATGGGATGGAGCTTCTATCACAACACTGCAATGATGCTGTTGTTATTCTGCTCCTTTGCCCGCCCCCGCAGGTGTCACTAGTTAGAAGCATGTACCTGAAAGCAGGTATGCTTCCCAGAAATGTGGAATTAACTACAAGTGACAAATTCAGGTTTCTTGCTTTGGAATGCAATGATCCTTATATGCTACTTTTGCTTCAGGAAGTTCAGCTTGATTTCATGAAGTTTCTCATTAGTGTATTGAGAGAGTTTAGGATCAACCAACTTTAACAATACAACAACACTAAGTCATGCAAGCCCATTCCTAATACCTCACTCCATTTTCTCTTCCAGAGGCATCATAAAATCACAGCCGGCAATGCACCATGTAATGCTCCATGTCTAACCCACTGAGAGCCGCCCCTGGAATAAATGGGATCTGTCTTTCACCCAAATGGTGTCAATTAATGTAAATGTTAATTTTATGCTGCCTTTTATGCTCTTTTGGACCCTTAAATCTGCCAGAGAACTTGCTTGTTGCTTCTCTCTCAGATACATTTTCAGCCAGATCAGTGAATAGCCAGAGTAGGTTACTTGCTTGCTCATTCATGGAAGACACATGCCCATGTGATTACATACAGACATAGACACATATATGATTACATATATATGGTGTGTGTGTGTGTGTGTATGCATATATACATACACCACGTATATAGCATTATTCTTAGAGTCTCTCCTAGGGAATTAGGATGGAGCTACTGGGGAAAAAACACAAAGACAGTGAAGAATTTTTTTCTAGATTAAACAGACACAACATCTGTGGACTTTAGTGCTGACTTTAGCAATAGCGTTTCTCTTTCTATATAAAAGCTGCAATCCCAGTAGGAAAAATATCACAGCCTCTCTATTTGTTTAAGTTTAACAGCTTTGTAGAAATCTTTGCTAGAAGTACATTTTTGTGTTTTTCACAGGTTTGATTCGTGTATATCCGTTCTTCGTGTAAGGATAACTTGCACAGGAAAATAGACAAGCTCAGATACTATGCTATTCCCCTTCCTGGCACAGTTTCTTCTTTCTTTTATTTAACTATGGTTTTACAACAACAATGAGTGCCTTTTAAACAGATATACTTGCAAGACACAGAGAATTGGTATTATTATTATTATTATTATTATTATTATTATTATTATTATTTCCAGAGTGGTTTTGGGTGAACAGGAGCAAAGACAAAAGAAAATCAAGGATGAAAGCAGAATGTCCACCAGAAAAACTAAACATTGGACCTTTCCCTATTATTGGATTAAAGTAATATCCATCCTTCCATCCTTGAGGCAGTAGAAAATTATACCAGCGTGAAATGTGATGTCTCCATTGGAAATCTCTGTTCTGCTTCTATTGTCTTTGTTCCCAGTCCCTGCCAATCATCTGACTTCCCTCCCAGGTCCTGGGGGACAAAGTTTAACAGACTTTACACCCCTCAAGGCTGTCCTTGGATAGGGTTGGAGTAAGGGAATAAATAATGCTCCTTAAACACCCATATGGCTAAGGACACCTTAAGCCTGTCTCATTCATGAACTGGAGACAAGAGGAAGGCAACATCACAGGGACATGGCAGGATAAGATGTTGCAAAGTCATCTTTGTGCCACAGTTATATGCCAGTGGAAACATAGCCATAGGGACTCCAATATGACCAAGTGTAGTAAAAACAGCACATGGGCAAATCGGCTTTTAAATTCAGTATGTGAGAAAATACTGACTAGCTTTTTCTGATGGGCAGCATTTAAAAATATTCATGTAACTATTTGATAAAGCAAGTGAACTCCTTACAGACTCATGAAAGAAGTTTACAACTCCCCTTAGCTCTTGCAGATCCTCTGTGCAAGTACGCAATCCAGGTCTCCTCATCTTGTAGAGCATTACAAAGGATTAGCTGTTTCTTCTATAGGTTATTGCTGTGTCACATGAGTCTCTGTTTCTCATATGTAACAGATCCAACACTAAACCTCGCTGCCATCATTTCTATAGCATTGTAGCAACATCCCTGCCACATTTGTGCTCTAATGTGGGTTTTGACATGACATTGGAACTGCAACTCCAGTTATCTTCATGTTATAAAAAATGGATTTGTCAGTAGTAGCCATTTATTTTAAGGCAGACTTAAAATAGTTTAAGGCACATTTGCAATCTGTTATCATATTTTGAAGTTACTACGCTTGAAACAGTTTGTTGATGCATGCTGATGTCAGTAGGATGATTTGAATGTAACTTGTTTGTAGATGACAGCCTGAGATCAGAGTCCTAACCACATCACTTGTGAGTAAATGTCATAGAAATGAAGGGGCTGAGTACCAAGCTTAGCAAAAGAACATGGGTCAGGATAATTCCCCTGCCCTGAAACTCCTTTATCTAGTAAAAAAAAGGTAAAGATTCCCCCCACACATTTGTGCAGTCGTGTCCGACTCTAGGGGCCGGTGCTCATCTCTGTTTGTTAGCCGAAGAGCCAGCGTTGTCCGAAGACGCTTCCACGGTCATGTGGCCGGCATGACGCACGCGGAACGCTGTTACCTGCCCACTGAAGTGGTACCTATTAATCTACTTGCATTTGCATGCTTTCAAATTGCTAGGTTGGCAAGAGCTGGGGCTAGTGCTGGAGCTCAGTCCGTCACACAGGACTAGGGATTCGAACCACCAAACTTGCAATCTTCCGATCGACAAGCCTGGCGTCTTACCTGCTGAGCCACCACGCCCCTCCCTTATCTAGTACTGGCAGCCTAATCAAGTTTTGATCATAATGATCCAAAGACTTGTTCTCAATTGCATTTGACAATTAAATAATGTGACATTTCTCCTTACTTGAGTTCCAAGGGGCTTCTGGACAAAGACTTTACGAAAAGCTCCTGAACAACCTTAACAGTCAAGAGATATGAACAGAAAGGTATTTATAAGCTGGTGACTGACTGGTTAAAGAATAGGAAGTAGAAAATAGGAATCAATGGTGAATTTTCCCAGTAGAAGATGTAAACAGTAGAGCCAGTATTTTTTTTTACTAGTTAACGAATTATCTGAAATTCATTAAGGGAGAAATAAGGACACAAACTTTGCTGCCGAGACCAAATTTTTGGAGTTGTTTTAATAATAACGATAATAAAAGATGGTGAAGAGAAATTCTTCAAATTGGGGAACTAGTGTTAACACTGCTTATGCTATTCAATGAAGCACATATAAAGTAAGTAACACTGAGGCAAAATCTTAACTGCATTCATATAGTG
Organism: Charina bottae; assembly: GCA_023362775.1. Lineage (NCBI taxonomy): Eukaryota > Metazoa > Chordata > Lepidosauria > Squamata > Charinaidae > Charina > Charina bottae. Next base: position 170,915,978 of record JALMGJ010000001.1, read on the forward strand.
ATGGTTGATGGAATAGGCCAATGAACATTACAATTCAGTATACATCTGCTGCAAAAAAAGGCTAATTCTAGTACTAGTTATCTGTGGTGGATTTCGGTGCTGCCGCTGGTTCTCAGGAAGGAGGGAGCATATTCCAAGGAGATAAGAGGACTCACAGTCTGGAGAGCATTGGTGGGAAAGCAAAGAGGTTCAGGGTAGCCCCGCCCTAGAGTCTCCCCGGTTATTTCCCCTTAGGTTAGTTAGAGTAGCTTTAGTCTTGCAAGATTCTGTCTGTACGGTGAGAGCAAATAAAGAACTGGAGTTTTGAATGCACTGACTCGTTGTTGTTCTTCGGCTGGCCTTGGCATTATCACCTATAAAGCCCTACATGGCACAGGGCCAGTTATTTGTAGGCACCGCCTCTCCCTGAGGGTATCTGCCGATCCCACCAGGTCAGATAACGTGGGCGTGCTCCAGGTCCTTTCCCATAAATGCTGTCATATAGCAGGACCTAAGAAGCAAACCTTCTCCAGAGCTGCCCCTGCCCTGTGAACACCCTTCCCCCAGAGATCCGGCAGGCCTCTACCCTCTTTGCCTTCCAGAAGGCCTTGAAGAGAAGGCTATTTCCACAAACATTGGATTAGGATAAGGCTGGAGCCCAGGAGGATAGTATGTGCATGTGTGCGAGAGTGCTGCCCCTGGGGGCCATGAATTTTTATTGAGTTTGTATTGAGTTTTCATTCTGATTGTTTGGGAATTGCTGTTTTTACTGTTTTGTAACCTGCCCGAGGTTGTGGTTACAATATGGTAAGCTATATAAGTCTTTTAATACTAATTCATTCATTCATTCATTCATTAATGTTGGGTAGGAAACAAATATAAAACTACCACCAGATTTAATCAAATGAATGGAACAACTCCACTATCAGGAAATGTTACAATGTTTTAGCTTTAAAAATAATTGAGAGATATTCTAAATTATGCATACGTTAAAAATGGATAAAAGAGGATATATTTAATCCTCAAAATATTACAACATAGGTTATCCAATGAACTTAAAAGGTGAGACGAAGGAAATACATCTGCACACAGCACAGAATTAGCCAATCACAGGATGTAGTAATGGCTATCAATTTGGAAGATTTGAAAAGGGCAAATTCACATGAATATTAATAGCTACTATTTGTGATGACTATATATCTCCTCCACTATTAGAGCAGTATGTCAGTGAATGCCAGTTGGTGGATTTCAGCTGATACTGTACTCAATTCTTGCTTCTGGGCACCTTATAGCAACCACTGATCATTGTGCAGGCCTGTATAAAATGGACTTTTCCCTTTGATTCAGTATTTCCCTTCTTACATTCTTATGATCACGATATAGTCCACAATAACTATCTGTAACAAAGATGTAGTATGCAATATTTAAATTTTATTATGACCACTAATATGTGTTATTGTATGCTTGTGTGTGCAAGTATACTTTCTAACCTCAAACTAGTGGATTAGTAACTGTGGATAAGCTCTCCTGAAAGACAGATTGCCCCAACTATCAAGCTGACTCTACAATGTGCAGAAAATACTATAGGATATGCTATCAGGATATGTGAAGCAATTATAAAGTCCAAGAGACCTAGCATCTGCCCCATGTGAACTTAATTTGCACCCCATTATCTTCACAGAGATGCCATGATAGACCAACAATAGTTTTTCAGCATACATATTGTTCTGAATTGGGTTTGCTCTAAATAGGATGTTAGGGAGTTATCTACTCTCTAACACTGATTAGAGAGTAGAATAGCTCCTAAAGATACAAGATTTAGTCATCTCTGTTCTCAGCATGTGAGACAAGCATATCCTACTATGACTCCTTTATAACTATAGTTTAGTCTTAAGTTCAACATGGAAAGCTTAGTTGTACATTTTTCCAATTTGTGGCCAGTCTATATCTCATATAAAATCAGCATGCATGCACAGCATTATTATTTGTAAGAGGCAATGAATTTATTGTAAACCGCCCAGAGTTCCCCGTTGGAGGAGATGGGCGGTCATACAAATTAAATAAATAAATAAATAAATAATAATAATAATAATAATGCCAACAGTGTTGAACTTAAGAGTTCAGTATTATCAAGTTTGAAAGGATCCAGTCTCTTTTAGCACGTTGCATAGATTCTAAATGATGCCCAATTAAAAATTCTGCCAAATTCAGAAAGAAAATAAAGGAAGGCATATGACATCTGAAGACATAAACATATCTAGGTTGGGGGTAAGCTGGGATAGAGTAATTGTAGATGTCAGTAATTTTTAAAGCAATCACATAGATAATAAACTGTTGAAATCCCAACATCATTTATTTTTGAGCTAGATAGTATTCTCTCTCTTTCCGTATGCTCCTGTGTTTTTAGGAAGAATCAGATGAACTAATGCACTATAGTGATTGTAATCTCAAGGGAAGGGTCACACACAGCTAAGGTGCACAAATAATTATTTGTAAAAACTTTTAATTAAAATGTGTAATATCCATCATTGCACAATCACTCCTTATTCACTCCTTATATCCTAAACAATTTCGTAATCACATGCATTGTGTATGTCTTGGTACAGTCAGATTTTATATAAATAGGCACAACTCAGAAAAATGGTCTTGTCCATACTAATGATTCCAAGACCAATGCTAATCTGTAATCTGTTGTAGATGTGGAGTCCAGGACCAATAAATTCATTTTGTGACTAGCTCCATGGACAATTCCAGAATGCCAAGAGGGCCACTGAGTTATTGCCAATAGAGAATGGGCAGGGATGCAGGAAGGCTGCTGTCTCGTTCACACAGTTAGTGATTGAACAGACTGTGATTCTCACTGGTACCTTCAAATCTGTGTACATTTGCAGTCTCTCAAGTCCCACCTCTCCTTGCTCAGTGCATCTCCTTCTCCACTCATTAAAAGAAATATTGAAAAGATACCAAGTATGAGGGACCCCTGTCTTGGAAATACAGTAATACTTGTGAGAAATATCTTGGAATAGTAATTGATTGCACACGGAATATGAATCAGTGGTGTGATGTGGCTGCAAAGAAAGCAAATACAATTTTAAGCTGCCTCAACAGAAGTGTAATTTCCAAAATCATGGGGAGTCGTCATTCCACTCTATTCTGCTTTGGTTAAAACCTTATTTTCTGAGTAATTAGGACAGGTTCAGAGAAGGACAATGAAGATGACCAAGAGACTAAAAAATAGACCCTATGAAGAATAGTTGAAGGAGCTGGGCATGGTTAGACTTGGGGAAAAAGACAGCTGAAGAGATATATTGTCACTCTTCAAATATCTGAATGGATATCACATAGAAAGTGGCCAAGACCTGGTCTTTCTCATTCCAGAATGCAGGACACAAAATAATGGATTTAAGTTACGCTAAGACAGATTCTGATTGAAAGATATAAGAAAATCCTAACAGCAAAAGCAATTTGATAGTGACATTGATTAGACAGAAAAGTGGTTGCTCCCTTTTATTGGGTGTGTTCAAGCAGAGGATGAACAGCTACAGTATCTATCTAGAATGCTTTAATCTGAATTCCTGCACTGAACAAGTGGTTGGATGTGATGGGCTAAATGACCATTTCTAACTTTATATGAATCTAAACATTTTCATTATATGAAATATAATATATAAAACATTAGAACATGGTAACTCTACTGGATCAATCCCAATCATGTCCAACAGTGGACAGCAAGTTGCCTTTACAAACTTTTAAAGTGCTGAAATTTAGAGATATATTACTTCTGAATATTGGGTTTTCTCCATAATTATCAGAGTTATTGATAGGCCTAGCCATTTTATTCTTTTAATTAATCAAATTAATGGCATTTTTAAGTGCCCTGTGTGATGATAGCCAATGCCATATTTTGCAGCAGTGAATGTCATTATTTATTTAACAAACATTTATTTATTTATAATACAATATTTATAGGCTGTCCAATCTTACATACTCTGGTCAGTGATAGAAATAATATTGCATAATATATAATTCAATGTTGTCTTGTTTGGGACAGAGCCTGGATGCTTTCTTTTTCTTTGATAGTGTTCCTATTTCACATTAACAGTTTAAATGATGACATTCCTTTGGAAGAATGCCTGGATATACTTTAAAAAAAAGCTCAAGATTTTACAAGTTGAATTTTTGCAGGAGTAAGCACTGATGTATCCTATGGCAATTTTTCCTAGGTAAAGAACTATACAGAACTGTAAGTCATGTTGATCTGAATTAATAGGACATTAGGCTGCTCTTGAATGTGTGTGCCTACTGCCTACACTGTACTTCACACCTACACTCCTAATAATGTAACGACATGACATGACATGACATGACATTCAATAATAATTTTTGTCTTTCATCTTCAACATCTAGTATTCAAAGGTATGTTGCCTCTATACAGGAAGCACTCATTGGCTAGCGTGTCTAATAGGAGGGCATTCCATTGGTGGACTGAAGTGGAACAGTGTGAGAGAAGCTTCAAGTGGGTGGAACTAAGGAACTCTATACTTAATAAAGTAGATAAGGCTAATGCCATTCATCTCCCAATACTAGACTACTACTGCTAAAATGACTCCTGAAAGACTGAAAAAAATGCTTTAAATTGAGTCCTTATTCATGCTGGTCTTATTTCTAACAAAACTGATTTCAAAGTTAACATAATGCAAAAAAAAAAGAAGTGAAAGTTTAGTGCTGTGAGTTGGGCAGAATCCAGAATTCAAAAAGATACATTCAAATTATTTCCCTTTTTCAGGGGGAAGGGGCTTGTGAGGTTGAACAATTAATTATAGCCAGCATCCCAAATATCCATGGCTGTAGCAGGACTTGGGAAGTTGTTCACCCAAGAGAATCACTGTTACATCCTGCATATACTTCTCAAAGTTATCTACTGATTGACATCAGATACTGGGCTTGCTCTAACAAGACAATTCTTGTCCTATCATCACTGGCTTGGCAAAGTAGATATGAATAACATGGACACCAATCCCAGCCCACCCTTGGAATCAATAAAAACAGACTTAATTGGAGCAGGGGATTCATCATGGCTTAGCTCTAAAACTGGGGTTCAGTGTTAGGCTCTACAGGCTACTTATGAACTAGCCACATGTCTCTGGGGATAAAGTATTTCTGTCATCTCTAACAATGCATCCTCACACATCTGAAATATAATATTCTGTGGGCCGGAAAGTCTTCCAGGTTTGTTTAAGTCTTAGTATATCACTCTTTCACATGCTCAGTTCCTCCCCAGCAAAATGGTTTTGAATTGATGACTTTCCCCAAGGCATTTTTTACCAGGATTCACAGCCAGGTTTGTGATTCATGAGAATGAGTGCATTCGAAAGTTGAACCACCAGTCCTTGGTCCAGTTTTGGCTTGGCTACACAATCAATCCCATTTATTGATTGCTTTTTGGGGGATAACTTCATTTATAAGGACCGTTTATTTCTTAGTCAAGATGACCTGACAATTGGGCTAGAAAAGCTGCAAATGACTAGAGCTAGTCTAAACAGCTGAAGCCTATTTCTCCCTGTCCCGCATTTCCTGAGTACTACAGAGCTACAACTGTCTTGCTCCGGCTATCATCTAAGTTGCTAACTCCATTGACAGCACCATCAGGGCATGTGTATTCAGAAAAAAGTCCCAGTGACTTCAGTGGGACTTATTTATTCCCAGGTAAAGTGTGTAATTGCATAGCAGTCGGAAAGGGCAACCTCTCTCCTCAAGATTTATTTAGCTGGCACCTTAGTAACTAAGGCAGGCTTTTGCAACACACATGCGAACGGGGGCGCGCGCGCACGCACACACACAGACGCAGTTGTAAAGTGAACTCTGCTATTGAGACTCTCCGTTCCCCCACCCCCCTCCCCCCTCCCATCAATCATTCCAGAGGCGAATGTCACAATATTTACTTTTCTTTCCATACAAGCGCAAATTAGAAATCGGAGAAGGGCGGGAGAAAGTGGGGGAGGCGGAAAATTCCGTGCGGCGCCTTTAATTGCGCGCCCTCCCCTCTCTGGCCGCGAATCTTCTGCTTAAAGCTTCCTCAGCCCCGCAATCCGTATTTAAAGGAGCGCCATCTGGGCAGGTGGGAGGTGCTGGTAATGCTCCTGCTTTGGAGTTCCTTTGCAGCACGTTTATATTGCATCAGATAGAACCGAAATCCTAACCCCCACCCCCGACGCCTTCCCCTCCTCTGCTGCTGTCCCGGCTGCTCGGGAAGTCGGCTGGGCGCCGCACCTTTGGCGGGCAGAGGAACCCCCAGATCCCCCGGGCGAGCAGTGCGTGGGCAGCCCTCCTCCTCCTCCTCCTCCTCCTCCTCCGCCAGCCACACCCTGTGGCGAGTCACAGTCCCCCCGTCCCTCGCGCCAAGCTTGGCTGCTCGGGATTCTCCCTTCTCCCTTTAGCTACGCGATCGCAACCGCCCCGACGAAAGAGCCGCGCGGCCAGGGAAGCGGCGGCGGCGGCGGCAAGGTGGGAGGTGGAGGGCGGGAGGGAGGGAGGGAGGGAGGGAGCTCTGGCCTCACGCGGCGAGCCAGGCCGGTGGAGTTGAACCAGGAACAAAGGAGGCGGCCTGCGAGGCGGAAACACCCTCTTTCTTGGACGCCGCGCCTGGTCGGGAGCGGAGGGGAAGGGAAGGGGCTGACCCGATCGCCGGAGTCACCCTTGCTCGTCAATCTTGTCTGGCCAATTGCATCTCCGGACGGTTGCAAGTCGGGGTGAAGGGAGAGCGCGGCTGCGACCAAGGCAAATGTTTTCCCCGGCTTGCCAGGCAGGCAGCTTTCCCGCGGCTGCGGATTCCCGCCCCTCCGGCCCCTCAGCAGCCCCAGATTCGTGGGCTGGTGTCTGACTCGGAGAGGAGCCAACCTCCGCTCCCCATTGGGATCCCTGCAATGAGTCGAAACGCTTCTTCGGGCGGGGAAATAAGCTGCCGGGGAGATAAAAATCGGGATGAACCAGAGGGGGACGCCCCATCACCACCGCGCGCGCACACACAAAGCAGCTCTACCTGCGAGCGGCGGCAGCAGCAGCTCGCGCGGCTCCAAACTGCTGACTTTCCAGAGCTTATTTTTAGCCCGGGGACTAAAATATTCTTAGCTACATTTCTACGTAGGAAGAATCGAAAGAGGGAAGAGGAGGAGGGAGAGCGAGAGAAAGGGAGCAGAAAGCCTGGAAGGGAATGGAGTTTCCAAAGGGTTGATTCTGAGGCAGTGGAGGGTTTAGCGACTCCCAGCTTTTCAGAAAATAACTGGCAACTTCGTGGCACGGGAGGCTCTTTGGAAGAACGCGCGTCACGTGAATGCAAGCACCAAAAGGCACGGGAAAGCGTCTGACAGGAGCCGAGTTTGGGAGCCGGTGTCATTTCCAAGCTCCGGCTCCGTTGTCGGTTGCCGCTTGTCACTTACTGGTCACTCGCGCGTTCCCTCTCTGCACTTCCAGAAGAGATTCACCCCTCCCGCCCCCAGAGGCATCTGCAGGCACCCGAGAACATGCAAAGGGCAAACCCGAAGGCACCCCGACGAGTCGGCTCAACTCCGCGGAGTGAAATCGCGCCTGCAGCCTCTCTCCTACCTTGCCTTTCTTCTTCGGCGCACCCAGATCAGCAAGCAAGATAATATAAACTCGGCAAAGAGCAGCTAACGGGTCCCCCCATAACAGAGCCGGGGGGGGGGGGCACGCGCACACAGACGCGCACGGGGGGGGGGGCGATCTGTGCCAGCCTTTGGCTTACCTCAGTCGACAGCTAACCCACAACAGTGGCTAGATCTAGCCGAGAAGCACTCGCTTTTTCCAAAGTTGCCTGACCCGTTGCTACCAAAAGGTACCCCGCACCGAAGCTTTCTGCAGGTCTCTTTCCATCCCCCACCCAGGCCCCACCGCTACGACCCTGCACACCCAGGACGCAGCTAAGGGGCAGCTTTTTTTTTTTTCCCCTTTCTTTCTTTCTTGCTTCCCTTCTCTCTCTTTCCAGCCAGATCTTATTAATGCGACGCGAGATCTGGGTTAGACGCCTCGTAAGAGCTCTGCCTGCGGAGGGGAGGCAGAGACCCGGGGCGTCAAAGCTATTGCCTCTCTCCAAGGTCCTGATCGAGCCCCTCCGTTTCCGCGCGCCCACCTACCCATTCCCCCTCCCCGCGTTTCTCCAGAACCTCCAGGAAAGGTGGGGGTGTAGCGGGGGTCCGAGAATTTACACTTCTACGAACTGTGTCACTTGATTCAGTTTTAGCCCATCCTTTCCCTTTCCTCGGCTCTGTCACGTGAAGCTGCGTTTGTCAAAAGAGCCGGGCTGTAAATAGAAGATCACATGTTGAGCAGACCCCTCGGCTTCTCGGGGGATCGCCCCTTTCCATGTTCTTCCGCCTCCTCCTCCTCCTAACACTCCGTCCGCCTTCCCTCATCCCGAAGCGTCCCGCATCCCCGATTGCTACGCCCGTTCCGGGGGCCAGGCGAAGGTCCCTGTTAACAGCAGCCCCAACCACAGCACCCATCATCCATCACGACCACCGACACCATCGCCTCTCGATCTCCCTCAACACAAAAGGGTGAAGGAAGAAAGCGATAGCGCACCCAGAGCTCTTCCTGGAACAGAAACCCCCTGCTCTAAGTTTCTCATACGCAGCAGCCTTAAATTTGGAAAGAGAGGAAAGAAAGGCAGAGCTTGGCTATTAAAGTTAGAGTATTTTAGAAATGCACGCACGCCTCGCAGGCACGCAGTTCGGCTGGACTGAGATTCGCCTGATGCTGGATGAAATTAAAGTAGCACTCAGGCAGGCGTGGGGGGGGGGGGAGACACTGGGGATATTGGGGTGGGGGGGCGGCTGAGCTGAGAATGTTGTCAGGCAACAGTCAAGCTCTCCCCAAACCTTTTCGATTTGGTTGGGTTTTTTTTAAGTAAATCTCCCCTTCAAGCATCACTAGGCAAACCCAAATACCTGTTCTGGGTACTCACCATTGTTTCTTGGCTGTCCTGGAGACACAAGCGCCTTAAAATCCAGTCTCTCCAACAGATGCTGGGAGGTAATGTGTCTCGTTTGAAGTCATCATGTGAGAAGTTCTGCTTTGCTCAGTGGATCGCCCACCACTTGGTGTGACTTATGAATCTAATAACAGCCCTTTGCAATATCCGCAAGCCTCAACTCTCCACCACCTTGGTGACTACGGGAAGACAGAAAGCAACGGGCTGCTAGGGAGTTCTTTAAAAGCCTATCTAGATTTACGCAAACGCCTGAGCTCACAGACACGTTTCCCCTTTGGGTTCTTCTTCTTACGTGATCTTAATGAACGAGAAGAGGTTGGCAACCAGACCCAACTAGAACAAGCGGGGTGGGCGGGGGGGGGGAGCCACCTCTCTCCTCCTCTCAGCCCGTCTCCTTTCTGGTACGAGGGGAGAGGGCTGCAAACTTTTCCGCTTAAGTCTTGTTCAGGACCTCTCGTTGAAGGCGCACAGGCAGAGTGGCAAAAAGTCCCCTCCACTTTTGCCCCACCCCCCTCTCTCTAACCCGTCCGGTGCCTATAAGCGAGCACCCAACCCACCTGGAGCTTTGCATTTGGGATGGCAGGTAAGGAAGCCGCCGCCTCCCCCTCCCTTTCTCCAGGGACTTGTTGCATCGGAGTAGAGTGGAGCGCACAGGCGGAACTATGCAGGTGGCTTGGCTTCAGGAGAACCAGAGGTGGGCAGATGGTGGATAGAAGCAGGTGCTTGACGCATATAGTTAGGCACATACTATGTCTTTGCCTGCTCTCCATAGAGAAGACTGGTTCATTCGTGGGAGGAGAGTGGTGTGCGCCTTGCTTGTGTATCAAATAAATACAAATAAATCAGAGTTGTCAGCAATACGCATGTGGTTCTTTACAGGCTTCATGGGTTGATCCAGGAACCAGACGGGTGCACATGCTCAGGTATGTACATGCAGAGTGTATGTACCTGAGTGTGTATCACTAGTAAAGTGATTTGTAAGTGTGAGTGCTGTGTAGACTTATCACTACTGCACTTGGATCTTAAGTTTATTTACTGAGGGAAGGACTATTGACTTTGGTGGAATTTAGTTCCAAGTAGATGTTCTTGGACCGGCAACCTTGTAGCCCAGTATTATGTGTAATTTCTTTGGAAAAAAATCCAAAGAAGACTTCCATTCAAATACGAAGGCATGGGAGCCAAACCTCGCAGCCACATTGTGAACACACCTGCCAGAAAGTGAGTCCAAAGGCATTCAAGGGGACTTCCTGCTAAGTAGGTAAATATGCAAAGGGACAGAAGCTGTAGCCTGTTAATTGTTTCCTTGGTTCTCCAACCCATCAATCTCTGCCTGGCTTTCATTTTCCTATACTTCAGTGCTCTTTCTGTTTCCATCTAATGCTCCTCGCGCATCTTTTTAGGAATAGGGTTTCTTCCTCTGATTTCACCAGGTACGGAGATGGGAATCCTAGGGTGCAGTTCTTCCTCCCTAACATCACCAAAGCTTGGCAAATGCCTATCTCCGAGGTAAAGAGAGGGTGAACTGACAGCATCTTGCACCTTGAAAAGGTGCAGGCATAATCAGCACACTTTGGTAATGTAGTCCCCCAAGGTTTTCTCTAGCAACTTCCCATATGATCTACCATCACTTACTATCCAGGGATCTTCTAGTCCCTCCTAAATGATGTTCTCCGGGTGAATTAAAGTGCAATTCCCATCATTTTCACCCAGAACTGCTGACTGAAACTGGTGGGAATTGTCACCTGCAAGCATTTGGAGGGCACCAGTTTGAGGAAAGCTAGTTGGATTGCTGCTCTTCCACCGAGAAAACACAGTAAACGCTACTTTCAACCCTTTTTGAAAACTTGGTATGTTTTTATGTGTGTCTGTCCCTTACGGAGTTCTGCTGCCCCACCAAAAAAAAACACAAAAAAAACAAGCTGAATTGTCTTTTCTAACAACCCAAAGAATTTGATATGACTTCACAAAGGAAATGCCCAGTTGCAAGGCAGAAAGAGAGAGAGAGACGCCGCTCAGAGGCTCTGTTTAAAGTTTGCACGAAGTTGCCTGCAGGATGCTTTAATGACTGCACTGCCACTTTGGTGCAGTCAAGTTGGCGTCTGGGGCTGCGGGAAGGAAAGCTTGTGCTTGCTCTGCTCAATTAATTATCCAGAGGAACACTTTTCCATCACTTCCAGGCTCTCCTCTTCCCGTCAATTGATCAGCAGCAATGGAGATAATTCAGCTCCGTGCTTGCGATGGGAGATTTTGGAGCTGGGGTGGGGGGAGGCTCTCTCAACATGTGCTTAGGGGGGACATCTTTCTGGTGGGATCCTTACAACTGAGCAAAAGGATTTCAGACTTGACTTTTCCAACACAAAAGGACTCAAACTCTTTTTTTTTTTGGGGGGGGGGTTCATCCTATGGACTTTCTTCTTTAGCCTTATTGAATAACTTGAGCAAAGCTTCTCTCCAGCTGGACATAAGGAAGGTGGAAGAGAATTATTGTCAGAGCCAGGTATGGATCTCAGGGGAGGCCAATGAAAACTGCCCAGGCAGAAACCCCTGGACACCGGACTTCATTGGATGGACATTTTTCAGTAAACAGAAAAGTCCCTTTGTTATTGTTCCAGTGTCACCAAGTTCTCTAGGCTAACTAGAGAGTGCTAGGATGCACTCACCATGGAGACATTCTTCTTTTCATGACAGAAAGGATAATCATCAGGATGATTCCTATTTTGCATAGTAAGGTTTCTCCATCTAACCATGGAGAAACTTGAAAGTATACCTAGATAACCTAATCTTTCCAAGGCAGGTAGATCATTTTAGATGTCAGGTTTATTACTCTAATCTCTCCTATCTCTGTTGATTGATTGCATTAGGGGAGGGCTAGTCTTTAGATAATTATATGCATTTCCCCCCCCTTCAAGCCAGCTTTATTTAGGTATATTCATTCTACAAAATGGGGCCCAGGAATTTGATGCTATATTGATGACACCACAGAAGACAAGGTCTTCTATACCACATTCCTATGCTGGGCTAATCTACTACTTATTTTGTTAATACATCATGGAACAACTTTGACTTTCCAATGACTTCCTGTAATGGGTCATTTTATTTTCTACAGCCACAGCATCTGTTGAGAAGGACTGAGTATATCCTGTTTCAGTTGTCTGCTCCTTGGACATACTATGATTTTTTTAATGAGATATAAACTAGTTGCTTTCTCCTTGGCTGTCAAGTAGTTCAGTAACATGTGACACAGTTTCATACCCCCCATTACATGCAAATAAAACAAATATTTATTTATATTTGAAACAGAAACTTGCTATCTATTTAATCATAACAAAGTATCAAACTATGATTCATTTTCTCTGACAGCTTGAGAAGCTGCCATTTCTTACCAAGAACAGAGAGGGAGAGAAGAGGGAGAGAGAGAAAAAAAAGACAGAGAGAGATGAAAAGAGAGAGAATTAGCAACCCCAAAGAGGTTACTCTTTAGTTTTAAAGTCTATTTTAGTAGCACTCGTCTCCTTATTTGATATGAATTTCTCTTTCAAACTTCAAAAAAGCTTGGTGAGAAGCAAAAAGAATTTTTTTTATTTATTTAATTTTTATCCCGCCTTTATTATTTTTATGAATGACTCAAGGTGGCGAACATACCTAATACTCCTTCCTCCTCCTATTTTCCCCACAACAGCCACCCTGTGAGGTGAGTTGGGCTGAGAGAGAGTGACTGGCCCAAGGTCACCCAGCCGGCTTTCATGCCTCAGGCGGGACTAGAACTCATAGACTCCTGGTTTCTAGCCCAGCACCTTAACCACTAGACCAGGGCTTTCCAAAGTTTTTCCCGCAGCCACACACCAACCGGCGTTGGTGTGTCGCCGCGGGAAAACCCGGAAGTGCGGCAGCGCGCAAAAACCCGGAAGCGCTGCTGCGCTTTCGGGTTTTGCGTGCTGCAGTTGGTGTGTCGCCGCGGGAACACCTGGAAGCGCTGATGGTGATCAGCGCTTCCGGGTTGTGTGGCGACACACCAGACTGTGTGTCGCGACACACTTTTGTGTCGCGACACACAGTTTGGAAAGCTCTGCACTAGACCAAACTGGCTCTGACTTTCTGAATTTCTTGAAATAAAAGTTCCCTTCAAAAATGTGCAGCACTATCAGTGTGTGCATGTGGAGGGGAGAGAATTGAGTGTAGGGAAGTGTAGGGAAGTGTAGAGAAGCTTGTGTATGATCATATCAAAATTCATCAGTCAAGAGAGACAAATCAGTCAGCCCAACCCTAAGCCTATTGCTAAAGACTACTGCTTTCTAAAAGTTATGACTGAAAATGCCATTGTCTCTGGTGCTCTTTTGAAGATGGTATCTGCACTACCACTATTTTATAGGTTAGATGCATACATTTATGAGAATGTACAGGTACCATGATTTAAAAATAATTTCCAACGAAGTATTTTTCTTGCACTTTTATGTGCAAGAACATGGCTTGTGAAGATGCCAACCCCATTCACACGAGTCTCTAAAATGATTATTAGAATAGTGGCATCTTACTAGTGGACATTCTTCAGCCCTTTGCCACTAGAAACAATAGTGCAAGGATATTCCACCCTGACAGCTCCACTTTTTAGTATAGTGGTATTTATTGTGACTCGTTTCCTTGTTCCCCAAATCCCTTTCTCAGTGGATTAGTTTAATATTACCATTCTAAGAAAAGCTGCTATTCTACAAAGGACAGAAATAGTTAATATTTCAACAGCCATGTCTTTTTCACATACCATATAAATACTTTATAGTTTGAGGAGTCCCCAAATGTTCTTCTGAGTGGGGGATGAAGGAAAGAGATAAGGAATCCAAGTTAGATTTCAAAAATCAGTAGTCAAGTAGGTTTCAATATTTTTCCTTTTCTTTCTCTCCAAAATACCAACTACTAGATTGTGATCTATAACTGAATCTTGACCTGCCATAAGGTGAGCTGCACAGGGGTACTTATCAGCAGTAAAAGGTGCAAGTGAAGCTAGAATCTCTATGATATAAACAGTTATGAGAACATTGAAGTCAAATGAAACTTGCCTCATTAATATTACAACTGTGTCCTAGGCTGCTGATGCATTATATGAGTTGCCATAATTGCCCTATACCATGTGGCCCAGAAAACTTGGATCTACCCACAATCCTTTGGGAAGTCAGTGCATAGGAACAATGTATATACTGAGCTATAATTAGTGTATAATGAATCAGTGGCTCTGAACTACCTATACATGTTACTGCTCATGTTATTTCAATGATAAAAGCTGGTGTTTCGTTCATCTAGACTTCTGGGATGAATTCAGGACTTTCCTCCTAAAGAGGTATATATTTTAGCCAATTGGGCTAAATGGGCTACAAGGCTATTTAAGAGGGCTATCAACTATTTCAGGTTCCCAGTTTACAAATAACAAAAAGTCTTTAGTTGGTGTCTAGCCTTGGTAGAACCCATATTATGTGAGAAAATGTATGGACATTTTTGTATTGATGATCCTGCAAAAGATGGGACAAGGATGGGACAAGAGACCATATTTTTTCCCATTCTGCATTTTTAGTATGACTTAAAGGAATTAATTTCAATTGGCGTATAAATTAGTATCTTTCCCAAGATACCTATAAGATACATTTCCAGTCAGGAATATTGGGCATTAGTGTGTCTCATTCAGAGAGGAATGGTGAAGGATATTTGCTGGTCTTCAAGGAACCAAATGCCTTTACACTTTCCTTCTTCCCAACCTGGTTGTGTTGCACTTGAGTCAAAGGGATTAGTCTGAGTCTCATTCTGTAAAGAAAAGTTTATATGTATTTGTAAAATAATGTCTGAATGCTTTCTATGGGATTGCATTCTATGTATAAAGGTGAAGTCATACATCAGAGTCTGTATGTGGCTTGTACAGGAGGATGGCCCAACACAGGAGAAGTAACACCACAGGACCAGAGTCAGCAGTTTATCTTCATCTAAAGGAAAAAGGACACTAATTTGAGGACATTAATGTTCACATTTTAGACAGAGAAGATAGGTGGTTTGAGAGAGGGGTCAAGGAATCCATTTATGCCAACTTGGAAAATCCTTCCTTGAATAGAGGTGGGGGCCTCAGGCACAATCTTTCCCCTATTTTCCTTCCTGCTTTGTCTTCTGTGCCTAGGAAGATTAAGACCATTTCACAAGCTCAACAGCAGCATGGTAATCTTAACGATCCTCCTTTGGATGAGAAAGGGACTTAGAAATAACATCTCAAAATAACCATGACCTAGCCCCAGGTGCAAGGTCACACAGCCACCCTAGAAACATATTTAAGGATTCCCTTACTAACTTTACTCAGACTGAAGAAACTCCTTGGATAAGGAGTGAAATGTTTCTACTGAGAAAATAGAAATCCAGTTGACATGATTCAAGCCACAGACTGTTCTACCTGGATGACTGAGAATCTTCATCGACATATGAGAGTCTGTATTTTGACCAGGCAAGCAAGTAAAATGATTTCTGCTAAAATCTACAGTTGAAAAGGGTTTTGCATTATTATTGTACATTTCTTTGAATGTGTATAAGTGAGCATGTCTCCAGTCTTGGGAGTTCAGTAAAAGTCCCAGTAGAGCTCTTTTGCCTATCTATTTCTACCTCATCTGCATCCCTTATTACAGCCCCTTTTTCTCCCTTAAAAGAGAGGCACTTCTTTTTCAATTAGAAAACCAATGAAATCTTTAAATAGTTCACCAAACCTTTGCACTCCTTATTTAGGATGTCAAAAAGGTGGACGCTCTGCCAGGGCTTAACCTCTACTGGTTTCATCTATCTTTACACGACCCTTCAGCTGAAATGGGTTCCAGTATTGTTTGTAAACAGTAACAGAGAATAAGACAATAACATGCACAGTATTAGCAATCCAAAGAATCAGTTAAAAATAAGTTTAAACTCAGAATATAAACTCTTAAGAGCATGGAAAATAAAGCAATTTAATATAACTGCAATCTTTCCTTCTCTTCTGAATGGCATAATTCCTTACTTAGAGTTGCTCCTAAAAGGAAACACTCAACCTGAAAATAAATTATTTAATTTATTAAATGTATCTGTCCATACATAAAATGAGTTATTTTGAAAGTATCTACAAGTATCCCAGGACCATAAAGCAGAAATAATGAAGCACAAATGCATTATTTTTTCACAAATACATCATATAGAACATGAAATATATCATGATATGAATAAATATTAATTTCTGTTATTGTGGCTTTCCAGGATTTAATACATGTATTTTATTGTTTTAAAATTATTAGGCTCTGTTGGCTTCCATTTCTAATCTAATTATCTGATTAACTGTTAATAATTGTGCTATTTATACTTGAATTATTGTGCTACTAAAATAATTATTTATTTTCATATAGTTATGTATTTTCCCCATTTTATTTAGCAATGCCAACTTGTTAAACTGATTTTTTAATAAACAAGAACATTAAAAATGCTGTGTATAATAGATTGACATATTTCTGATATGTGAGAGTAGAAAATTCTTATGATTTTTTAAGTTATTTTGATCAAATTTCTTTTGATTTTTGTCTAAAAACCTGGTTCTAAGGGCATGATCATTTTATAGGCATATAATGAGCTGATGGCAATGTAGATTTTTAACATACATAATAATTATTTTAGATCAGTGTTTCTCAACTGTGGCAACTTCCTGATGTGTGGCCTTCAGTACCCAGAATTCCCCAGCCAGTAAGGCCATTACTAAGAACTCTGGGATTTGAAGGCCATACATATGAAACTTGTCAAGGCTAGAAAACACTGTTTTAGAATAACACCGAATGAACTTTGCACTCCTTCTGTAAATTTTAACTTCCATTAACTTTCACAGTTATTTGTAATCTTGTCATTTTCTACCAATGAATTTTGAAATGTCAGTCTAATATCAGACCTCATCACTTTTGGTTCTAACATTTTTGCCCCCGCCCCCCTCAAATTTTGTAAACTGGGTTATAAAGTCATCTCTTCTAGTTCCAAAGCTTAGGAACTTTTATTATATCATATTTTATACTATTTTAACCTGATATGAAACATAGGCTTTGGGACTATTTTTAAGGCTATGCTGGTGCTCCTAAATTTGAGCTATATAAAATTAGGAAATGTTTTAGGCAAGAAGCAAGCTTTTTGTAGGGATATTAATTGGGATGTTTCCCATTATAATAAAACAATTAGTACCTTAAAAAAATTAAAGTACCAGCCCTATCAATCTGAATAAGATTAAATTAATTCATCTTGAACATCTCCCATGAATTGATATCACTGATATAATTTAACTCTTTTAAGTCTACCCATTAAATGTTTACAAACCAATCCAAAGTATTAAATATGCTATCTGACCATTTAGTTGATATTGTAGAGTATCTTGCTTGTAATTCTCATAACCTCCATCTTTTATCTCATTTCTACCCATCAGTATCTGTCACAAGCCACGATGGTATCAAAAATGACATGATGTCTGACATAAGTCATATAATTTGTACTATGAATTCAGGTTGCACATGCTTTTATTTGTCCTCCTTGCCTCCACTGGGGATGCCTAAGTACATCCCAACTGGATATATAATTTAATTACTTGTAAAATGCAAATTATTTTTCATTTAGGAACCTATAAAGCTTACATCAAATCATACTATTTTTTTTTAATTCCACAGCAGAATTCAAAAGATGCTCTGATGAAGGAGATTAGGGTAGGGCTCAAGTCACTTCTATGAAGAGATGTTCTTTCAGCTGGTGGACACTTCTTCCTGGTGGCTGATTCTAAAAGGGTGTCAATGGTCTATCAGCAAAACTGATATGCTGGACAAAATATGTTGGTAAGGAGCCAAAAAAGGAGTGAAGAAGTGGAATAATAGACTAAGTTACCTTATACCAAATCCATTTCCGAACAGTAATGTGCTCACAAAGCACATTAGATTGAGCTGAAAAGTCCTAACTATCGCCAATATTCCGAATCTGATAGGTGTTCCATTATTTTATCAATTATTCCTTTCCCATCCATGAGCCACCCCTCCTCCCCAAGAAATGAATGAGTTTAGGATGCAGCATAGCTGCAAAGCACTGAATGTCTGCACAACTGCCCCCCGCCTATTTTGTCCACTTGGGTTGGGCTGTTAACTATTCTTTCTAACATTTTCAGCTAGAAGCTCTATGCCAAGTCCAGTTCTTGGCAATTCCAGAAAAAAGGACCACGTAGAAGAAGATGCAGTCTCTGAGTGATATTCTGGAGAACCATTGCCAGGCAGATTAAATTACTCCAGCTGTCTACAATTTTAGTTGACCTGACCTCCTATATGTTCAGATATCAACTCCCATTATTCCCAGCCTGCATTTTGGGAGGTGATTCCAGTATCTCTGGCAATCACTCATATGGGTGAGGATGGATTAGTTTGTTCTATGGAACATAACTTTCTGTGCTTTCCACATTGCTTTCTTATTATGCGAACATAGTATGAATGCTATTAGAGGTGGTTATTGTACTGCTTGTTGTTGTTTATTCGTTCAGTCGCTTCTGACTCTTTGTGACTTCATGGACCAGCCCACGCCAGAGCTTCCTGTCGGCCGTCACCATCCCCAGCTCCCCCACGGTTGAGTCTGTCACCTCCAGAATATCATCCATCCATCTTGCCCTTGGTCGGCCCCTCTTCCTTTTGCCTTCTACTTTCCTTAGCATCAGCTTCTTCTCCAGGGTATCCTGTCTTCTCATTATGTGGCCAAAGTACTTCAGTTTTGCCTTTAATATCATTCCCTCAAGTGAGCAGTCTGGCTTTATTTCCTGGAGTATGGACTGGTTTGATCTTCTTGCAGTCCAAGGCACTCTCAGAATTTTCCTCCAACACCACGTTGTACTGCTTAAAGTGAGTGAATCATATAGTGTTTTGACACCATTAATCCCTCTGAAGGTGGACAA
The DNA here is from genome assembly GCA_023362775.1 of Charina bottae. Taxonomy (NCBI): domain Eukaryota; kingdom Metazoa; phylum Chordata; class Lepidosauria; order Squamata; family Charinaidae; genus Charina; species Charina bottae. Next base: position 170,934,898 of record JALMGJ010000001.1, read on the forward strand.
CTGGCATTGGGAAGACATCCTTCCACTTGCTATTCCTTTCCATTTCACCTCTTCCCAGGGACTGGAGGGAAAGAAATCTGATGGGCAACAAGCAAAGTGGATTGCAAGGGATAAACAGTTGATGGTTGTAGACAATGAAACAAGAGCTGAAGACATACAAGAAATGCTAGGGCAGAGTATTAGAAATGACTTTTTTTTTCTGCCTTCAAGTCAGTCTTGACTCCTGGAGACTGCCTGGACTAGTCCCTGCATTTTTCTTGGCAAGATTTCAGAATTGGTTTGCCATTGCCTCCTTCCTAGGGCTGAGAGAGACTGACTGGCCCAAGGTCACACAGCCAGCATCCTGCCTAAGGCAGGACTAGAACTCATGGTCTCCCGATTTCTAGCCTGATACCTTAACCACTACACCAGACTGGCTCTCCAGAAATGAAAATACCATGATATGAAAAGAATGCAAAGCCGAACAAAAGTGCAAACTAAAGAAGTGACATTATGAGACTAAGAAAACATTCCCTTTTGCCTCAGGCAACCCGCAGTTGCAATAGGTTTTAATTTGCAGAAGCTATAGTACAGAATTAAATAAATGAAGTGTCCCATATTCAGCTTTTTCTTTGAACTACTCAGGAGGCGTCATTAAAAAAGATAACCAAGTATTATGAGACTTAAATAATACCTTGTATATAACCTTAACTTCAGAACATGGTCTGGTCATATACAATAGGTTGTTCTATGTTGCTTCATAGAATGCCTTTTTGCTTTATTTTGCAAATACAAAGAATTCTCTATCTCAGATTTCCTGTTCATTCTTGAACCAGAGCTCAAAAAATTAAAAGTAAATTAATTTTATCTTGGACTTTCCTCATTTTAGTTTTGAATTTTTCTTTCTCTTTTATTATAAATTCCCATTGATTCCAGCCTTTCTCAACTTTTTGACCCTGAAGGAACCCTTGAAATATTTTTCAGGCCTCGGGGAACCCCTGCACATTCAGGCTCAAATATAGGTCAGAAGTTACAAAATTATTATATTCATTTCATGGGTAGGCCTGTTTATATGCATTGTTCTTAAATTAAAAATAAAGAATGAAACTTACCTCTTTAATGTGAAGTTGCCTGAATGTGAAATAATTTTTTAAATAAATCATGATCTCCCAGGGAACTCCTATGAGCTCTCATGGAACCCTAGGGTTCCACGGAACCCTGGTTGAGAAACCCTGGATTAAACCTTCTGCAGAATGGGCTGGGTTTTCTTTTCTGTATTTTAGAAAACTCTAGATTTTCATTCCCCAGAAAAAATTCTTATAAACATTTTTTATTGGAGTGGGGATGACAGAGTGAGTGAAGTTGGTAGAGCTAACTGAAAGGACAGGAATCTCTTTCTTTAAAGGGCAGCTTACGTATGTGTATTCACCTTAAGCCTAAACAAAAGCAGTACAACAACTTTATTATAACATGATTTTTGTACCTCAAAGATGCAAGCATGACAGGAGGATACAACAATGCAGATATTAAAACCGATCTCTCTGGTTATCTTGTTGGAATCAGGAAATCTAAATATAAGCTGGGAAAATATACAGTTAAGTCTGTTTTACCTTTGGTAGTGCAATACCAATGTAACAGTGATGTTAACATTTTTAGAATGGATGCTACCTCTTAAATCATATAAGATACACATTCCAAGAGATATCTGGTGCAAACATGAAAAGCAACAACTTGCTTCTGTTCTGCTAATAGAAGTCAGTGGCCTTTGTTGTGGCAGAGAACCTCATGTCCAGGACCTGCAGCACAACTTGCTTATCCTTCACTTACCCGAAGTGCTTCATCCTATGTTAGTTGATAACTCTTGCAATTATAAATTATCTCTTTCTCCTTATGTACTTAGGAACTGTTTATGATGAAATTCCATTTCATTCTCAAGACCCTGCTTTTTTGACATTGTCTTCCTCATACTGATAAGCAATTCTTCCTTGAATTTTTCTGACTCTTCTTCCTAATCGGTAATTTCATGGTTGTATTAAAACTTATATTTTTCTAAATGATCATCACCAATTCTTCTTTTCTGTGGCTTGCAGTCTCCCCAGCTTCAAACTCATATCAACAACACACCCAACATTCACATATATAGTATCCTAGGGAGATCTTAGATCTAGACTGTTTACGTAAAATGTCTTCTTCCTGTATCTTCATCACTTAATATGTGTATAGGAAAGAATGTAAGAGAATGAGATTAGAAAAAACGAAGCATAATATCTCTCCTACATCTCCTGACCAGAATATTTTTCTTCTGTTCCTTTGTGATTGTAGAAAAATGCAACAACATGTGTATCACTGTCAGCTGGGTGGCGGGAATGGCAAATGGGTCTTTTTTTTTTTTTTTGGCTCAAATAAAAAAGGTAGCATGCTATGATAAAAGAGCGAGAAGAACTTATAGCTCCCCACCCCATGCCAAGTTGAGTGGCTTCTCAGGTAACATTTTGAGATGGTTCTCAATTGATAAAAGATAACCATGCTTGTTTAGAGGAGAGCTTTAAATTTTAAGCTCAGTTCAGAGGTTCGAATCCCTAGTCCCACGTGATGGAGTGAGCTCCCGCACTAGCCCCAGCTCTTGCCAACCTAGCAATTCGAAAGCATGCAAATGAAAGTAGATTAATAGGTACCACTTTGGTGGGAAGGTAACAGCGTTCCATGCGCGTCATGCGGCCACATGACCACGGAAGCATCTTCGGACAACGCTGGCTCTTCGGCTATCAAACAAAGATGAGCACCGACCCCTAGAGTCGGACACGACTGCACAAATGTGTGTGGGGAACCTTTACCTTTTAAGGACAGTCCTCTATTTGAAAACTTATTTAATCCATGTCTGTTTTAAAGAAAAAAAAGATGAAATTGGTCTAGTGGTTAAGGCACCAGGCTAGAAACCAGGAGTCTGTGAGTTCTAGTCCCGCCTTAGGCATGAAAGCCGGCTGGGTGACCTTGGGCCAGTCACTCTCTCTCAGCCCAACCCACCTCACAGGGTTGTTGTTGGGGGGAACTAGGAGGAGGAAGGAGTATTTGGCATGTTCGCTGCCTTGAGTTATTTATAAAAATAATAAAGGGATAAAAAAATCTAAAAACAAAAGAAATTATGTAGTAGCATGAAGGTGCTCATCAACACAGCCCCTGAAGAGCAGATTAAGCAGGCACTCTGATCACCCACTTGCCATCTTCCCCATTAGTGTGAGTGGAATTGCATTTCTACAGTACACTGATTAATTAATTAAAGGCACCTCTGTATATCAATTGGGATATGCAAATGTAGTGCAAATCTGTGCCCTCTTTTGTCATCTTTACAATAACTAGCTTGCAACAAATACATTAACTTTGATTGGGCTATCAGCTGGATTGCTAGATCTTTTCTGTATAATCTTCCTGTCCCCATCATGTTCATCTTTCCACTGCCTGCCATATAAATAGTTTGCAATCTGAGCTCTCTCTGTCTTTTTTTTTTTTGCTCTATGATGCCATTTCTCTTCCTGATCAGCTTTCTGTGCTGAAAAGCCATTCCTAATTATGTATATTCCTTCCATCCTGTAGCATGCAGATGAAAACCACTGAGTCACAATGCCATTCAGATAATAAACATCCCTCCCACTAGTACATTTATACGGCATCAGGATTCTCCTCCCCTTCTCCTCTTTCCTTTTAGGCTGTTTCTTAAGCTATCAGGAAATAGGCTGTCTTAAATGAGCCTCAGGCACTGCTCTTGTTACATTGACACCTTGAGGGCACGCAGAGGAAACACCTTTTTTCAGAATCACATTTAAATATCATAAGAAGAAAAGGTGGCCTCTCTCCTATCACTTCTTATCACACAGAGGCATGTTTTGCCTGCACATATTCTACTGTGCAGATTTTGCAGACAGATTTTATGACTGATACACTTTGGTGCCTGCCTTTGTACTTCCTTCTCAGGTAGCACGCCCAGCAAAGACCCATTCAAATTAAACAGGAGCTGGCCTTGGCCCTAGAAGGGGTTGAGCAAGTGAATGAAAGTGCAGACTTTTGCATGTGTCCTGCTCTGTCTCTCTGACCTTTTGTCTGTCTATTGGAGAGCTGTGCAGGCACCCCTTTGCTTCTCTCATTAAAGCATATCAGTCCCACCTTCAAGCTGAAGTCGCTAATGGGCTACTGCAGTGCTTCTCACCCTTAGCAACTTTAAGATTTAAAGGTTTAAGATTTAAGACTTCAACTCCCAGAATTCCCCAGCCAGCCAGCTTGCTGGCTGGTGTTAGATCAAGGAAGCTGGGGCCTTGGTTGTAGTCACTGGCGTTCATAATGGGGAGGTGGCTAGCCTTCACAAGAAGAGCTTAAGATAGCAGGATAGCAAGTTGTCAATAGTTTATGATTATATTGGGGGACTGGGCATCCAAACGCCATGGCTTGCTGCCACTTTATATGTAGGCCTATTTTGGCACCAGTAACTCAGTTCTTTTATCTTAGCAAGTAGCAGCACGTGCCTGTCCTTTTCTGATCTTGGAAGCTAAGCAAGATCAAGCTGTAAAATTTGGAAGAAGGTGGTGGCAATCCCTTCTGCACCGTTGCCAAGAAAACTACATCGTCATGGTCATGTAGTCAACAGGAGAGGATCTAGTTTTAACTTTACTGGGTTCCTTTAACAATTCATATTAAAATGGCTGCTCTACTGTAATATGATAGGAGAACCCTGAACTATTTCCCCAATCATATACACTGTTAAAATAGCAGCATCCAGTCCATTAGGAGGAACTACAGGGACCATGTACTCAAACAGTGGCAGATTCCTTTTATGGAAGTTAAAGGAGAGGAAACAACCTTCTTCTATCCTCCCAGTTTCAAAGGCGGCTCCTTATATATTTCACTGTTTTTACTGAACCATGATTAACAAACATTAAGTAACTATATTAGCCTAAAACCAAGATGCATAGAGAAAAAAATAGAAAATAAAAAAAAATCTGCTAAAAAGCAGATAAAGAGACAGGTACTATACATGCACAACGTTACCATATATGTAAAGTATTGCCACATTATAGTCTATTGCTATTGAGGTAAACCATAACATCCATCTAAATTTGATAAAATTGTGGTTCCTGCCTCTGATGTCTCATTATTTTAAACTTTGTGACTTTTTCTAACATAGTGATTGAAAAGGCCTTAAGGGTGAGGGTGGGTCTTTATATAAAGCTGAGGTGCTAAACTGACATCTAGAGGGAAAAACTGCATCCACTTCTCTGCTTTTGAGAAGATTGCTCTTTCTTTAAAAAATAAAGTAAAATAAAAAAAGCCTCACAGTTTTGCATTCAACCCATTGCTATGCACAACATTAGCTCTATCCACTGATTCACTTCCACACGAGCCAAGAAAAAGAATGGGGGCTTTTAATTTTCTTTCCTTTATGTAAACCAGAGCAGCCTCAATATGTTTTTGCTGCCTCTGGAGAATTGCAAAACAATACTCCCTTTCAAGGTACAGAAGCTGATTGGACCTGCAATTTAGCCTCCTCCAACTGAATTTTAAGGGGTGCAGGGCAGGTTACCTAGCACATGTACCCCTGCCTTCACTACCATGTCATCACTTCTACGCTTCACAATCTGCTGCCTGAAGCAACCATCTCACACTGGAAGCTTTCCTTTAGGTACCTAGTCTACTATTTCTCTGACTTGGCTGTGGTACAAGCTGAATGGCTGAGGTTGCTTCAGGACTACCATCATGATGAACATAGTTGCACATCTGACTGGACCTTCTGAAATGACTGCAATGACCAGCAAACTCTTTCTTCCCACCCACCTCAATTTGCAGGACTTCCTGGAAAGACTTCTTGACTAAACATGCAGGCTGATTCATATTCATTCTCTCTCTCTCTCTCTCTCCCTCTCCCTCTCCCTCTCCCTCTCCCTCTCCATCTCCCTCTCTCCCTCTCTCCCTCTCTCCCTCTCCCTCTCTCCCTCTCTCCCTCTCTCTCTCTTTCCAAAAAGATGCATTGGAGTACATAGAGATGTGCTGTATGGAACACTTTAAAGCAGCCATGTTGTTTCTTTGGGTCATGTGACAGTTTTATATTTGTATCTAAGAATCTAGTACAACTTGGAGTTAACCCTAGCTTAAACACATAAGAAAACAAGAAGTATCATTGTAAAGGACTCTATCATAGGGTCTCTCCCACCTAACCAGGAGAGCCTGAGGTGATTCAACAGTTATTATATTCAGCTCATATTTTCTGCCACCACCTTGGGTGTTTTTTTCACTCTCTTCAACCAAGGAGCAAGCAAAAAAAGAGAAAAAACTTCCCATTTCTGGCTAAGAAACACAAGGGTACTTAAGCCCAGTATCTGGTTATCTGTCTGGAGATATGTAGGCTTTGCAAGGTATGTTACAAATTGGCACCAAAAGTATCTGTTTAAAATAGTAACTAGAGTTTATTAAGAACACACAACAATGGACAAAAACATGGATGGATGCAGGCTTCAAAAGAATAAGACTGAACAAAGGAAAAAAGGATGAAGCCATCTAAGATGGCAATTAGATCATTCTCTCTCTCCGTTTGGGGGAGATGGGCAGTTATATAAATTTAAAAAATAAATAAATAAATAAATAATAAATAAATAAATAATAAATAAATAAATAATAAAGTCCCCAGCAAAATGTCTGTAGCTTGAATCATGTCAACTGGATTTCTATTTTCTCAGTGGAAACGTTTAGCTCCTTATCCAAGGAGCTTCTTCAGTCTGAGCAAAGTTAGTAAGGGAATCCTAAATATGTTTCTAGGTAGCTGTGTGACCTTACACCTGGGGCTAGGTCATGGTTATATTGAGATGTTATTTTAAGTCCTTTTATCATCTAAAGGAGATGATATCCTTTAGATGATAAAAGTACTTAAAATAACATCTCAACATAACCATGACCTAGCCCCAGGTGTAAGGTCACACAGCTACCTAGAAACATATTTAGGATTCCCTTACTAACTTTGCTCAGACTGAAGAAGCTCCTTGGATAAGGAGCGAAATGTTTCCACTGAGAAAATAGAAATCCAGTTGACATGATTCAAGCTACAGACAATTCCACCTGGATGACTGAGAACCTTCATAGACATATCCCCAGCAAAATATTAGCTTGAAGGAAACCAGTCAGGCTTGATTTGAACACATACAAAATAAGACAGAACCCCAATGCCACTCTGTTTTGTTACTTACTGTGCTTAGAAGTCTGGGTGGATTATATTGGAAGATTTTTCCCCAGAACTTGGTGGGGACTTAGATTTTTTCCTTCCTCACAGTTGCTGGTCCCATAGAAAATTCAAAAGAAAAGCCCCTAGTAAATTTATCTAATCATTTAATTTCAAGAGGACAGAGATTATTCATGCTCAGGGATTTAGCCCATTTGCATCCATCGTTTTTTTACTAGAGATCAGATGGATTGGTCAGCAGTGATCAGTTATGAGTGCCTTAAGGGAATCTCTAGAAATATATATATCATTAATGGTATTTACTACAACCATACTTCTGGGTCAGATCAAAAATCTATTTAGTTTGGTGTTCTGTTCTCCCATTAGCCACTCAGATACTCACAAGAAGTCTTCAAACAGGACATGAGCACAATATTGCCTCTTTGCTCTTGTTCTCCAGTAAATAGTAGTCAAAGATATACTGCCTGTATCTGCCTATATACAGTATGACTAGTAGTATCATCTGTCCATAAACAGATATATTATGAATATATGTAAATATTCAATCACTCACTAGGCTTATATGGTGCTCCAAATGCTCTGTACTCCATAGATTTGTCATTTATCTTAATGAAGAAGGAGCGTGCTGAACATTCTTAGTTCAAACAATGGGTCAAAAATCTGTTTGCTTAAATGATATTAGTACATTTATATATATCACATATAAATATCAATGCATGGAGATGCATCAAAAATATTGGTTCAGATAAATTCTCCTAAGTGACCTCAGCAAAATGAAAAGTTAACTATGTCTTACTAGGATACTTAGGAAACTCGGATTTGCACTAGGTTGGACTCTGGCCTTGCAGCAGGTCCTGTAGAGGTGACTGGGGTTTGATCTGGCTCAGTTTTCTGGGAGGAGTTTGAACTTGTTGGTCTTGTTGAGGAAATGGACGGGGTTCTTGCAACTGTCAGCTCAACTACCTCTGTTTTAGATCCATATCCCTCCTGGTTGGTTAAGGGCTCCTGAGAGATAATGTGTGGTTGGTTTTGGGGGTGGTAAATTCCTCTTTGAGAGAGGAGGTGGTTCCACTGGCTTTTAAAGAGGTTGTGGTCTGTCCCCTCTTCAAGAGGCCATCGCTGGACCTAACTATTCTGGAGAATTCTATTCTTTCTGGACTATACTTCCAGTTTCCAGAGAAGGTAGTTGTGCGGCAGCTCCTGAGGACTCTGGAAGAAGATTATCTGGGCCCTTTTCAGGCCTGGATATGGGACTGAGACAGCATTGATCACACTTTAAAATCACCTCTGGCAGAAGCAGGATGGGGTGGTGCATTCATCCTTGTTCTTCTTGACCTCTCAGTGGCCTTTGATACAATTAATCATGGTACCCGGGGGCTGGAGATTGGTGGCACTATTCTGTGATAATTTTCCTCCTTCCTCCAGAGCTGGTTCCAGTCAGTGTTGATGACAGTCAACACTGTCCCTGCTTTGTGGGGTGCCACAGGGCTCAGGGCTCTCTCCTTTCCTGTTTAACACTGATATGAAGCTGCTGGGTGAGATCATCCAACAGTTTTCAGTGAGGTATTATCAGAATGCTATTGATACCCAGCTTTACATCTCCACCCTGGGTGATCTGAGTGATGCGATGGAGATCCTTTCTTGGTGTCTAGAAGCTATGGGGGTCTGGATGGGGAACATAGTCTTCAGCTCAACCCCAGCAAGACTGAGTGGCTTTGGGGACTTTCCACTTTTTATTCTGGATGGGGTTGGACTACCCCAGATGGAACCTGTGTGCAATTTGGGGGATCTTCTGGACTTGCAGCTCCTGCTTGATGACCAGGTAGCAGCCATGGCTAGGAAGGCCTTAGTACAGCTATGTGTTGTATGCCAGCTATGTGTTGTACAGCTATGTGTTGTGCACCAGGAGACCCTGCTCACAGTCACTCACATTCTGATTACCTCCCAATTGGACTACTGCAATGTTCTTTACATGGGCCTGCCCTTGAAGAGCATCCAGAAGCTTCACTGGTACAAAATGCAGCAGTGCAGGCAGGTATTGACATCTTTCATTCAGCACATGTTACACCTCTGCTCCGTGAGCTGCATTGGTTGCCAGTATGCTTCCAGGTTCAATTCAAGGTGCTGGTGATTACCTATAAAGCCCTTCATGGCATAGGGCCAAGGTTACTTGCAGGACCATCTCTCCTCAGTTGTACATCCTGTGAAATCTAGCAGGAGAGGCATGCTCTGGGTCCTGTCCATGCCCCGTACAGATTCAGTGCGAAACTTGGGGGTCCTCCTGGGCTCGCGACTCCTGCTCGAAGAGCAGGTGGCAGTCGTGGCCAGGAGGGCCTTTGCACAGCTTCGGGTTGTGTGCCAGTTGCACCCCTTCCTGGATCAGGAGGCCCTCCGAACAGTCACTCATGCCCTTGTCATCTCCCATATAGATTATTGCAACATGGTCTACATGGGGCTACCCTTGAAGAGTAACCGGAAGCTTCAGCTGGTCCAGAATGCGGCTGCACGGGTAGTCACGGGTGCTATAAGATCAGCACATGTAACACCGCTGCTTCGTGAACTGCATTGGGTACCAGTTTGCTTCCGGGTCCAATTCAAGGTGTCGGTTATCACCTTTAAAGCCCTACATGGCATGAGGCCAGGGTACCTGAGGGACCGTCTCATCTCAACCACATCTACCTGCCCCACCCGATCACGCAGGGAGGGCATGCTTTGGATCCCATCACTAAAAGAATTCCATCTAGTGGGGTCCAGGAGGCATGCCTTTTCTGCAATAACACCCACCCTGTGGAATATCTTGCCCCCAGAGGTCAGGCGGGCGCCCTCGCTCCTGGCCTTCAGGAAGTCTTTAAAGACCTGGTTCTGCCACCTTGCTTGGAACAAAGGAAGTAATAGTTCCTCCTGGGGGTGGTTAGCTTAGTAATATCCTCCTTTTAAGATCTCACCATATTTTGGATTTTTCTATTTATTATTATATTGTATTTTAGATGTATAGGTTTTAATTTTTATAATATTATTGTAAACCGCCCAGTCTACTGCTGTAGAGATGGGCGATGATAAATCTGAATAATAAATAAATAAAATAAGGAGTATCATCTGGCAGGTCCCTGCACGAGAGTTTTTATATCATGGTGCCCATCCTCTGGAACATCATTTCCTTGGAGATTAGGCTTCCCCCAACCCTATTGGCTTTCTGTAAGGCCCTAAAACCCGGGGCTTATTGCTGAGCCTGAGGCCCAGGATGTGTGTTTGACCTGTATCTTGGTTATGTTGACTGCGTTGGTTTTATCTCAGGTCCTTTATTTGTTATTTATAGTTTTACTGTGATGTTTGTGTCTTATTTTTATTCTCTGTTAGCCATCCATTCAACATCACAGTAATCCAAGTCTGTGCCCCAACCACTGATGCTGAAGAAGCTGAAGTCAACCAGTTCTATGAAGACCTACAACACCTTCTAGAACTAACACCAAAAAAGATGTCCTTTTCATCATAGGGGACTGGAATGCTAAAGTAGGAAGTCAAGAAATAACCGGAATAACAGGCAAGTTCGGCCTTGGAGTACAAAATGAAGCAGGGCAAAGGCTAATAGAGTTCTGTCAAGAGAACACGTTGGTCACAGCAAACACTCTTTTCCAACAACACAAGAGACGACTCTACACATGGACATCACCAGATGGTCAATACCGAAATCAGATTGATTATATACTTTGCAGCCAAAGATGGAGAACCTCTATGCAATCAGCAAAAACAAGACCTGGAGCTGACTGTGGCTCAGATCATGAGCTTCTTATCGCAAAATTTAGGCTTAAATTGAAGAACGTAGGGAAAACCACTAGACCACTCAGGTATGACCTAAATCATATCCCTTATGAATATACAGTGGAGGTGAGGAATAGATTTAAAGGATTAGATCTGGTAGACAGAGTGCCTGAAGAACTATGGATGGAGGTTCGTAACATTGTACAGGAGGCAGCAACTAAAACCATCCCAAAGAAAAAGAAAGGCAAGAAAGCAAAGTGGCTGTCTGATGAGGCTTTACAAATAGCCAAGGAAAGAAGGGAAGCAAAAGGCAAGGGAGAAAGGGAAAGATATAACCAACTGAATGCAGATTTCCAGAGAATAGCAAGGAGAGATAAGAAGGCCTTCTTAAATGAACAATGCAAAGAAATCGAGGAAAACAATAGAATGGGGAAGACTAGAGATCTCTTCAAGAAAATCGGAGATATCAAGGGAACGTTTTTGTGCAAAGATGGGCATGATAAAGGACAAAAAAGGCAGGGACCTAACAGAAGCAGAAGAGATTAAGAAGAGGTGGCAAGAATACACAGAAGAACTATACAAGAAAGATCTTAGTGTCCCTGATAAATACGATGGTGTGGTCACTGACTTTGAGCCGGACATCCTAGAGAGTGAAGTCAAGTGGGCCTTAGGAAGCATTACTAACAACAAAGCTAGTGGAGAAGACAGTATCCCAGCTGAGCTATTTAAAATCTTAAAAGATGATGCTGTTAAAATGCTGCACTCAATATGCCAACAAATTTGGAAAACTCAACAGTGGCCACAGGATTGGAAAAGGTCAGTTGTAACTTAATGCCATAAAAAAACTTAAAATAGGAAAAACACCTGGTCCTGATGGTTTATCAACAGGATATTATAAATATTTTATGGAACAAATTCTAAATCCACTTAAAGATGTAATTAATTTGATTCTGAATGGCTCCAAAATACCTGAGACATGGACTGAAGCTAATATAACACTTATTCCAAAAGAAGAACAAGATCCATCTTTAATTAAAAATTATAGGCCGATATCGTTACTAAAGGGGGCGTGGTGGCTAGGGGGCGTGGTGGCTCAGCGGGCAAGACACCAGGCTTGTCGATCGCAAGTTCGGAGGTTCGAATCCCTAGCCCTGCGTGCGGAGTGAGCTTCCGCACTAGCTCCAGCTCTTGCCAACCTAGCAATTCGAAAGCATGCAAATGCAAGTAGATTAATAGGTACCACTTCGGTGGGTAGGTAACAGCGTTCCACGTGCGTCATGAGGCCACATGACTGTGGAAGCGTCTTCGGACAACGCTGGCTCTTCGGCTAACAAACGGAGATGAGCACCGGCCCTTAGAGTCGGACATGACTGCACAAATGTGCGGGGGGAACCTTTACCTTTACCTTTTTATCGTTACTAAATAATGATTACAAAATTTTTACCTCAATTTTAGCTGAAAGATTAAAAACAATTTTACAAGAAATTATAGACCAGGATCAAAGTGGCTTCTTACCAAAAAGACAATTGAAAGACAATATACGAACAGTGGTAGATATTTTGGAATATGCACAATATCATAACGAAAGTCAAATTTCTTTAATATTTTTAGATGCAGAAAAAGCTTTCAATAATTTAAATTGGAATTTTATGGTCAAAGTCTTAGAGAAAATGGAATTTGGGGATTCATTTGTGAAAGGGATTGAAGCAATCTATTCAATAAAAAGAGCCAAGATAATAGGAAATGAGGAATTAACAGATAATTGTAAAATAGAAAAAGGAATGAGACAAGGATGCCTATATCACCTCTATTATTTATTCTTGTTTTGGAGGTCCTTAATAGAGAGATAAGAGCAGATTACCAAATAAAAGGAGTAAAAATTAAAAAACAAAATTTTAAATTGAAAGCATTTGCAGATTATTTGGTTTTTATCTTACAAAATCCCTTAGATTCGATAGACCATTTGTTGATGAAAATAAAAGAATTTGGAAAGGTTTTAAGATAAACAATCAAAAAACAAAAATACTGTGCAAAAATATGACTCAAAAACAACAAGAAATTTTAACAAAAAAATCCGGTTTTACAATAGAAAAGAAGATTAGATATTTGGGAGTAATGTTAACAACAAAAACAGCACATTATTTCATAATAATTATGGGAAAATTTGGAATGAAATTAAACTAGATTTGGAAAGATGGAGAAAACTACATTTATCTCTACTAGGAAGGATATCTACAATCAAAATAAATGTATTACCAAAGTTATTATTTCTCTTTCAAACATTACCAATTTTAGTTAATGAAAAAATTTTTAAATTATGGCAAAAGGACATTTCAAAATTTATTTGGCAGGGAAAAAAAACAAGAATTAAATTTAAATTATTACAAGATGCCAAAGAGAGAGGAGGCCTGGGGTTACCAGATTTTAAATTATATTTTGAAGCCTGCTGTTTCTTGTGGATAAGAGAATGGCTAACATTGGAAAATCAAAAACTTTTACAAGTAGAAGGACACGAACTTAAATTTGGATGGCACACATACATTTGGTATGAAAAAAGTAAAAATGAACAAAGAATTTATAATCATATAATTAGAAAAACATTATTAAGGATTCGGGATAGATATAAAAGGAGATTACTACCAAACATACCAATGTGGTTATCGCCACAAGAAGCCTTTACAAGAAAAGAAAGTTCAGGAGACAAGACAAAATGGTTGAGATATAAAGATTTAATAAAATTTGAACAAGATCTACCTATATTAGAGAAGAATTAGAAAGTAAAGGATATCTATGCCATTGGTTCACTTACTTGCAGTTAAATGAGCGATTTAAATTAGACAAAAAGAATTATAAATTTAAAAAAGAAAAAACAGAGATTGAAAAACAATTATATGTGAGTAATGACCATATTATTGGGGGCGTGGTGGCTCAGCGGGTAAGACGCCAGGCTTGTTGATCGGAAGATCGCAAGTTCGGAGGTTCGAATCCCTAGCCCTGCGTGCGGAGTGAGCTCCCGCACTAGCTCCAGCTCTTGCCAACCTAGCAATTCGAAAGCATGAAAATGCAAGTAGATTAATAGGTACCACTTCGGTGGGAAGGTAACAGCATTCCGCGTGCGTCATGCGGCCACATGACCGTGGAAGCGTCTTCGGACAACGCTGGCTCTTCAGCTAACAAAAGGAGATGAGCACCGGCCCCTAGAGTCAGACATGACTGCACAAATGTGCGGGGGGTACCTTTACCTTTTAATGACCATATTATTACAAAAATGTATAAAATGTTATTACAATTAAATCAAGAAGATGAACAAAAGACTGCATGATCAATTAGGCAAGGAATTTTGGATATAATATTTTATTAGAAAAATGGGAAAATATGTGGACAAAGGGATTAAAATTTACGTTATGTTATAACTTAAAGGAAAATTTTTATAAAATGATGTACAGATGGTACCTAACTCCACAAAAATTAGCGAAAATGTATAAAAATGTCACAAATGTATGTTGGAAATGTCTACAAATGGAAGGAACATTCTACCACTTATGGTGGACCTGTAGGAAAGCAAAAAAAATTTGGTCACAAATATATGAAATGATTCAGAAAATTCTTAAGATAGACATTTAAAAAAAACCAGAACTATTTCTATTAGATATTTTGGAAGATTATCAAGAAGAAAAGTATGGTAACTTGTTATTATACATGATTACTGCAGCTAGGATTGTTTATGCACAATATTGGAAAAAAGAAAACATACCAACAAAGGAGGAATGGATGATGAAATTAATGGAATTAGCACAAATGGCGAAATTATCAATTTTATTAAAAGAAAAAAATATTTCAAAATTTAAAGAAATGAGGCAACCAATATTAGACTACTTGTATACTATTGAGAAAATGAAGCGATGACAATGGGTTTTGTATTTTAAGGAATTAAACAAATAGAAATAATAGTAATGTAAGGGTAAATAAAGATAAGAGATATATCAAGATACTACTTGTATATCTATAGCTGGGATAGTCAGAAACCTTTTATATACTTTTTTTGGAACTTGGGTGTATAAATAACAATATATATTAATAACACACATACAAAAAAGGTATGCAGTATGTAATGTATTTTAATATGTTAATCATCATGTTAATTCTTTTGTATATATACATGATTTTGTAGAATATTTTAATGAATAAAGCTTGTGTGTATGTATGTATGTATGTATGTGTGTGTGTGTGTGTGTATGTGTATGTGTGTATGTATGTGTGTGTGTATGTATGTATGTATATATATATATATATATATATGTATGTATGTGTGTATATATATATATATATATATATGTATGTATGTGTGTATATATATATATATATATATATATGTATATATATATATATATATATAAAGAAATGTCATAATACATTGCCCTAGAGCAGGGGTACCCAACCTTTTTGGCACCAGGAACCGGTCGTGGAAGACCGGGAGGGGTGGGGTTTGCAGGCGGGATCCAATCGCGTGGACAGAGGGCGGGGTTTGCAGGCGGGAGCCAATTGTGTGGATGGGGGTGGGGTTTGCAGGCAGGAGCCAATCGCGCGGACCACCACTGTTCACCTGCTGTGCAGCCCACTTCCTAACAGTTTGGGGACCCCTGCCCTAGAGCATAATTTTTGAACCTGATTTTGCAGCTGGAATCATACATAATGCTAAATCACAATGGCTAAGTTCATACATCATGCCAAGCCACAAATAAACAAATCTTATTTTGAGTCTATCTGATATATGAACTTAACCAAAAGTTTGAATGGGCAGTAAGTAATTCCATAGTGGAAAATACGGAAGAGTAGGAAAATAGCATCTCCATGGTCCTTATCTATAGGCCATATGAATTATCTTTGCACATAATGAGTGGCTTACATAAGAAGAGAGGCAGCAAACAACAGCAACAATAATATAAGTTCCCTTGAGTGCCTCTATAAGTAGCAAGACAAGGAGTAATACAACAACAACAACAACTCAGTATGGCTGAACTGGTTTATCACTGGGAAAATGGTTTTCTTCTTGCTTTCTCCCCTTGAATTTAAGAAAGAAAGTTACAGTTTTTATACACACACAAATAGTTGCTTTTAGCTTCCAAAAATTAAGTAGAAAGAGAAAAAGTATGTGATGAAGCAGGAAGTAGTAATGTAATTAGTGTGCATGTGTGGTTTGAAACCCTCTCATCATATATTCTTTGAATTACCCAAAGAAGAGAAAGAGTTGTGACTGAAATGGCATCTTTGGCCTGTGATATCCTAACTTGTTTCTTATTCACTGCTGGACCTTTCTTTCAAACACCCACTTCCTGATTGGACAGTCATCAGCCTTTGGATTAGTTGGGGAGAGAAAGAGTGGAAAAGGCTGTGCTTTCTTTATGTAGTGTGGATTGGAGGAGGGAGGTGGGAGTGAATGGGAAAATGTGAGTGAATAGGGACATCCAGAGATCAAACACACAAGGAAATTATTAGACCGTTCATATGTCAGCCATTCTGTGGTATTATTCACAACATATTTACAATGTTCCAAGCATGACCAGAGACTTAGAAATATTGGAGATGCTGAATTAAGGCCGTTCTTAAGATGCTACCTAAGTATTCAATTAAATGAACAACCAACCAATAATAAACAAGGAGCAGAAATGAAAAAGTGAAGAGTGAAGGAAGATTTGCTGTAAGTCAGTTATTAACAACACATATACAAACACCAGACATGTCAGTTCTGGGAATATAGCGGAAGATGATCGACCTCTGCGGGGAGGAGAGGAGAAGATTGATTGGAAATGTTGTTCTGTCCTGGTTTCAGAATAAAACTAAATGCTGAAATTATGCAGAGGTGCATGGGACCAGGTACATGTTACGAAAGGGTTTTCATGGAAATGATGCTGTCTCCGTAGGCTGCAGATGTCCTGATGAAGTTCCTGATAGAAGAACAATGTTGGTAACATTGGGCATTTCAAGGATGAAAAACAGCTTCTCCCTGTTTGGGAAAATGCCAAGGGAGGGAGCAAGATACACTTGATTACATGTGGGAAAGTTTCTGCGTCATGAAAATTGCCAGTAGGTGGGGCATTTTGCTGACAGACTAAAAAGATGCCTGAAATGCCTCTAATGCTCAAATCCATTCACAATACGAATCCTGAGTTGAAAAACGCAACTTAGCCCTTGCTTCTTAATACTCACTTGCTTTGTGAAATGCAAAGAAAGAATGGTTGTAAAGGAGCAGTTCACATTTCTTTTGCATTTCAAGTTCTTATGCCTTTCTCATAATTTTGTTTGCTTTTGTTTCCATCTGATCTACATCTCTATTTCTTTGCACTTGGATGCAGGTAGAAGTTAGATACCCTGGGAAAATGTACTGAAATCATGTTTCTGTGCCAATCTCTATTAATACGTCGCTTCCAACAAAAATTCACTAAAAGAAAGAAGTACAACTATCAGATTATTAATGATATTTTCTGAACAGTTTAGGCTATGGATTGATCTTGCAGGAAATTCTGTAGGAATATAATTGGAGAAACCAGGTTACAATCTCCCAATCAGATTGACCAATTTTACAAATTAAGATCACAGAAAATAATCAGAAATATAAAACTGTTTAAGAATGTTATCAATTTAAAAAAGCAGAATAAAAGTTTTTACCAAGTTTCTATCAAAGCTCTTAGAGCATATCAGCCAACTATAAGTGATTCATGTCTTCTTTAGCCATTTTCACACTACTTCTCTATATCCAGGCTTGAATCCTAAGTGAAAGGGATCCAACCACCTTCTCAAAAACCTGACCAGAAATAACAGTTTGGAGGCTGGCCAATAGTTTTCTAAGACAGCTGGGCCCAGGGATGTCTTCTTCAAGAGGGGGTACACCACTGCCTCCTTCAAAGCTGGTGGCATTATTTCCTCTCCTCTAAGACATCTTTACTACCCTGCCATAATGCATAATGCACTTATAGCTGCCTGTATTATCCAAACGGGGCAAGGATCTAATTTACAGATGGCAGAGCTCATTGCACAGAGGACCCTGCTAACTTCCATAGGCCTCCTAGGCTCAAAGGAATCTTATATGGGATTAACATACTGTAATTAATGTGCGTTATGTCTGAGGACTAATTGAGTGAAAGTGGCCCCATGACTCTGAAGGATGGCTACTGACTTGCCCTTGTGGGAGGTTTTTTTTTTTTTTGCAGCCTCTGATCACTGGGTTTCTGGGATGCCAGAATGGTTGGCAGAGCTGATTGGGAACCCCAAGAAAGGGACCCCTTTATCACTAGCAAGACTTGGTTGCGTCTTGCTGGTAATTCTTCATGCTGATTACTTAGCAAAGGCAGCAGAAGCAGGCTGGCTCAGTGAGATACAATAACACAGAGATAAGCAGTCCATAGAGAAATAGTTTCTATCACAGAAAAAGTGGCATTCATGGACACCCTTTTATGACAAACGGGAAATATTAGGGTCAGGGGGTGTAATTATTAGCCTTTATTTTAGAAGAGTACAAAATATAGGAAAAATACCAAGGTGCACTACAATAACAATTTTAAACTAAACAATCAAAGTTAAAAATAATTTTAAAAATAACCGAGAGAGAGAAAGAGAGAGAAAAAGAAAAAAACAAACCAACAAACAAATGAGAAAGGTCTACCTTATATTTTAAACTTATAGATAGTCACTGGTTTACTAAAAATACTGCATTATACTATAATGTAATCATATACAAAATATTATTGAAAAATGTCATAAAATCTGTGCCAAGGAAGAACATATTGTTTCATCTTTTGATTAGTAGAAAATATTGTCTTTTCCAGGAATGATAAGTTACACATTTCTAAAAAGCCAATTCTTTGTATCTGGAATAAAGATATAAAGCTATAAAACCACTTTTCCAATTTCTCAATATGATTCTTTTAGCCAGCCCCCATGCACAGTACAGCCATAGCTTTTCATAGATAGTCAGATTCCAGAGGTTTGGTATATAGTTCAACATCACATTAACATATTTAATATTTAAAGGTTTCCCCATAAAGCTACTTATATACATTAAAATACTATCCCAGAAAAGTATCAAATGTTCACAGAACCATATCTGTGGGCCAGTGAACCCTCAAAGTTTTTACATCTCCGACAGAGAAAATCTGATGTCCATCCTCTCAAGGACATTCTTTGGGGAGTCTGATACACTTCAGACACAATTTTTGATGACTCAGCTTCACTTTTAAATATGTTGATACCACTTCAATGTTTTTAAGAACATGAAACCATTAATGGGACATTATTGGATATTCTAATGCTTTGGTCCATGTTTGATATATTCCAGCACTTTAAAAATATTCTTGAACTTTTGCTAAAAACATGTTGTGGGTTTAATTTCTGTCATGGATTCCATCAAATAGGAAAAGATCTCAGGTGCCTTTGAAGCAGCCAAAGCATCTGGCCCATATTGAACCATTAAAACATGCTTAAGTTGAAAATACTGCCACCGTTGTGTACTAGGAAGACCAAATTCAATTTGTAGTCAGGAAAAATCCTTAAAATAAACATTTCATAATAACTGATTTAAAGTTATTAAATATATAAGATTTAAATATATAAGATTTAAATCCTGGCTTCTGTCCATACTTTTCAATAAAACATTTTACCGCCTATTTTTAAAGTAGAATTAACTTTCCCAAAGAGTTAAATATTAATGAGTCTTATTATCAAAACCAAATCTATGCCACAATATGGTCCAAAGATTCCTCACAAGTAGCACTCCTAGAAATGAAACACCTTTTCTACTACATGTTTTTCCAAGAACTTGCCATGACCACAAGGGGAATAAATAATAACTTTCCAACTTAGCCCATAGAGGATGATATTCTAATACATTTTCATTCAACCTTCTTATGGCTGATAAAAGATAAGCCCAGTGATATTTTTGCAAATCAAAGCCACCCTCTTCAAATGGTAATCTCAATTTAGCTAATGAAAAGCTTGGTGACTTGGATAACAGCAGATGTAGCAGATGTATTCAACTTGGATAACAGCAGATATAGCAAGAATCTTCATAGTGACTACTGTGCCTTTTCTTCTTTAAATTAGCAGCTGATTAAGGCGTCACAAAAGAACTCATTTTGAATTCAAAACACTGCAATATTTACAGAGGCATTGTTGTTGTAGATTTTACTTAGATGGATTCATGTTTTATCTGCATGAAACATCAAGTTGTAAATATGTTGATTAGTACTAACATCACTGCCAACTCTGTACCTGCCGTTTTTATTCTTCACTGAAGATGGTTTTGTTCTCTTTCCAGCCCACGTATGCTTCTAGCATTCCTTTGTGTTCCAGATAGACTGTAAATATTAGACCAGAATAATACACATTAGTCAAATCTACTATTGAGAAGAAATTATTGAATCAGTGATTCCTTCACTTCAGGTTTTTTTTTATTCAATAAAATAGGAATTGGTTTTCCAAGGTTAAATGCTAGAATGGTACAGAAGCAATTTTTCTTCCCATTTATGTCCAATTGATGAGTTCTTTATTCAGACACTACTTTATTCTACAGTTTATGACTCAGTTTCAAAAATATCCATAAAGGGAAATGTGACTCATTTACTATTCTGAATAAAAGTAAGACTAGGATCACACATTATGCTAATCTCTGTTTGCTTTAAACATGGGTTGTAGAATAATCCTTATGTCCGGTTCATACGACATACTAAACTGAAAAGCGAACAAGTCACATTATGGCTTAGTGGGCTAGATGGTTAAAATGATTTAAAATTATTCTTTCTTCAGTTACTTTCTTCTTGATATGGAAACAAGTCCAGACTCTACAATAAAATTAAGATGTATGAAGCTCATGGCAGTGCTGAGGAGAACATCTGTGCAGTCCCAGGAAAAGATCCAGATGATTTAAGGAGTTGCAGACCATTCTAGATGAATGCCTCTGCATGCTTTAGAATGGGTTCCAGCATATACTGAACTTGGATGCATGGAGATGCATGGAATGGATCAACAGTGATGTAAAGAATTACAGGTCACACAAGAAATCAACAGCACATGCTGTGGTAGTGGTGAAAAACCTTTCTTGTGAATAAGCAACTTGACCAGAGGAAAAAGCTGGACAATTCTTGACTGTATTGAGTTATAACTGAGTTACAAAAGCCAAATCTTTGCCCAAACACTTTCTTTGAAAAAGAAACAAGATGATTGTATTAATAGGAATATGTGTTGTGTTCAAATCCCAGCCTGACTTTTTGAACTGAGGGCTTTTAAAATAATTCCTGAGAATTGAGATCCAGGGACATTAGGGCTATTAGTTCTGTGTAGATGGCAACAAAGAGATGCAGAAAAATCTACCTCTAGCTCTGTTGTCCAGAATTTAGCTGCCCACATCTAGTGTCTTTCAGGGATTTTAATACAGTAAATGTAAATCTACAATATTATACTAAATCAAACAGCAGCATTTTCATTCACTGGACTGTATCACCTTCATGTTTTCGTATTCAGCTGGAAATTATGGTTGTCGTTTTTTTCTGGAAATCTATTTCATATCATTTTCTAAAAATTGATTATGTGCCATCAAGTCGTTTTTGACTCCTAGCGACCACATAGATAGATTTTTTTCCATGACAACCTGCCCCTAACCTGGTCTTCCAGGTCTTCCAACAGTGCACTCATTGTCGCTGTAACTGAGTCCATCCACCTTGCTGCTGGTCATCCTCATCTTTTTTTTCCTTCCACCTTTCCCAGCATTAGAACCTTTTGGAGAGAGCTAGGTCTTCACATAATGTGTCCAAGGTAAGATAATTTGAGCCTGATCATTTGTGCCTCGAGTGAGAACTCTGGATTGATTTGTTTGATGATCCATCGGTTTGTTTTCTTAGCTGTCCATGGTATTCTCAGGAGTCTTCTCCAACACCAAAGTTGAAAGGCATCAATACTCTTCCTATCTTGCTTCTTCAGAGTCCAACTTTTGCTTCCATACAATGTCACAGGGAATAGCATGGCCTGCACAATTCTGATCTTTGTAGGTATAGAAACATCATGGCATTTGAATATATTTTCCAAGGCCATCATGGCTAGTCTGCAGCATAATTCTTGACTGCTTGTTCCTTTACTGTTGATGGTTGATCCTAAAAGGCAGAAGCTATCCACACTTTGATATTTTCATTGCCAGTTCTAAGGCTGGTTGTTCTACCTGTTGTTATTAGTTTGGTCTTCTTTATATTTAATTTTAATCTTCTTTCTTCACTTTTTTTCTTTCCCCCCCCTGAAAATAGAAAAATAAAATACAAAACAACATTGCTGGAATTAAACACATTCAACATAGCAGACTATATTGTCACAGACAAAAAGTTCTAATACTTTAAGTGCAGCCACACGCAGGTTTTTCCCATTTCTTTTCCTTTTACCTTTTTTTAAATAATAGAAAACAGTCCGTGGGGCTTCAAGGTTTAGTGGAGGAACAGTGGAAGGAGAAGCCATTGGAATTTTGCCCTCATCTCCTAGGCTTAGCTCAAATTCTTTCTTCCTCAGTTACATTTCTGTTTGCAATTGAAAAGATGGCCATTGATTATAAATAAATGCTAATATTATTCTTCATAAACACATTGCTCATGGTAATATCAAGTCAGCGATGAACTAATATAATGTCTAAAAAAATTCACCTCTGCCATGTTGTGGGTCATGTATTTTAAAAGCCATTTCAGAAATACTAAAGAAAAGTGTGGACGTGGAAGAAAATGTACACATCCATCCTCCAACTCTCTAAAAAGAGCCATGTCCCATAGTCAGAGGACAGGATAACCCTTTCCTAACTCTGTGCAATGGTTCCAGGTGAACATCAAAACATGTAAACACACAAAACAGGAAGTCTCAACTAGTCAACCATGTCAAAGATGGCTGAGATATTAGCTCACATAGACCTGGCTGCCTATATATATATTGATTCAGAGGAATAAATGTGCCAAAACAGTTTCTTCAATCCTTCATATTATTACTGGAGTAGAAACAGTAAGACAAAGAAATTAAAGGCTTATGATTAGAAAAAGAAAAGGAAACATAGTCAGAAATAGCTTATGTCAACACCACTGAATATATATTCTGTCCTTGCAAACCATCTTTGCTTCTACTACATCCATATAGTGTCTCATGCATTGTCTTTTGAACTTTGTAACTTTTCATTCTCTCTTTTTCAGGATCTTATCAATTCCATCCAATCATGATTAATGTTCCATTTCCTCTTGACCCATTCATTCTTTCTTCATATATGTAATTTGCAATTTGATCCTTATATTTTCTTTCCATATGACTAAATCACCTCTATGTACTTCTTTTGTACTGGTCACTCAGTTTTGTACACAGTACAATCCATATTTAGCACTTATTCATTCTTGACCTATCTTTCCTTGTTTTACCATATTCACTTCTTAACCACTCCATTCTTTCTGCATTCAACTTACTTTTATGTTTCTCCTGATATATATAACTGTAACTTCTATATAACAAAGTAACATAGAACTATCACCAAGTTATGAATTCTTGCTTTCTTACAAACCCACAACAACAGCATTTCTTACTTTCTGGTATTAATTTTACCCTTTCATTTATAATGAAACCTAATTTTTTACTTCCTTGTATGTATTGATCATGTGCACAAAATCAGATCATCTTCATTCAGATTGATTACATCTTTCCCCTTTCTCTCCCTCCCTCCCTCCCTCCCTCCCTCCCGCTCTCCTTTTTCATTTAATTATTTCACTAATCCATGTTCTTCACCATGTATTTTTGTTACATTCCATGTTATAGTCTTCCATGCTGCTGTCATCACCAGGTGGATTTTTGGTCAGTCAAGGATGGTTTTTAATATGGTGGGGGAAGATGTAGACTTGGCTATAAGACTTACTTGCACCGATGCCACGTGCAGTATTCCCTGATAATGGTAAGGAAAGTGTTGGTTATTTTGGCTCATGTTGGCCAATAATGCCATACATGCAGTATAGCAACAGACCCTTAGAATATGTGAAGTAACTTATGGTGGTTACCACTAAGATATGAAGAATCAGACTAAATAAGAGAAACTACCACCCTGAAGCCCATTATTTATTTATATAAATAATAAATATATAAAATGAAACTTATATGTAATATGTAAATCACATTTTCAATGAAAAGAAGTGCAATCAAGATGTGTTACTTAGATGTTTGCAATAAAATCTGTATATAATTTTATTTGTTATACAGTTTTTCAAGCATTTTCCTTAATGTAATGGATTTTCAAAAAGTACAGGTTTTTCCTAAAAATTTTTTTTTTTAAAAAATGGCAAACTGCATGGCAAAATTTGGAAATTTTGAATGATAGGTATGTTTTAGTTCATATGTTAGTCTGAAAATATTAAACTGAATGTTTGCATTCAGATATGCACAAAACATTCTGATACATACTATTCCTATGAATACGAGGGACTGATCATCAGTTCTGAAGTCAAACCTATCAGTTTGGGAAAATATAACTTTTAGGAGGAATGGCTTTGTATTATGTTTTGGGTTGTATGTAAGAGTATGATGTGTGGCTGTCCTTTATTCTTGTTCAGCAATACTTTATATATTTGACAGAAAATGAACAAAGCCTGAAGAATGTACAAGGGTATCTAAGAATTTATCTTTTTCACTTTCTAAAGTTTCTGAAAAGAGAAAGAGTATGTGATGACTCTGATTTTGTTCACTTCTGATATATTTCTCCCAACAGGGTTCTTGAGGATACACAGCCTGCTACGTATCTTTACTCCTGCTCCAACATTTAGTAGTCAACAATGGCACAAACTGAGTTTGGGAAAATAGTTGCATCAGATTCTTATTCTCTCTGAATGCAGAGGCAAAGTGGGATAATTTGGACAGATTCTTTGAGTCTCAGGATGAGCCATTTGGTTTTGTCAGATCTGGAGCTCCATTACGTTGAGGTGTCAGTTTGTTCTGCAACCATATAAAGCACTGTAGAAACACTCAAAGGAAATCCAGTTTCTCTGTCAACTAGTAGGAAAGCTGGTGAGTACCTAGAATAAATCTTGTGATTAGAGCAGGAGCAACCCTATTTAAGTATCACAAGGGTGGGAAGTAATTTCTTTTATCATCATGGTTTCTTTGGTTACACTCAGTTATGCAATTTTTTTTTAAAATGACTAACATGGTCAGAGTAGGATTCTGGAAAGAAGTGGAACACTAGCAATTATTTCTAATGATGACAAATCATTTTTAAAGATGCTTAAAAATATGCAAATATTATTTATAGGGGCCTATAAAATATATTGCTATTGCATAAGCTGTGTGACCATGATTCAGTATCGCAGCACAAGATGACATCAAAAATGGGGAACAATTAATTAACAGTGCAAAGTAATATAGCGCAACATAAATTTCCAGTCTCTACTAGCTAAGCCATGTTCATCCTTAGAGCAAATTATTAAAGCAGGCAAGAAGTCAGTGATATATTTCAATAATCAGTTGGAGGGCAAACATCTCTAGTGGAGAGCCTCTTCTATCTGTTGAGGATTGCTAACTTCACAAGTAGGAAAACAGGTTTCCCAGCTGTGAGGAGACAAAATTATGCACTGTTGTCACTGCAAGTACCAATACCAAACTACAGTTAAGTGTAATTGTGAATAATATGTTAAGTGTAACCATGTGAATAATATGATTAGTGAATTTACCTCCCATTGTAAAAGAGAGAAAACAACAATCAATGAATTTAATCATTTTGTGAATCAAAGTAAATGAATTACTTTCAAAGTACTGTAACAAAATCAGAGTTAAACATGTCACACAATCAGACTGCACCAAGAAGATCAATGATGTTATACAATGTCTGAAATAATCATAACATTGACTCATCAGCTGTATAAAAGGATACTGACTTCTTACACTTTTTAATAGGCTAGAACAAACAGTGAAGTCTACCACCAGGGAGATCAGTGGCAAGAAAAATGCCATCTCACCTTGTGTAGGGCAGAATATTTGCTTAAGGCAGGGAAGAAAGTAGCATATATTATATGTTTGCAATATACTGTGCTACCTTTCCATTCATTTATAGGAATTTTGTGATCATAGGGACTGAACTGTTAGCAGTAGCATTCCATAATGCAGACCAAGAATGTTTTAACTTGATATTGTAACAGTAAAGACAATCTTAGCTGGAAGATTCTTAACTGCATTACTATTGTTGAAAGAGATGAACATGTGACAATATTAAAGCACAAAAAATGTTTTGAGGAAAAAATAGTTTTGAATTCATTCATCTTCAAAGATAGGTAGATATATGATAGATGATAGATGATAGATGATAGTAGATAGATGATAGATAGATAGATAGATAGATAGATAGATGATAGATAGATAGATAGATAGATAGATAGATGATAGATAGATAGATAGGTAGGTAGGTAGATGGATAGATGATAGATAGATGGATAGATAGATGGATAGATAGATAGATAGATAGATAGATAGATGATAGATAGATAGAAGATAGATAGATAGATAGATGATAGATAGATAGATAGATAGATAGATAGATAGATAGATAGATAGATAGATAGATAGAGACAAGTGGCAATCCACAGGATGCAGAGTTCAAATCTTCCTATTTATTGCAGTATCTTGATTTTAACTTGAAATTAGGAAGAGTATTGATGCTTTTGAACTTTGGTGTTGGAGAAGAACATGGACAGCCAAGAAAACAAACAAATGGATCATTGAATAAATGAACCCAGAGTTCTCACTCAAGGCACAAATGACCAGGCTCAAATTATCCTACTTTGGACACATTGCATGAAGACCTAACTCCCTGAAGAAAGTTCTAAGGCTGGGAAAGGTAGAAGGAAAGAGAAGAAGAGGATGACCAGCAGCAAGGTGGATGGACTCAGTTATAGTGGTGATGAATGAATCATTGGAAGACCTGAAAAACCAGGTTAGGGACAGATTGTCATGGAAAAAATCTATCTATGTGCTTGTTAAGAGTCAACACCAACTTGATGGCACATAATCAATCAATCAATCAATCAATCAATCAATCAATCAATCTACAGAAGCATATATCACTAGCTCTGGGAAAAGAAAACCATGAGTTTTCATAACCAGCTCTCGTCCTCCTTCCTCTCTGTGTGGAAGGATACAGAATAGACTGTTCACTCCCATCCTGCTATAATAAGGGTTTAGTCAAACTGTGAAAATCAGTTTGTAAATCATACCTCCCATTTAAAATGATTTTTAGGAGGTGCTCAGAAGGATTATATATGTGCTATTGGGAGAAAGAAGATGCCACATTGCCAATGATCTTTGTATTTTTGCTGCAGCATGCTATAAAATGGTTGCACCAAAGACCAAAAACAAGGAGTATCGGAACATGCAAGGGTGAATGTGATTTGTCTATACACTAGCCCTGTTCAGGTGTCTTAGAATGCATGAAAGGGAAAAAGTATCAATGTGGCATTTGTCTGAATACATGATTGTCAAGTCTGAAAGAATTACCATGTCAACATTACCACTTTCTGCCTCAAACACATGCCTGTCACAGCATTGCTGAAGACAACTATGCCTTTGCTCCTTTTCCATGCTGAGATTCCATCCTAAATATGTGAATAACAAGCTTTTGTTTCCATCTGTCCTCTGTGTTTACTGTGATATCCACTGGTGAAGAAGAATGCCATCACTTTGGGTGATTATGGTAATGATGATGACAATAACAAAACAACAATAATTATGATAAAAATGGGTCTATCATTAGTCACTTTTTAGAATGGCCAGTTTAGGATAATACAACAATTAAACTGCTTTTCTTTTTCTTATCCTCATCTTTGCTTCATCTTTGCTTCTTACTTCTCTCGCTATTTCTAATTACATTCTCTCATCAGTTTAACTTATTCACAGTACTGAATTCTTGGACTATTTTTCTTCTGCATCTTTCCCCCTCTCACTATTGGTCTTTTTTTTTCTTTTTCATCTCCTCAAATAGAGAAATTTAAAGCCTTTTATGATTCATTATCTTTTTCCAAAGACTTGAAATTTCTAAATTTTAAATTTTGCTACAAAAGTTATTCTCTTGTTTCCTTTGCCGGGATATATACAAACATAATTGCCTAGAATGGCTATTGTATCTTTTCTTGTATTGATTCTGATTATTTTTTTCATTATAACACATTCTATGCATGTTTCTCCTTTCTGACATCTTTTTGTTAGTTTCTATTTCCTTATTGAATCTAGTTTAAATTGTTCCATTTTGACTTTAAATAATCTCATTACGCTTTGCTGTCCTTTTTTTTCTTCCTTTGCTTTATTGCACTCTTGCTCTTTTTAGTTCTGACATTTCTTTCTGAACTAAACTTCTGAACTTCAACCATACTGAATTTTCGATACCCCATTTCCCCAACACTCATTGCCTTCAGATGTCCATGCCTTTTCCTCCCTGTAATCACCTAAGTAGTACTGCCCCACTCCCCAATTTCCAACATTGCATTAAAAGGAGGAAAATTTTGCATAATGCATTTGAGTTATAAATAGGAGTAAAATAATTATAATAATATCCACTGGAACATTCACAGGCCAGAAGTTAAAACCCACCCTGCATCTTTCTGCTCTTTTGTTCTTTTTTGTATATTTTTTCTTTTCCTATTCTTTTTGTTCTTTTCCTTATTTCTTTTCCTTTTATTCTCTTTCTCCTTCTCCCCTTTGGCTCTTTCCTCCTTTTCAAGCAAATGTAGAAACTAATATTTGGTGAGAGAAAGCATGTAATAGTGCAGAACCTGGAGATGGGAAATGGATGAATTGTCTTGTGGCATCCTTCAGGGATCTATTCTATTCCCCATGCTGCTCAATATCAACAGAAGTAGTTGAGTGATATGAATAGGAGGCTAGAATGGGGGTGAATTATCCAGCTAAAGAAGTGGATATGCAGATGGGGATGCTTATTGACCCAGTGATAGTACTTGATATGCAGAAGATTGCTATACACAAGATGCAATCCTTCACCTTGGGCTGACATAGCAACAGTGATTGTCCTTGAGACTGACCTGGTCATGTTCTCATCACCTCACACTTAGATAGGGACCGCGGTGGCTCAATGGTTAAGACACTGGTTAAGATTCTGAGTCAGAGGCCATTAAGGCTGAGAGCTCGGCAGTTCAAATCCCAAGAGCGTGAGCCGCATGCTGGAGTGAGCTCCTGGCAATTTGTCCCAGCTCCTGCCAACCTAGCAGTTCAAAAGCATGCAAATGCAAGTAGATAAATAGGTACCACCTCGGTGGGAAAAATCACAGGGACATGAAAGGAGCCTCCTCGGGTGTCCCCTGGGCAACGGTGATATCACCAGCAAATCCTTTCACTACAGAAGCGCCTTGGTGCTTCATACATGGGAAAAAAACACTTAGATGACTGTAATACATTCTACATGGGATTGCACTTGATGTTCTTTTGGAAGGTATGGTTTGTCTGCAATCTTGCTGCTAGGCTATGCCTTTCTTCCAGCTGCATTGACTACTAGTTTGCTTTTATGTGGAATTCTGGTCATGACTTTTCAATCCCTAAATGGCTTGGCTCATAAGAATGCCTTTTAAGGCAGCTATTCCCATGGTATGGGATTATGTACTCCCTTTAAGAGAAGCCAAGTCAAGAAACAGACACTGCAAGGACTACTGTAACCCTACTGTATTGTTGTAGGGTGTAGTAACAGAATCTTGAAAGCCTGTCATAGTTTTCCTCTGTCATACAATACAGGATTGAGGCAGAGTTATTTTGTGTCTCTTTCTCATGTTCCCTCCTTTCTCAGGGTTGGGTTGTCATTTTCTTTTATTATCTCTTAATGATTCTGCCAAGGGTTCTTGCATTTCTTCATGAATATTATCTGTATATTCCTCTGCATCAATTCTTCTGGTTTTGATCCTTTCAGCTTTTAAGTACAAAGCTTAGATGCTTTTAACTATAGAAACTGATTGGGTGCCTCTTGGGAGAAATGTGGGGGAAAAGGAGGAAGAGGAGGAGGAAGAGGAGGATCTCAAAATTCTTTTCTTCCAAGTCCTCAGCCAGTCATCTCTACCTCTCCCATTCTTCCTGACATTTTATACTACATTCCCCATTCTTTATCTTGACTAATTCTCTTTTTATTGCAACTCTGAAAGCAGAATCTATGCCTTGAGTCTGAGGACTTTATGAATGAATTGATTATTGTTCAGATCTTTCAAATAAGAGATGGGTTTGCAAGTTTTAGTTAAATGCCATCTCTATTTTTAAAATGGCTCTTGAAATATGATTTGAAATTACTTACTTTGCTTGAAATTACAAACATTATTTTGCTTATAAATCCTGAAAGGAAAGGAAAAAGTTTGCACAAGCGAAGGAATATATATATATATATATATATATATATATATATATACATATGAATATATGTCATTTGTATTTGCTTTAACTTTACTGGAATTTAAAGTTACTCAAAAAGGGTTGAATGAATATGAATCATTGTACAGAGGGCCATGAAACTTCTTTTAAGAAAGTGTGGCCTCTGTGGGGAATGAGTTGGCATTTAGGAGAGTAGAGTTACATCCCTCAAGTACTCTAGCCTAGACTCTTGAAATCTCTGTTTTTCATTGAAATGGATCAAAGAGTCGAACAAGGAGACTGTTCTACAAAACAGTAATATATCAGTCAAAGCCACTGTCCTGGATGAGACGCAGAGCATCCAGGAGTACATCAGTAAGATGGTACCTAAAGATGAGCTGCTGAGAGAATGCCTGAAGCAGCAGCAGACATGGAAGAAAGATCAAGCAGAGGAAGTGCCATGGCAAGACAAGACCCTGCATGGGATGTACCATTGACAGATAGCTGAGGTGGCTGACCTTGGGAAATCCTACCAGTGGCTGGAAAGGGCTGGACTAAAAGACAGCACTGAGGCACTGATCATAGCAGCACAAGAACAGGCACTAAGCACCCGATTCATAGAAGCAGGGGTCTACAACACTAGACAGGATTCAAGGTGCAGACTGTGCAGAGAGGCCTCAGAGACAGTCCAACACATAGTGGCAGGGTGTAAGATGCAGGCAGAAACAGCATACACTGAACGGCACAACCAAGTAGCTGGCATTGTGTACAGGAACATCTGCACAGCGTATAGGCTAGACTCTCCAAAGTCCAGATGGGAGATTCCACAGAAGTTCGTGGAGAATGACACGGCTAAGATCCTGTGGGACTTCCAGATCCAGACAGACAGGCAGGTACTGGCCAATCAACCAGATATCGTGGTAGTAGACAAGGACCAGAAGACAGCGGTGGTGATAGATGTAGTGGTGCCAAGTGACAGCAACATCAGGAAGAAGGAGTATGGGAAGTTGGAGAAGTACCAGCACCTGAAGGAGGAACTAGAGAGGATGTGGAAAGTGAAAGCCAAAGTGGTCCCTGTGGTGGTAGGAGCACTCGGGGCTGTGACTCCTAAGCTGGGAGAGTGGCTCCAACAGATCCCAGGAACAACATCAGAGCTCTCTGTCCAGAAGAGTGCAGTGCTAGGAACAGGTAAGATACTGCGCAGAGCCCTCAAACTCTCAGGACTCTGGTAGAGGACCCGAGGTTGAGGAAGACACATACCACCCATATGGGTGAGAAGCAAATTTTTATATATATTTAAGCAGCTTTAATTTTCCTAAATTTTCTTGCAAACTTTTTTTTATGGTCCAACCATTCTCTCTCTCTCTCTCTCTCTCTCTCTCTCTCTCTCTCTCTCTCTCTCTCTCTCTGTGTGTGTGTATGTATGTATGTATGTATGTATGTATGTATGTAAATGGTTGAAGCATAAAAAAGTTTGCAAGAAAATTCAGGAAAATTAAAGCTGCTTAATATTTGGGGGTAAGATGGAAATCTGAATGCAGTGGTTCAGGTTTCTCAATACTATTAAGAAGTGTCAGTTCAAAAAGTGTAGCTAACTCCTCCCAACATCTAGCCCACCAATTATTTTCTAGTTTGGAATGCATAACCAAACCTCTGAGGAAAGCAAAGCACAAAGCAGAATCTTGGATGATTGACTGTGTTCTGGTTTTAACTATCCTGTTACATTCTTAGTAGAAAATCAGTTTGCTGATTGCTGACAGAAAGGTTAGGGTGAAGTCGCTCAGTTACATTTCTTATTTCAGTATTAGAGGATTCACTAATTTCTGTAATAATGGATTTTCATTTGAAGTTTGTAAGAATTGGATGGTTTCTCTTAAATTTAGTAAATAAATATTGTTTACAGTTACTATAATACTTCTTTCAGGTAAATGGGTTCAGCATCAGGATCCCAACCCAGAGTAGTCCCAACTAAGAGCAATTGATGTCTTAACAAAAAACCTATTGTGCCAGGACAAAGAATTGGGGGCTGGTCCAGCATGAAAACTCAATTTAATTTAATTTGATTTGATTTGATTTGTTAATTTAAGTTAAGCTAAGTTAAATGTAGTTCAACTAAATTATATTAATTAACTAAATTATATTAATAAAGTACAATTCATATGATAAATCTTTGTGTGTGTGTGTGTGTTAGAAAGATGCCCACTACCGGGCTGACGCAGTAAAA
Source organism: Charina bottae (assembly GCA_023362775.1). Taxonomy (NCBI): domain Eukaryota; kingdom Metazoa; phylum Chordata; class Lepidosauria; order Squamata; family Charinaidae; genus Charina; species Charina bottae. Next base: position 170,967,444 of record JALMGJ010000001.1, read on the forward strand.
CTTTGAATTTATACTTCTCTTCTCAATCCTTTTTGTTCTCTGGTTCCTCCCTTGGGGAAATGGGAACAACAGTGCCTGTCTCAGCAGAGTTCTTTCCATTGAATTTCAAGAGCTTTAAGATCTTCATTTGGAGGTGCTGCAGCAGGGCCATGTATTAATAACAGCAGCTGCAGTTCAATGACTCATGCCTAGGCTGGGGAGGAATGAAAGACAGGCAGTTGGAAAAGGCACTTATTGCTTTAAAATGTGCCTTCATACCTTGTCATTAAATCTTCATCATGTTTCTTTTAAAACAAAAAAACAAAAATAAATCAGAAAGGGATTTTAAGTGGAGTTTCAGTCCTTGCTCATCTAGGCTGCCTACTGCAGAGATTTCTGGAATTAAAGGTTCAAACTGATACCCAATGGAATCCACCAGTATTATTTTTTGTTTGTTTTTATGCCAATGCAGAGATTAGAGCTGGTTGAAAGTAATTGCTCTTGCATCTGTAAAGTTCTGAGTTTAAAACTGGACTCACTATTTTATAAGTAGCCATTTTATTATACGTATGTAATTTTATATTGATGTATTGCTATTTTGTTGTAAACTGCTTAGAAATTACTTATATACAGTTAAAAATTGTATTATGTGATTAAATATTATCCTTCTCAGTACCTGTAGAGTGAAAGATGCAGACTTTCCATAACTAAGTTGCCTAATAACTGATTTGAACCCAAGTCTTTTATTATTAATTGGAGCTGGTTGATTTGAGTTTAGCTCACACATTTCCAGCAAAGGAGATCGTTACCTTGTCGTGGTGCTGGAGCTTGAGCACCTCAATGAAACTTAAATTCCAGGCAAAATGGGTATGATCAAAAACAAAGATGGTAAGGACCTAACAGAAGCAGAAGAGATCAAGAAAAGGTGGCAAGAATATACAGAAGATCTGTATAGGAAGGATAATAATATTGGAGATAGCTTTGACGGTGTGGTCAGTGAGTTAGAGCCAGACATCCTGAAGAGCGAGGTTGAATGGGCCTTAAGAAGCATTGCTAATAACAAGGCAGCAGGAGACGACGGTATCCCAGCTGAACTGTTTAAAATCTTGCAAGATGATGCTGTCAAGGTGATGCATGCCATATGCCAGCAAATTTGGAAAACACAAGAATGGCCATCAGATTGGAAAAAATCAACTTATATCCCCATACCAAAAAAGGGAAGCACTAAAGAATGTTCAAACTATGGAACAGTGGCACTTATTTCACATGCCAGTAAGGTAATGCTCAAGATCTTGCAAGGTAGACTCCAGCAATTCATGGAGCGAGAATTGCCAGATGTACAAGCTGGGTTTAGAAAAGGCAGAGGAACTAGAGACCAAATTGCCAATATCCGCTGGATAATGGAGAAAGCCAGGGAGTTTCAGAAAAACATCTATTTCTCTTTTATTGACTATTCTAAAGCCTTTGACTGTGTGGATCATAACAAATTGTGGCAAGTTCTTGGTGGTATGGGGATACCAAGTCATCTTGTCTGCCTCCTGAGGAATCTGTATAACGACCAAGTAGCAATGGTAAGAACAGACCACGGAACAACAGACTGGTTTAAGATTGGGAAAGGAGTACGGCAGGGCTGTATACTCTCACCCTACCTATTCAACCTGTAGGTCAGCCTTTATTAATGGCGCTATGGACTTTGAAGAAGCACGAGTACAGGGTGAAAGGGAGAAAAGAGCTAAAAGGAAGGCACGTCAGGCAAACCCTCATCATGACCATCTCCCACCCGGAAACCTATGCCCTCACTGTGGGAGGTTGTGCGGATCCAGAATTGGCCTTTATAGCCACTTACGGATCCACTGTTAAAATTTTACCTTTGGAAGACAATCTTACTCGGATACAAGTGATCGCCAATGACGCAGAACACCTCATGCGACGTGCTGGACTTGATGAATCCAAGGCTGGAGTTAAAATCGCTGGAAGAAACATTAACAATATCAGATATGCAGATGATACCACTTTGATGGCTGAAAGCGAGGAGGAGCTGAGGAGCCTTATGATGAAGGTGAAAGAAGAAAGTGCAAAAGCTGGGTTGCAGTTAAACCTCAAAAAAAAACCCAAGATTATGGCAACCAGCTTGACTGATAACTGGCTAAAAGATGGAGAAAAAGTGGAGGCAGTGACAGACTTTGTATTTCTAGGCGCAAAGATTACTGCAGATGCTGACTGCAGCCAGGAAATCAGAAGCTGTCTACTTCTTGGGAGGAGAGCAATGGCAAATCTTGATAAAATAGTTAAGGGCAGAGACATCACACTGACTACAAAGGTCCCCATAGTTAAAGCAATGGTATTCCCTGTAGTAACCTATGGCTGTGACAGCTGGACCATAAGGAAGGCTGAGCGAAAGAAGATAGATGCTTTTGAACTGTGGTGTTGGAGGAAAATTCTGAGAGTGCCTTGGACTGCAAGAAGATCAAACCAGTCCATACTCCAGGAAATAAAGCCAGACTGCTCACTTGAGGGAATGATATTAAAGGCAAAACTGAAGTACTTTGGCCACATAATGAGAAGACAGGATACCCTGGAGAAGAAGCTGATGGTAGGGAAAGTGGAAGGCCAAAGGAAGAGGGGCTGACCAAGGGCAAGATGGATGGATGATAATCTGGAGGTGACGGACTCAACCATGGGGGAGCTGGGGATGGTGACGGCCGACAGGAAGCTCTGGCGTGGGCTGGTCCATGAAGTCACGAAGAGTCGGAAGCGACTGAACGAATAAACAACAAAACACACGTTTCTAAACCAAGAAATGGGGAAATAATACCAGATTAAGTAGACTGTTGGTCTGATCTATGATGGTTCTTGCATCATTCTGGTTTGTGTTCTAGCAGCAGAACAGAAGAACCCTGTTCTTCCAGTGGCCAAGCAGACACCTCAGACAGCCCACAATTTGGGCATGAGCAGAACAGAACTCTTGCTATTTGCATCCCCCAATTCCATGATTTCATCGGCTGAGAGAAAAACTGTGTTTCAAACCTAGCAGCCATCAAATCATACACCATAATTTTATCATCTCAATGGTTTTTTTGCCCCATGGGATTCATCAGGATGACTCTCTGAAGCTTCACCTGGTGCATGACCCCAAAAGCCATCCCCAATATGACAAGCTATTATTGAACCCATATCCTGATATTATGGCTAGAGTCAGAAATGGGCAATCTGTAGTTCAGATGTCTCTAAACTATTGTTTCACTAAGTAGCCTTAGGAAGGCTAATTTGTTCTCAGCATTAGCCCCCTTTCTACAATGTGTATATTACTAACTTATTACTCATACTAGTTTACTTTATGACAGCAACCCAACCTGTCCCAACCAAATATGTTTTTTAAGTAGAATTTTGTTGATTTTAAAGCAAGGATAAAAACTACAAAAAAACTAAAAACTAAAAACTACAGAAAGAAAAAACATCTAAAAAGTGAAAAACACAAGAATTTTTTCCCCCAGAAATTACATAGAAAGGTGACTTTCGACTTTCAACAGGAAGAATATACAGCAATTTCCATAATCAACCCCTTACTCTGTATCAAACCAAGATCACATTATTTCTATAAATCCTTCCATTAACACATATAGAAATCCCTAATACAATGATTACATGATTGTAAGCCGCTTAGAGCCCTCCATTAGGGAGGGGATAGGCGGGGTATAAATAAGATAAATAATAAATAAATAAATAAAATAATTGCTCTTTCCCCGTATATAAAAAGTATATATATTTATATTAATTTCTAAATCAACCTCCCTCCCCCATAAAACAACATTAATTTAATTATTTCCTTCCCACCACTATTCTATATATTTCTCTCCACTGTAATAGAAATCAAATTGTAAGAACATATAAATTGTTTGCTTTTATAATTGATAATACTGCAACAATTATTATTTTATTGTAAACCGCCCAGAGTTCCCCCTTCGAGGGAAGATGGGCGTTAATAGAAATTAAATAAATAATAATAATAATAATAATAATAATAACAATCTTAATCCTAATTAACCTAAAAGACCAAGCAATTATTATTAAACCTTATGAAAATCAAACACACTTTAAGAAAAATCAAATAAATCTTAATCCAAATCATTAAAGAGAAATGAAATCATCATAACTTCATTCTTAATTTTACCCCACCTCAAAGTATACCAACACATTTATATATCTCCCTATTATATCCAGGGCATTTTTTTGCAAAAAAAAAAAAAAAAATCCCACCAAATATGTTGAACTACAATGCTGAAACAATGATTGGACCATTGGGACTGAGGGGAGTTGTAGTGGCCCAACACAACTGGAAAGCACCAAGATGGGGAAGGCAAAACATCTGAGAAGAAGGCAATGGCAGACGACTTCCACCCAATTGCCAAGAAAACTTCATGGATGGGTGTATCCATGAAGTTACCAAGCATTGAGGGTATCTTTACCTTGTGAACATGTTTGAAGAACAAGAGCTCAGCTCATTACTGCTTCTTTTATTCTTGTGGACATTGTAGGACCTGCATTTTGAAGTAATTATCCGGCTTATGGGCTTGTACCCATACTGTTTTCTGCAAACTTTTGAGCAGCATAGTTTATTTTTATAAACATGAATGGAACTGAATATTGATACAGGATAATGGTCTCCTGCTGCTGCTGTACTAAGCCAAGACATTTGCTTTTAACGCAGAAGACATAAGGCCTTGTGATAACGTCCTTTCCCTTCTATGTCATCAATTTGATTTTTTTTTTATTTTGAGAAGCAGAGCAACAGCTGTTCAGAGAGTTTCTTGAAATGTCTCATTTTCACTTCCCGATAACTGAGTTGACTGTATTTATGGACCCAGCAGCATTTCCTCTCAGAGAGCAAACCTTTCCAGAGCTTTTGGTTGAGCTATTAGACAAGTCATAGATAGAGAACATGATGACTATGAACACATGATTTCTGTGGACATCTACACTGGTGCTCATTAGATTTCTGCCCCATGTGCCTTCCTATGAGATGGTAGCATGAGCCACAGCAAAGTGCTGGTCTCTAGCATCATTTTTAATTATAAAAAATGTCTCAATGGAAATGAGCCATCCACCAGAAAAAAAAGAAAAAATGGAGGAGGAGGAGGAGGAGGAGGAGGAGGAGGAGGAGGAGGAGGAGGAGGAGGAGGAGGAGGAGGAGGAGGAGGAGGAAACATTCTGGAGAAATCCTGGTGTGGAACAACATACCCAGTTTACCTTCTTGTTATTGGATATTTTGTGAATGACCACTACAGCCATTTTGGGAATACATAAGGAACCCTACACTACACCTATTTATTGAGTGCACCCGTACATTCTCTCAAAATTCCAAATCTTCCCATTGATTATGGATATAAATTTTGAAGGAGAGGTATGACAGAGCACATGCCCCTCCAGGTCAAGCTCCGTTTTAGCTGGGCTGCCAAGCCAACTGATATCACCAGATTCCCATGAGTAGACTTTCAAAATTCTGTTATTCTAACTTACTACAACAAAGAGAGTTCCTGGTATCTCTGCCATGTCTCTTTCTTGAACTGGCTTACCTCAAAGGACTGACACTCTTAGACAAACAGTAGGAATAGTGATAGTAAAAGAGTAGACACAGAGTAGATCCTGAAATCTCTATTAATACCCTACTGCCATCTTGTAGTCAGTACGTCAGTAGGTGATGAAGACTCAATGGCATTGGGTTTGGACCTCCAAGAGAAGGGACTTGAGTGTCTGTCTGTTTTTCCTGCCTCTACTGCTGCTATGCTCCTGCTACCCCTGCTTACCCTTACCCAGAGTGATGGCCTGGACATACAGGTAGTCCTCACTTTACAACCACAATTGGGACCAGAATTTTGGTTGCTAAGCAAGGCGGTCGTTAAGTGTGTCACACCTGATTTTACTACCTTTTTTGCGGCAGTCTTTAAGCAAATTACTGTGGTCATTAAGTGAACCATGTGGTCATTAAGCAAATCATGTGGTCCCCCATTGATTTTGCTTTCCAGAATATGGCCAGGAAGGTCAAAAATGGCGATGACAAGACCACGGGACACTGTGATGGTCATAAATGCGAACTGGTTGCCAAGCGCCCAAATCGTGATCATGTGACCATGGGGACGCTGCAACAGTTGTAAGTGTGAGGACCAGCCATAAGTCTGTTTTTTCAGCACTGTCATAAGTCTGAACCATCACTAAACAAATGGTTGTTAAGCGAGGACTGCCTGTAAACAAGTCTCATGGGTATCATAACCAACACATTCATTCAGAAAGCACCAATTACAACAGAAAGCACTTTGATGCAGTTGACCAATCCCAGGATTCATTCAGGTGCTGGATCCCTCTTTAATCCTCACAGCATGTAAAATCACTGGAACTCTTTCTGTTGTTTTGTATTTTTACCTGAAAGGTTTTTTTTTTAAAGAGACTTATTACTTGACTGCAGCCTGTCCCACCCTCTCTCAAGAAATCAAAAAGTTTACACCTATGGACACCCAAAGGTTGCTTCTTCTGCCTTAGGCTCTCATTCTTGTAATTGGCTAGTGATTAAGAAGGTCCCAAACCTGTAAATTTGCTTTTTCTAGAGACATTCCCTCACTTTACTTTTAAAAAACTATTTACTAGTTCAGACAAGGCAGGACCAAATTGCTCTCTGTGAATGGGAATAATTTAAGTGAATCTGTAAATGCTTTTACTAGCACATGTGTGGGTACAAGTTATAGAAAACCAGCCTAAGGCTAAAGAAGTAAACAAACAAACCAACCAACCACCAATAGCCTTAGAAGGTCTTGTATATTTCTAAAAAGGCTTGTGTATTTCTAGAATCAATACTTCCAGCAACTGTAGTTTAAGAGTAGTGTGAAGTGATCCGATTATACAACATGTGAACCTAAGTGAGATACCACTGGTATAGAAGAAAAATGGAGTGCCAGTAGGAAGTTATGGCCCTAAAGAATGAAAATGAGAACAGTTTTGAAGAATGAACATAGCAAAGCAAAAAGGGAGGGAGGGAGGGAGGGAGGGAGGGAGGAATAAGTTGATCCAACAGAGAAAAGAAGCCTCTTTAAAATATGAGAAATAGTATAGAATTACAACTTGGATCAGATGATGATAAAGCAATGACAATACAGATAGAACCTATGAGAAAGCATTGCCCTGTTCAAGATTTCAGTCAATGTTCCCCTTTTCCTGGGTACTCCATTCTGCCTTCTCTTCTCTTAGCATTTTTTCCTTTCCAACAGTAATTGAGCTCTCTGTGGCCAAGCAGGCTAAGTCCCCTTAGGGATATTTTGGAATTATTTGTTTGCTTTTCTTCCCCCAAATATTTTACAGCTGTTAGGATACTTATGAACCTGCTGATACCTTCCTTTATGCACATGGAAGATGACATTTTGTTAACTCTATTAATTATCATATTCAGATAATGAGTTTGTTATTATCATAAGGTACCAGAATTACATTGGCTATTGTTTTGAGATACAATGAAACATCACTTAGTGTAGTAGTGGGATAGTTGTTATGAAATGTTGTTTGGGTTAATTAATCTATAGTGGTTCACTATATACATACAAAATGATCACATGTCCTGATCAGGCTAGCTATATATCCAGGAATTATATGACCCAAAAAGTACAGTGCTTAAGATCCATCAAGGAATCATATTTTCATAGAAGTGGCCTTCAGATGAAATGGTGTGAGTAGTTGGATATGATAGTTGGAGAGGAGTTAGGGATCCTCCTCTACCTCTTCACCTGTTGGGCAGGGCCCACTAGTTACTGATTGCTGCCCCAAATGACCGCTTCAGACACTGAGAAGATGCTCCAGAGACCTTTGACAAGTTTTGGTTCTCCAAATAAGGATGTGATAATACCCCAAAGTGAGGTATTAAAGGCTAGTTGACACTGAAGACCATCTAAGTTATTAGAACAGTCAGTCTTCATGGCCACTCTCCTATAATACCTCATTCTGAAGGAATCCTGAGAGGAAGATTTTGAAGAAAATGTGTGTTACCCCTTCTGTCTTGAATGTGACAGCCCCCCCCCCCCCAAAAAAAAAGTAGGATGTATATAGCCATGTGTTCTCCTGCTCTTTTGTCCTGTCTTGGCTTTTTCAGAAGATATTTTCTACTACCCCTGTTTAGAAAAAAAGTGCTTTCAAACCAAATGTGCAATTTTAACCCCTGGGAACTGACAGTATTGTTGTCCACTCATAAGTCATACCTCTGGGATGACATTTGATTGCAATCTACACTTGTGTATCTTGTACCTATCTGTACCTCTGTTCAGATCTGTAACAAAAGTTAAAGCAAAATATCAGAAAGCAATAAACATGATCAAAGAGGTTAGTGGTAATAAGGTTCTGAGATATCTAAAATTGAGTGAGGTGAAAATAGTTCCAGGAGGTAACAGGGTGATTTGGGAGATCTGGTGATGGATTGGACGTCATTTGCAATAGCTCTCTGGCTGCTTTGCCAGCATAGAAGAAAGGATTTAAAAAAAAAATCTCAGCAGCTGAAAGCCTGCCATTATTCAGTCAGGAGAACACTGCCACCCACCCACTTGGCTGGTGCTGGAGCAGAAATGATGAACATAAGTCACAATCCGTTTGTTTGTGCAAAAAACTGTGGAGCTGAAGTGCCAGCCAATGCCTGACTTGCTGTGTGTGTACTTGTAGCAGTATTTACAAGAACATCTGTGTATGCTCTGGCTTCAACATGCTCATTTAGTATCAAACTGAAATATAGTGTAAGGCTTATTCTCCCATTTAGGGAGGTTGCCTGAAGGAAGACATTGGGGTTAGTTGAATGGTGAGTCCTGCTTGGCCTGCACTCATGTTGGGTTAATTCTGTTTTATTCCTGTATGTTTTGGGGCCAAATGGCTTCCAAAGAAGTTGGAGGTTGAAACTGGGATGAGAGTGTGCATTCCACTGTGTGGAATGGTGCATTGGGTACAAAACAGATAAAAAAAACCTTTTCAGCCTTGGTATTATGGAATCCCCTCCTCCCCCCTGCAGTTGTCTGGGGTGCTGACTTCAGCCTTATTTCAGTGCTAAGGTTTGATTACTCACCCATGTCTTTGGTTATATTAATAACACATTATACTAAACCATGTTTTGTTTCCACTATACTTGATTGAATAAGCTGGAAGGACTGAGTGCACTCACAATTTTGAGCCATAGATCATGATTTACAAACCATAATAGCTGGATTCACACAATACATTAAGCTAAAGCCAAACAAACCACATTATGGTTTAGTGATACGTGAATCTCACTACAAGAACTGTGCATTAGTTTAGTTTGTAGTTCAGTGTTATTTCCTAGTTTTATGTTGATTTCTTTTCTTGATTGCACCCTATCCTGATCGTTAGAGAGTTAGACATTTTTCAATTCATTAAAAAAAATCTAGTGTTGATTATTGTGTAGGTGAGATAAATGAATAAATGCTGCAGAACTGACAATATGTTGAACATCAATTGACACTGGCCATATGGAAAGAGGCAAGTTATCATGGCCTACATGCGGTATACACTCAATATTTATCTTGGCATAGCTTTACACAAGATACCTGCTGATCTGACTTTGAACTTTCACTAGTACAAAAAAGTAGCAATGATGCATTAGCATCTTTCAGTAAGGAAAAATCTACTCTTGCTCTAATTGTCTTTTTGAAAGCACTGATAACTAAATAAATCTGATTTCTTATGGGAGTTCACATACAGTAGTAAGTTGGTGATGTGAAGAGTACATGTATGTTTGTGGGTTTGCTTGCTCTAAAAGTGCTCAGAAAAATAAAATGTTATAGGGATAGCATTACTCAAGAGAGTTTGGGTTTGTGTTTGGATAGCCAGTTGGCTGTCAGTATGTCTATTGCATTGTTTACAGTTTAAATGAATACATCTTGGTTCTACAACAAAGAAAGGAACTCTACCTGATTTCAGGACAATGTGGAATGAATGGGAAATGAATCTTTGCCCAATATGTAATGTGAATTTAACACCATATGAGCAATATAGCACACAATATAGCACAGTCACAAAGATTATTTGGCCATGGTGTTGATAATTTCCTTCCTTAGCTTTGGAGTGATGAACGTACAATAGAATTCTGGTCTATTCATATTATCAATAGTGTGTAAGAAAGGATTACTAGTTTCTTTAAGTCCCATTGGCTTTAAAGAGACCTATGTCTAGGAAAGTAGATGTAGAATCAAAGTCAATGGAATAAATGTTAATATGATGATTTAGTTTTTATACTAATTTCAATGGGAACTAAATTTAGCAAGTTAAGTTTGAAGCCAATCCACTGTTTGCAGAATGAGATGCTTATTCCAAGTTGTTTAAATCACCTCTGAGAAAGATTAGTATCAACAATGTCAACATTAGACTTGGTGGATGCCTGCTTCAGGACTGGAGTGGGGGAATGAACCCTTCCTGGTCCTTTTAGACCTTTCAGCTGTTTTTAATGCCATTGAACATGGTATTCTTTTGGATCACCTATGGAGGTTGGGAGTTGGGGACCTGTTGAGTGGGCAATTCCAGTTGGTAGTAGAAGAGGAGAGATCAACCCAGGGTTGCTTCTTTGTGGGGTGCCATAGGATTCAGCTTTCTCACCCCTGCTGTTTAATATCTACATGAAGCTGCTTGAAGTGATCATCCATGAGTTTGAGGGAAGTATCATCAATATGCTGATGATACACAAACATGTCTGCCCTGGGCCAGGCTGTAGATGGAGTCTGTGAAGGACTGGATAGGAAGGAACAAACTAAAATAGATTCCCTGCAAGATGGATTTGCAATTTGCCAAGAAACCACTTGGCTCTTGGAATGTTCTGGTTATAACTCTGGATAGGGTGGCACTCATAAGAACATAAGCAGTGCCGTGCTGGATCAGATCCTTGGCTCATCTCATCCAGCAGTCTGTTCTCACAGTGGCCAACTAACTGCACAGTGAAGCCCACTAGTCTCCCAGCAGATGGCCTTCAGAGGTAGGCACACTGCCATCAAGACTAATGACCATGGATCCCCATGACTTCCATGAATTGGTCCAATCCCTTTTGAAGCCAGCCAAACTGGTAGCCTGCACCACGTCTCACGGTAGTGAATTCCAAAGTTCAATTATGTGTTGTATAAAATGTTTTTCCTTTTGTCTGTCTTGATTCTCTCAGGATTCAATTTCAGTGGGTGACTTCTGGTTCTAGTATTTTGGGAAGAGGAAAATAGCTTCTCCCTGTCCACTTTATCCATATCATGCATAATTTTGTACATTTCAATCATGTCCCCTCTCTTTTCCCTCCTTTCTAGACTAAAAGCCCACAACCTTTCCTCATAAGGAAACTGCTCCAACCCCTTGATCATCTTAGTCACCCAGATGCAGTTGCACCACTGATTTATAAAAGGGCATTATGAAATTGGCATCTCTATTTTCAGTACTGTTTCTTATTATCCCTAACATGCAACTGACTTTTTTTTACAGTGGATGCACACTGTGTTGATTCCTTCATTGAAGTGTTTATCATTACTCCAAGATCTCTTTCCTCATAAGTCACCGCTATCTCTGATTCCATTAGTTTGTATGAGTAGTTAGGATTTTTGGCACCAATGTGCATCACTTTACACTTGCTCACATTGAATGACATCTCCCATTTTGATTCCCATTCCCCTAATGTTCAGAGATCCCTTTGGAGTTCATTGCAGTCCCTTATGGTTTTTGTCACTCTGAACAATTTAGTGGCATCACCCTTAAAGAGCAGGTCTGTGAGTTTCTCCTAGACTCATGGATACTGAGCTTATCTCTGATTGGTTCTGCTCATCTGGTAAGATCCAGCAGAGTAGTGTGTTCTGGGTGCCTTCTATCAAACAATGTCCTCTATGGGGCGTTGGTGGTGTGTCTTCTCTGTTGCAGCACCTGCCCTCTGGAATAATATTCCCCCAGAGATCTGTATGGCTCCCACCTGATGATGTTCTGTAAAACATTGAAAGCTTGGCTATTTGCCCAGATTTAGAGTAGAGTGTTGAGTGAGCGAGTAAGATTTTGTTTGGCAGGTTCTGGTTTTATGTGGTTATTCTGGATACTTATGTTTTGTTTCTTTCTATTGTTTTGGTCTTTATTATGTAGAGCACCCAGAGTTATCTGAAATCAGGTGCTTTTAAATCTATGTAATTTAAGAAAATACATACATACTATTAGAGATGCATATGGAGGCCATGACTAGGTGAGCCTTTGCCTGATTTCAGATGGTGTGTCAACAGCAGCTCTTCCTAGAACAGGCCCTGGTGACAATAATTCATGCCCTTATTCCTTTCAGGATTGACTACTAATTTAAAGATTACCTGGAAACTACAGTTTGTATAAAATCCAGCAGCCCCATTACTAGTCTGTGAGAACTGCAGATTATGCAGTTCTTGCATTGGCTTCCAACAGGCTTCCAAGTAAAATTTAAAGTGTCTATTTTAACTTATAAAATTCTATGACTTGGCGCCTCGATACCTTCAGGCCTGCCTCCTTCAGATAGACCTGGTCCATTGAGTTTTCATCTTCTGGCTAGGGATGTTGATAGTTTCTGCTATCCATGAGATTTGGAGTGGGGTGACTCATTGTCTCTGGTCACTTCTGCGTAATAGTCTTCTCCCTGAAGCTTGAATGGCACTCACTTAGATGATCTTTAGGAAGGTAGTTAAGACAGAAATCCTCCATAGAACTTTTGATATCTAGGATGATATTAGATTGTGGACACTGGGTTGGATTGTTGACTTAACCTTATTAATTATTTTGTGCATTTTATGCATTTGTTTTTATTCATTGATAGTTTTGTGGATTTTGTAAACCAATTTTGTAAACCATTGGGAACCCTTGTGGAGTAGGTGGTTTATAAAGGTTGTAAACAAACAAACAAACAAACATGATGTAGAATCATCTTGCTTTTTCATCTGAAGCTCATGTTTTCATTCTGTTGGTAGTACCTTTGTTCTTCAAGATAGCCAGCACATTTTGATTATAGCCTTTGTGTTGACTTTGCTTGCCATAAATTTGGGAGATGAAGTCCAACACATCTAGAGGGCACTACAGCAGGAAAGGCTGTGTTATATTGTGGTGTGATAGCATCGACAGGAATAGGTCCTTGACATTTGTTGTGAATATGGCCACTCACCCGCGTAAGAGCTTCAAGTTTTAACTTGATGACTGATTAAATTAAACACTTTGCTGTCTGGCATATCACTCTGTTGCCCACGGATGGTACAGATAGTCACTTAAAAATGTACAAACACAAGGAATCTATTATTGGCATTTTCTCTTGATTTTTCTCTGACGTTCAGCCTGAATTATAAGTGTTGTTGGCCGTATATGGTTCCCAGCTTAAATTTAAATCTGTTATCTTTTAGGAGATGGCAACTAACTACAATCTCAGTAGCATACGGTACAGGGAGGTGGGAGATTTTCTTGGCTGTGTTGTGAGAGAGAAAAATTAAAAAGGAGCCTACTATGCTGACTCACCAAGACAAACAACTTACTATGGAATACATTCAGGTCTTAGCAAAAAAGCAGCTGATCCTGAGTCAGGGACTGACTAGTGTCTCCTCAGATTTCACCCCCTCCTGAAAAAATTCAACTTAATGCAATGAAACAATAGCAAGCAATCAAACTGGATACACCCCTGGTATAGTTGTAAGAGTAATGATTGCAGATGTTAGTGAAGACAAAGGAATAATTTATAGGCATACAAATAATTTGGTGGCAATTTTTTGGATTATTCTCCAGTGGATGAAAGCTTCAATGGGATATAGCCATATTGTGCTTATTTGGGGGGCTTGGATATGGTTATTTGGCTGATCCAAAGAGAAGCTGCAGGAACACTCAGAAACAATTCTTCAATTAACAAGAAATCCAAGTTGCATTTTTAATGTAATATCTGGTTTGATCTTAACGCTGTTATCCTCTCTAATCACAAAATTCAAGTTCCATTTTTTCCCAGTACTTTCTCATACAATAGCTGAATAATGGAGGGATTTGGCATTTGACCTTTTTATAGAAGCTTGTCCTATGACACATTTACAGCTCAGAATCAAAAATGAACACAGATTTTTTACTTGCCATTTTAAATTAATTGGGTCCCCTCTTCTCAGCTGTTCTAATAGTTCATCATCTGTTAGATTATAATAAAGAACAAACAAGCCAGCAATATCTTTTCTTCAGTTGTATTTAGGAGTAAAAGAATGAGGCTGCAAGTCTACGCTCCCTCACCTGGGAATAAGCCCCACTGAATTAAGTAGAACTTCTTAGTTATACATATATTAAATATATTCTTATATATTTGTCACTGGAAGGAAAAATAACAAAACTTAGACTTAGTTACTTCGGTCATGTCATGAGATCAACATCGTTGGAGAAAGATGTTATGCTTGGAATGGTCAGTGGCAAAAGACGACGAGGACGCCAAAGAACATGCTGGTTGGATGTCATCAAAGCTGACATAGGCCAAAATTTAAAGCAACTGAAAGAAGCTGTACAAGATCGGAAATCATGGAGAGAGCTGGCTTATGGAATCGCCAAGGGTCGGATATGACTGAATGGATAATTCAATTCGATTCTTAGATATACAGTAGATAGGATTAAATTATTTATTTTAAAAACATGTGCCTCCTGATTCACAAGACTGTGTCTTTAGACTGCTATCTTATATATATTTACCTTGGATTAAGTCCCACAGGGACTTACAGTACTTTTGATAAGCATTATATTGCATTATGTTACATTTTTAAATAATCTCATGACTTGTCCTTATGATCATGTACAAAATTTACCTTCTAATCAATTGAAATATGTTATGATTAATAGCTATCGCCCTTGGATTTTATATTTATTTATTGATGATGTGATTTTGTATTTGTATTTTTAACCTTTTTTTTATTGTGAACCACCCAGGGTCCCCTGATAGGGGGAGATGGGTGGTAATACAAGTTTAAATAATAATACAAGTTTAAATAATAAATGATATATGCACATTGTGTAATTCCCCTTTTTTGAGTTCTTTGTATTCACATTCGGCATTACAGTCCACTGGAAATTTATACCATTTATTTACTTATTTATTCTTTCAATTTTTATTACTGCTCCATCTTCCCTGAAGGGGACTCTTGTTTATACCATGGTTTATAAATCGTTGTACTTCATTGGCGATCACTCGTAGCCAAGTAAGATTGTCTTCCAAAGGTAAAATTTTAACAGTGGATCCGTAAGTGGCTATAAAGGCCAATTCTGGATCCGCACAACCTCCCACAATGAGGGCATAGGTTTCCGGGTGGGAGACGGTCATGATGAGGGTTTGCCTGACGTGCCTTCCTTTTAGCTCTTTTCTCCTTTTTGCCCTGTACTTGTGCTTCTTCAAAGTCCATATCCATGCATGCCATTGGATTAGAGCCTTTTTCTGTGAAGGTTGTGTGCTGATCGTTGTGCACCGAAATCGTTGTACTAAGCCAATATGGAGCCAGTAGCTAAGCTTCTTCTTATTCTACAGTGCCAAATCTGGGGAGAAGACCATCTGCCATGGATTTGGAAAATCTAGATTTCCTGTGGCCCAACCTAATTACAAAGCAAAAGAGAAGCATTACCTTATTTTGAGAACAAGCCTGTGAAACTGCTGAGGCACATACTGCAGAAAAGATGCAGCAGAGAGATCTTCTCTCAGAGTATCTAGATGGCTGCTCTTCCATGTTGAATAAGATATGGACAATAAATAAGCAGAATGAACATGATCTGTGTACATCATAATAACTTTGTCTGCTGGATTAACATGGTGACACTACAGTCATAGTTTTTTTTTTAAAGAATTTTATTGAGTTTAAAGCAAAGATAAAAACTACAAAAAGAAAAAAAGAAAACTAAAAAAGTGAGAAACACAAGAAAAAAGAATTTTTAAAGATTACATAGAAAGGTGACTTCTGACTTTCAACAGGAAGAATATACAGCAATTTCCATAATCAATCCCTTACTCTATATCAAACCAAGATCACATTATTTCTATAAATCATTCCATTAACACACATACAAATCACTAATGCAATTGATCCTTCCCCTTATATAATATATATATACTGTATATTTCTAAATCAACTTCCCTCCCCCATAAAACAACATTAATTTAATTGTTTCCTTCCCACCACTATTCTATATATTTCTATCCACTATTAATAAAAATCAAATTGTAAAAAGATATAAATTGTCTACGTTTATAATTAATAATACTACAACAATCTTAATCCTATTAAACCTAAAGACTAAGCGATTATTATTATACCTTATGAATACCTTATAAGTTTTACAAATCAAACAAACCTTAAGAAAAATCCAATAAATCTTAATCCAAATCATTAAAGAGAAATGAAATCATAATAACCTCATTATCAATCCAATTACACATGCTTGATTTTACCCCACCTTGAAGTATACCAAAGCTTTAACATATCTCTCTATTACACCCAAGGCATTTTTCTTACAAAAATCCAACAGTCCAACTGCTCCCCTTAAGAACTCAGAGTTCTCAGCAAAATTTTTCTTACAAGAATCAAACAGCCCAACTGCCCCCTTACAAACTCAAACTTTTCAGCAGAAAAACTCCCACAAATCAGATTCTCTTCTCTCCCATAACAATCCCCCATATAGCCATAACAATTCTTCAGAAAAACAGCTCTCCTTGTAATCTGCAGCTCAGACTGTTGCTTTAACCCCTTCAACACCAAAATGTAGTCTTTGTCTGGCATTACTTCAAACTTGCTGTCAATAAGAAAGTCTCCATCCTTATCAAAATCTTTATGTTCCTCCATAATCTTCAGTCCGATGACACAGCTTAGAAATAAGTTCTTCTTCCCCAAAGTCCCAAATAGTCTGCAGAATAGGTTGACAACACTCTAAAAGGATCTCTTTGAAGGTCTGCTCAGGCTCATAACAGAACCCTGAAGAAGCCTCCTTGAAATCTTCCATGTTTCAGGCAGTAAATTATGGCTCCCCCTAGATACTTGACTCATGCAGATATGAGTTAATGAGTTAATAGAAAAGTTCCGGATGAAATTGGCACAAAGGAAAATACATTAACAAGCAGATCCCAAGGAAAGTGAACAGAAAGCTGAAAATTCAAAACAACAAATCCAACGTGTAGGGAAATATTCAATCCTTCAAATTCAATACAAAAATAATAACAGGAAGGCAATTCTTTATTCTCAGTCCTCCTTAATCTTTAGATGGGAAAACAAGCCAAAATTAAAAATTAAAAAATTAAATCCAGGAATAACAATAAGCACCAAGAGAGTCCGCTTCTTCTTTTGGTAGAAAGCCTCTTAGAATTAAAAACTTTAAAAAGAACAATAAATTGGGTGTTTAAGAAATGGGGTGGCCAGACTTACTGTCCCTTTAAGGGCTGCAGCGCAGCTCAGAAATGATGAAATCCCAGCCTCCAGGTGAAGTCTTACCGGCGAAGTCTTACTGGTCAATTGCGCATGCTGTCCACAATCTCCTGGCTACAACTGGAGGATGAATGGGTCGATTCCAAGCATTTCCTTAATCTGGAAAAACGCTCTGGGCTACAGGAGAAACCAGCCTGTGCCCAGAAAAACTGCGACGATGCCAGTTCTGCCTGCGGAGCACACAGGCAAAGCTGCTCAGTCCGCCATATTCCCACCAGAAGTCCCGACACTACAGTCATAGTAATCAGTTACATAACCTACTTAGTGCCAAGAGGAAATTAAGGTGCTGTATATCAAGGAAGTCCACTTTAACATCTGATTCAATTATGCTTTACATATGAACAGTGAATTTTGAAAGTCTACAGCCATAATTATACTTAGTCTAAGTATGGTCTTGAGGTCTGACTTTGTTACCTATGTGCTAATTACATTAAGTCTGGTTCACTGTAACAAAGTGTAAATGGAAGTTGCCCTTAAAAATTAATTGGAAACGTAGATATGTGCAGAATAAAGCCATATACAGTAATTGCCGTAAAGGTAGGCAATTGGTTCATGTAACACTTGGATAGCTTAGTGGTGCATTTTAGAGCCATTTAAAAATGCTAGTTTAACCTCTAAAATTTTGAACAGCTTGGAATCACGTTCCTTGAAAGATTGCCTTCTCTCATACCAGTCTGCAACTGAGGTTCTTCTTATTTGCTCCCACTGCGAGCAATCAGTAGGCATGAGAAAGAGGGCCTTTTTTATTTATTTATTTTATTAAATTTATATTACCGCCCATCTCCCCTGTCGGGGACCCTGGGCGGTTCACAATGAAACATAATTAAAAAAATATAAATATAAAATTACAATCTAATAAATAATATAAAATCCAAGTATAAAAGATGTTAAAAATTGTAATACTGGGAGGCTTCATGGGACCAGCCATCCCCAAGAGGAACTGTTAGCATTTCCCTCCCAGGCAAGACGGCAGAACTTTTTTGCAGTGTCCCAACACTTCTGAAACATAATACTAAGGTTAATCAAGCTATCAATAGGCCTTGAAAGAACACCTAAAGACTCAATTATTTTTAATAATCTTCTCTCATATTGCACTTTCATGGACTGTGGTGATTATAGTACTTTGGGATGGGATTGTTTAACTATCACTGGCTTGTGATTATTCTTTGCAACTGAGAAGAAGGTTGGAAGGAAATTATGAAAAGTAGTTCAGGACTCTGTCTGAGTGTTAGCAGGATAGCCCTCTTAAACAGAAGCGAAGCCTGAGTTAAAACATGGGCTGGATCAGGGTGAATGTTGTGGAAAAAAAGAAAAACAAAACATTCCTTTAATGCATTCCTACAGGAGAGACAGGTGGATAGCTGTTCAGAATGCTGCTGACGGTTCCATTCTATCATTCCTGGTCATATGACCCAAACTGAAGGGTGTGCAGCCCACCCTGTGGTTCCCAGTGCACATATATACACAAACACACAAAGCACAACACAACACAACACAACAGGAGAATAGAGCTACACAGAGAGAAATGTAAGCTTTGCTCCAAAGAAGAAAATATAAATGCCTCCAATGGCCGCTCCTTAAAAAAGGGATGAAAAAATTTCCAGAAGCCATGCTCTGCTGCCTTTCCCTATTTTTTTTTAAAAAAATATTTATTGTAGTCAATTATTTTGTACACTTCCTTGAAAGCAGTTGAATCCAGAAAGGTGAGCTAATAAGTTAGTAACTAAGTTTGGCTTTGGGCATCTAATTTGTTCACATTCCAGGCATTTAGTGACTGGAGTCCCGTAAGTGCTGGCTTTCCAATGTTTCAGGAGAAACAGTGGGTAGGTGTTGAAATAAAATGTATGTGAAAGAGATTCATTGCTCAGTGGGGCTTCCAATTCCAGCCAAAACAACAAGTACAACCCTATCAGAGTATTTTATTTCCCATTGATTTCCACCGGAGAGGATTATAATGCAATCCTATCCATGTCTTTTCTTTTCTTTTTCAAATCATAGGCACAGAAAGACCAGGTTTTGGTTGAAACCAATTGAAGTTCTTTATGGAGCTAGAAACAATGTGAGAAGGAAGGTGATTTTCATAGGGACCTCAATGGGAGAAGATCTCTCTTTCCTCCACATTTTTGTCCTGATGAAAACTGCTGCTAATTAAAAAAGAAAACCCAGACAAAAACAGGTTTTGTAAAGATGTTTAGCATCAAGTTCGTTTTCCCTCTCTCCCTCTCTTTCTAGGGAAGATGGGATCATTCTAAAAGCTTGTTGCATTGGTGGCTACAGTAACATATGTGGATATTGCAATACTCTTGAAGTTACCATGAAACAGTTGTAGCTAGGGGTTGCCATTTCAAGGGAGAGAATCAAGTGCTGCTAATAGCAATGACTATACTTTCCATTTTGCTGCTAGGAGTGCTGAGGACCAGGACCACGTTGTATTAGGTGATCCCAAGGGAAGCAGCTCACTGGTGTAACCCCATAGCAACTTGCTCAGCATATGATAAATGGCTCCACTGAAACCAGTATCATCAAAAAGGTTTTGTCTAATTGTGCTCCATATTTACTTGGAATATTTTAAAACAAATTACTAGATGCTTAACTTTAAAAAAATGCTTCTTAAGTGCTTATGTTTCTAAGATATTTTTTCTTCCCAATGCCCATTGCATTAATTTACATATAATCTCTAGTTTCTGTTTCTAGGATTACCTGATAATTTACCAGTGACTTTAATCTACTGAAAAATTTCATAACTTCAAATGTTGCATGTGTTTGGTTCCAGAGAGAAGTGATAAACTAATATGGATAAATAGAATGAGTTGACCTGGTGATAGAAAGAATTGTGCAATAAAACAGAAACAGATGCAGTTTAAACAAGGGATTTGCTATCACAAAATATTTAACCAAAAAAACCCTGAAAGGGTCCAGTGTCTTAGTTTACTGTACATTCTACAACATAGTCCTTAGTATTATTATTTTTAATAACTACCTCTATATAGCCGTTTTTCCTGGAGGAACTCAAAGCAGTTTACAAAATAAAAATAAAAACTTAAACCATCAACAATGAAACCAAAAATACTGGCAAGTATGTCAGGCAAATTTCTTTAGTATCTTCTCTCAGCCTATGGCTTAAGGCAGCCTTTCTCAACCTTTTGACCCTGAAGGAACCCATGAAATATTTTTCAGGCCTTGGGAAACCCCTGCTCATTCAGGCTCAAATATAGGCCAGAAGTTACAAAATTATTATATTCATTTCATGTGTAGGCCTGTATACATGCATTTACAGGGTTCTTAAACTAAAAGAATGAAACTTACCTCTAATGTGAAATTGCCCAAATTTGAAATATTTTTTTAAAATAAATCGTGATCTCCCAGGGAACCCCTATTGACCTCTTGTGGAACCCGAGGGTGCCACGGAACCCTGGTTGAGAAACCCTGGCTTAAGGTATCACGTGGTATCCTGTAGTCTCATATAAAAAATTCCTTTTCTCCATAATGTAATGACGGATAATATGAGTAAAGTTTAAAAGGATAATAAATGAAATGCAAATCAAACATGTATAGTGGTTGGGCTGTTGGACTAGGATTGGGGAAACCCAGATTTGGAGCTTTATTCTGCTACAGTCACGATCTCCCAGTGTATCCTATCAGACAGGGCTACTGTGAGAATAAAATTGGAGAAGTCTCATGGACACAACTGAAGCTCCTGGAGAAAGATGGAATATGCATGCATTAAATACATTTTATTTATTTATTTATTTATTTATTTATTTATTTATTTATTTTATATAACATACATAAACAAATTTAAATACTACTGTGGCTTTAATGCCAAATTTCGACTGTTTTGGACAACAGCCAATACATAGACATTCACACACACACACACACACACACACACACACACACACACACACACACACCCCTTGCTGGCTGCTGCTGTCCAGTGACCAGAATTGGGCCAGTCACAAAGGCCTGGTTGAATTCTTCCATTAAATTCACCAGCAGCATTTAATGGCTGCATGTGTTTTATGGTCTTATGTTAGGTTACAGAAACTGAGTCAGCGAGAAACATGCTGCTCAGCCTCCAGGCAAAATCATCTCTGGCATTTCATCTACTTCTTTGGAAACTGGAAAGGGGGAAAAAATTGCCATACTATAATGTCATTTGAATAATGAAGGCAGAAATTCTACACATGATGACCTGGGGGAATATGTCCCACTGAACTTCATTTTAACAGAGTTGGTATCAAATGGATAATAAATTCTGATTCCCATTTTAGGATCCTCTCTGTTTACATCTGAATTAGTTACCTCTATTAATTCTGCTATTGTCCACCTCTTCCTCCTGAACTACAGGAAAGTTTTGATATTAATTTTTAAAGCTGGGTTATAAAGTAATGGCTGCAGTAAAGATTTGGAAGTTCTCTTTAATGGCTAAAACATACAATCAGCGGTAGCCTAAGGCCACACTACACATTACTTTAAAATGCAGCTAGCAACTATCTTCTTCTTTCCTTCTAGAATACATGCAGGGGACTTGATCTAGATTTAGCCATTTGTCCCCAACTGTGACCCCTCATATCGACAATTTACATTGTCCAAACATGTTCCAATGTAATGGATAGCTTTTTGGCAGTGAAGAAATCAGGTGTGAGAATGCACCTGGTCTAGAATAAAGAAAGGGAGACCCTGGGGCTGACTACTGTGCCTTTGAAATAACACATCATTTGGTCCTTAGTTTGTTGTGCTCATGGTCTAACGTCTGCTTGACATACAGAAGGCTCTGCTCTTGGCGTCTCTAGAGATTTGGCAGGGAAAACGTCAGGTCTGGAACCCTGGAAAGCTGCTCCCAGTCATTTAGTCAATACAGGGGTAGACGGACCAATGGGATGACTCATGATGTTTTTTTTGATGCTCTACTTCAGGCAGCCAAGTATCTCCAGTTTAGGTCTGTGCAGAGCTTCAAAGGGATGCTTCACTTCCACAGAGGCTCATGCAAATCAGCCTTTGGAAGCTCTTTCCACACTTTCTAAACTGGAAGCAGCCCTGTTGCTGCACTTTGCCTCACCTGAGTCTCTTCAACCTCATGGGATTGCTGTAGCAGGCTGAATCAAAAAGTCTTGATGGCCCAGAGCACCTCAGTCAGGCACATCATGGAAACTTTATACATCCCTAGTTTGAATGGCCTTGCAGACTGGCTGTTGGTTCTCAGTCAAGTGATAAACATTACCTTCAGGTCAAAGTACATACAGTAGTGTCTGAGGCTGATTAATTTCTTTGGGCATATAACCCAGGAAATCTCATAAGTGCTCCTATCGCTCCTTCAGGGGGAAAAATACAACAATAATACATGTATTATTTTCCTTTTATGATGCCCCAAATCAGATGTCTGCAGCAGCTTAGTTACATTGTATAACAGTAAAGCTAGTATTGCCTTTCAAAAACAGGGATGGAAAGAGGGAAAGTGCCCTTAGAATGCATCTTCTAAATCTTGATATTGAGGTAGGGTGGATTTATTTCTTTATTCCCATCAGTGATGCTCTCATTGTCCCATCTCTCTAACTGCATCTTTGCATAGATTTGGAAGCTCAATGAGTTTATTGAAAAGGCTTTCATATCTAATACGTTGCTGTAATCTGTCTTCCCATTTCTCAGATGTTTTCTTCTCCTGGAAAAGAGGATACTCTTTTTCCACTTCAAGATGCTTTAGAATTTCTTTTGCATTTTATTTAATAGTGATTTGGAGTTTTCTTGCAAGGAGATGAAGGCCACAGTTGGTTTTCTTTTCTTTTTCTTTTTCCAGTTCCATTAAACCATTGCCCTTCCTTTTCCATCTGAAAAAGATTTGGGGAACTGAATCGTCTTCTGATATATTGCTTCAAGATTCATCGAGGTGTAGGAAGCTATGGAGGTTACAGTGGAAGGAAGGAAGGAAGGAAGGAAGGAAGGAAGGAAGGAAGGAAGGAAGGAAGGAAGGAAGGAAGGAAGGAAGGAAAGATTTGCATATACAGTTAAAGGTAAATGCAGGAACCACATAAACTACTATGAGAATTTTGTCAGAATTTTCTTCTCCTTTGGGGGGAAAGCCAAATACTGAAAGCAATTTATTTTCTATCAGACTGAAGGAGAATTGCCCTTTGGAATATCTTGCCCCCAGAGTTGAGGTGGGTTTCCTCACTTCTGGCCTTCTGGAAAAATCTGAAAACCTGGTTCTGCCACCTAGCTTGGGACGGGAAAGGTAACAGCTCCTCCTGGGGATGGGTAGTACCATAATGGCCTCCCTATTTTTAAGATCAATTCGCCTAGATTGGATTTTATACATATTATATTAATTATATTATTATATTATATTATATTATATTATATTATATTATATTATATTATTATATTGTTTGCTGTATTTTAATTTTAGTTTTTATTGTAAGCTTCCCAGAGTCCCCCGATTGGGGGAGATGGGCGGTCATATAAATTTAAATAATAAATAAATAAATACATTTGTTTCAGCAGTCCTAAAACTGGAATGGAAAGTGGGGAAGAGATAGCCATCATAATACACAGGACCAAGCTGCTCAGGGATTTTATTATATAAATTTCCAAAAAAATAAGTAAAATAGCAAAGGGTAAGAACAAATGGTTCCAGAAAAAATTAAAATGCAGAGGATTTGCACAGGCCTTATTCTTGGTAGTAACATCTACTTAGCCATCTTTTATGATATTTCATCCCTGGGACATATACGTTTACCCTAGAAAAAATCCTTAGATATATTCTGTGAATTTCTAGGTGAATGATGACTCTTGCAGTTTCCTAAGGGTTAGGGAACTCTTGTTCAACCAATTAATAGTTCCAGATCCAGGGCTTCCTGTGAGTACACTTCAAGGAGAAGTGTAATAATGGAGAAGTTAGCTGTCATCTGAGTTCTCTACCAAGACAGCAATCTGCTACATAAATGGTATAAAAAACAGTTTTGTTCTTTTCAGTAAATATTTATTTCCCTGTATTTTGTCTAGGTGGATTCCATAAATTACTCAAAGTTGACTGAGCACCATACTACAGACAATAGGTTAAATGTTTCACCAAAGGACCTGCTAAATAATACAAACAGCTACTCTTAATTCTTAGGTCTAGGCTTCAGCTTGATTTAATGATCAGGTATTACAGCTATAATCTTCTGTTTCTTCTTCCTTCACTACATACAGTATTTTTTTTTGGGGGGGGGGGCAAACATTGAGATGGATTTCCACCTGACACATGGCTGCCCCCTTTCACTGAAGATCGTCCCTCCCCCAGACAATGGCATCTTGCAGCCGCACCAGAGGGTGTGGAGGCAGAAGCATATTGGGCATAAGAAGATTGAGCCATTTTTAGAATGACATAAATCGTGGGCAACAGATTTATCTCTCCCATCCATAAATAATAATAATAATAATTAAAAAAAACCAGCTATCTCAATTCTACGCAGATCCTACTCTTAATGTTGAGAAACATGTGGGGATGGTTTCCTTTGGCATGAAGGATCATCAGATGTCACAGTGAATAAGAATTTACATTTACGAATGGGAAATTGACATGTGTTGCAGGAGCTTTGTTGATTTCACTGCTGCAAATGAGAACAGAAATTGGCTTTCTGCTTGTATTCCATCAGTCCCAGCAGAAACACTCTGATAAATCTGAGCTCATTGTATTTTAATCTGCCCATTTGAGCCTATGTGCATATATACTAGCACTCAAGTGGCATTCCTTGTATGAAAACTATGCCAGCCAAACTGAGATAGTAATTTTTTGCAGGTGGTTCCTGTATTAACTGTTGGCTTCTACAAATATTTGGGCTTAAATAGCTACTGTCAATTTCTAAGTATCTATAAACAAATAAGAGCACCATTCAGGATAAAATTTTTTTGCTTGCTTGGTTTTTTTTTTTTTTTCCGTGTGGGGGAATATCCAGAATATCCTCTGAAGCCCTTGTGAATGGAAGGCATGTGAGGCTCGATCTGTAGTGAGTTAGCTGTACTCCATTTCCTCTAAAATTAACAGAACTTTATTTCTGGTTAATTTTTACACTGATTTCAACACAACCGAATCAACATAACCCACGGTCAGCGTTATCATTTTAAAGTAAGATCTAAGAGCAAAGAAAGTAAACTCTGGACATAGAGTCTTTCCCTTATGGATAGTCAGTCATAATTTCAGACACATTTTTTGAAATACTCCCCTTGCACCCTTTTTAAGGTCCTATCCCACTTTTCCTTAACCATAACAGAATCATGCCCACACAATATCACAACATTGTCCTTATCTCATCCCTAGCCTGTGAGTGAAGCAGTTTGATGTTGTCATTAACTGTAGAATATAAAAGTAGTATTTCCCCTCTTATTCCAACACTGTTCCATAATGGCCTAAAGGTGTGTTTGCTTCATCACTCCTGGAAGCAAAGTCAGCTGATGTGGGTGTGATTGGAGACGAGATTGTGGGTCAGACAAGGGGGAGGCACATCCACTCCCCTCTGGTCAGCCTTCACAACAACCATTTCTCCCCCTGCATTTGCCCTCTCCGTTAGCACTTTGTTTCCTGAGTTCCTTTCCTACTTCCCACCTCTCGTCCTCTCTTGTTCTGGACACCAATATCTTTCAAGGCTTCCACCAAGGCAGAGGAGATGAGATCAGGCCTCTATTACATTATCTGAGAAAGAAGAAGAAAGTTTGTATTAAGTATTGTATTCTGAAATGTTACTGTATCTTTACCTTAAGAGGTACCAGATCCGCTTTTCCTCACTGAGGTAGCCAGAAAATAAGGAGAGATGCTGACATGGTTTACTTGTCAATTTCCTTGTATTTGTCAGTTTCAAACTATCTCTCCTCCCCCTGACAAGATGGTGGTTCAGCAGCTGGTCAGTTTCAGTATTCCTGCTCTACAGTACCTAACTGAACATTATGGCAAGACCTACCTCCAACTTCTTGGGGACTATTTCTCTCCTCCTGTCTTCTTACATGGATTTTTTACTCAGTTTACTTAGGGTGAGAGATGCCCAAATGGGGACAGGAGAAGGGGTAGACAATTAAGTCTAGAGAATCCCAATATAATTCTGGAGTCAGACCCACCCTGTAGTCAGGAACTGTACTTATATGCCTTCCTGAGTGCAAACTACGGATGAGCAAAATCAATTAATTTGGACTTCCTTCTTATTTTTTATTTTCAAATTTTTTATTTTCAAATTGGACAGGAGAAAGAGGGCTTTCAGCTATCAAAAGGACATTTAAGGCATCCTATATATTTGTAAATACTGTGTAAGGCAGAGAGGATGAATCTGCAAACCCATTGTTTTCACCGTGACTCAATAAAATGGCAAAAAAGAATGGGATACCTCTGTCTCTCCCCTCATTTTAACAATAAGTTCTTTGACCTAAACAACAGTAAATTTCGCACATAAAGCCCAACTTAGATCAGTTGAACCTACTTAGCCGCAGCTTAAATGCCCTGTTGCAATTTGAACAGCTATAAAAATGAAAACATTTACTGCTTACGTAGCCCTCACAAGGTTAGAAGACCTTCCTTGTATCCTGGAAGCAACGTTTACGGCAGTCTATTACAACAACAGTTTTATGAGCAGAGGGTTTTAGCCTTTGTTATATGAAGGCCGTGTCTTATCCAGTGGAAGTCAGGAGTTCAAATCACCAGTGAAATAACCTCAGGTAGGTAACTTGCCTGACTCAGAGCATAAAAGCAGCAAGCAAAACATTTAAGATTCAACAGAAGTCACAGAGCCAATGTGGCGGAGGGGGGAGGGGGTGGTGAGCAAAGATTGGGACTTATGCAAAAGATAGAAATAGGAGAGAGTAGAGAGTGAAAATTCTGAGAGTGCCTTGGACTGCAAGAAGATCAAACCAGTCCATACTCCAGGAAATCAAGCCAGACTGCTCACTTGAGGGAATGATATTAAAGGCAAAACTGAAGTACTTTGGCCACATAATGAGAAGACAGGATACCCTGGAGAAGAAGCTGATGCTAGGGAAAGTGGAAGGCAAAAGGAAGAGGGGCCGACCAAGGGCAAGATGGATGGATGGTATTCTGGAGGCGACGGACTCAACCATTGGGGAGCTGGGGATGGTGACGGCCGACAGAAAGCTCTGGCGTGGGCTGGTCCATGAAGTCACGAAGAGTCGGAAACGACTGAACGAATAAACAACAAAAGAGAGTGAACATGACTGCCAGAATCTTCCTACACAATGAAGTAGTGGCAGACTTTGAAGGACCCAGGAGGAACTAAGCATTTTTGACTATCATCCTCTCCCTAGAACAGAGCTTTCCAAACTTTTCATGTTGGTGACACACTTTTTACACATGCATCATTTCGCGACACACTCTTACAGCAGGGCATCATTTTGCAACACACTCTTACAGCAGGGCACAAGGCGGGCACTAGGACCTGCGCGGAATCACAGCAGGTTTGGAGGCAGCAAGGCACAAGGCAGGCACTAGGACCTGCATGGAATCCTGGCAGGGCTCGGAGGCAGCAGCAGCCGCGACACACCCAGACACTGCAACCGACACACTAACGTGTCGCGACACACAGTTTAGAAAGCTCTGCCCTAGAAAGTGCTCCGCTGTGCAGATGTATAGCTTATATGTGGGAGGCCATGGGTGGGAGCAAAAGGGCTTTTGGACAGTTCGCATTTGATCTCCAAAGCATAACTGAGGAAGACTGCAGAGACTGAAAGTAAGGACAGAGTGAGGAGGAACCTGACAGAAGTAAAAACCTGGGCGATCAGTTATGACCTTCATGTCTTCCCATTTATGGGCAGGGTTTGTTCAGGCAAATGCTGTGTTAATAACACATTTTTTGGGGCTGGAGGGCAGAATTTAAGAAAACCCACACTTGCTTATTACTCCTGACCCCACATTTTTTTGATAACTCAAGGAAAAAATTTTTTGCCACCCAAATAAACATTTCTACAAAGTTGAGGTGGATAGCAATCCATCTGGGGATTCACATTTGTTTGCAAGAATTTGGCAGATAGCTTAGATAGCAAGGAATTAATTGGTCACTCAAAGTGCTTAGAGATTGTAGGAGGACAGCCAGGCTAGTCTAGGTAGCTAATAGTCAGAAGTAGTTTGATAGCACCAAATTCTATTTAAAGACATAAGTTTTTGTGAGGGTGGGAATTGTAAGGGAACCATAAAAAACATGGTCTCTATCCCTCTCCTATGTAAACAAAGTTCCTGTTAAGCTCCTTCTCACATCTTTTGTTTAATTTGCAGAGTTAATTGTGTTGTAATCTCACATTTTCCTTTACCCAACAGCATTTCACACTTAAAGATAATTTTATATTTACTGTAAATGGTTAAATAACACTCTAGCACCTGGTTTGGAATTAGTTTCTTGCAGAAGGGTTTAATCTTGTCCCCCCCTCCCCCCAGCTAGAGCAACTAAGTTTTGTCCTCACTGAGGCACTTTAAATTTTTGAAGGAGGGAACTTGACCCATTTGAATTGGAACTAAGAAACTCAGGAACTTTTTCAGGCACTGCAGAGGAAACAGAATGGAGTTATCAAATGTGGGGGTGGCAGTCAGAGGCATCTAAGGGATGGGGACAGGGGGACGAGTCAAAAAAGGGTCAGGGCTTTCATTGTGTAGTCGCAGCTGCCATATTGACTTTTTAAGCTCCCCATGCAGATTATATTGTAAACATGTTAATTCAAGAGTATTTCACAAATTTAAAAATAATAATGCATCTGTAAACAAATGCAGTTTAAATGTGTGAAAATTCTATCAAGCAAAACCAAAACCTAAAAATATTAGACAGTATACTCCACAGGAAGGAAGTTTTTGCCTGTTTTAGAAGGCTAGCAAGACAGAACTGGATCAATCAATTTTGATAAAGAATTTCTCCTTCAGGGTCCATACTAGAAGGCTCTAATCCTGCTGGAAGGGGTCTCATTTTGAGCTGCATCTGGATCTGGATTGCCTACAGAAGCTCTGATTTCAAGACAGCAATTGTGTACAGACTTAAGCCCCATAAAATTCAGCACAACTTATTTTTGAGAAAATACGCCAATCAATTATGATTGAATGTAATGTAATGGATTTTTTAAAAAGGCTTTCCCAATGTGCTATTGCACTTATTATTGTCTTGCACATTTGCTCAAAAGTACAAATGCTCAACAGCTTATTGAAACAAATGGGGGGAAAGTTGTCCAGAAAAAAAAAAGAGTCCAAGACAAAAGTTATTGTATTTGCAAAAATGTAAGCTGAGAGCAAATGTTTGAACAACCAACTTGCACTGGATAACTTCAGTATTTTATTTAAAAGAAAGGAAAGGACAGGTTGTTAACATTGGCATCAAAGTAGTACAGGAAATAGGAATGAAAGGAGAGAGAAAAGTAAACAAACAAATGTGCTCACAATGGAAAGAGGACCCCATGAAGTAATTGCCCTGCAAAGCCATGCATTCATTCTCTCTCTCACACACACACACATTCTTTTGAATGCATCTATATTGAACCTATATTTAATCAAAAGATGTCCTTTAAAAAAAAATCAAAGAGCACAAAAACTAGCTCCTTATGTACATAGGCTACCTATGTATTTCAGAATCTAATTCAAAGAGCTGGTTCTGACCTTGAAAACTTCTTATAAGAAGCTGCTTTCTTCCACATTAAAGTCATCCCTGAATCATTAATGGAAATGATGGAAGTGTTCTTTTTTCCTGATTCTTCACTCAGATTTCATAGAGTTTCCTGCCAAGGATGTTTTGTTGCCCCATCTTTGGGTGTTAACACATCTGGCATATTTTAAGGGGGCAGTTACTTCTTTTCATGAGTCAACTTCGACTCTCAGATGTCCCAACCAGCATGGCCATTGCTGATATGCTGGAAATTGGAGCTGATGCATCTCTGGGTGGCTCAGGGTGGGAAAGGCTGTTATAATCAAACTGAAATTCAACCATGTTTCCTCATGGTTATCTACCTTTTTTCAGGTAGTAGATTTGTTTTGTTTGGGTTTTGGTATGGAATAGAAGCTCCAGCAAAGGAGATCGTTACCTTGTCGTGGTGCTGGAGCTTGAGCACCTCAATGAAACCATGAGCTAAACCGTGAAGGGACACCCAAGACGGGAAGGTCGTGGCAGAGAGGTCAGACTAAATACGATCCCTGGGGAAGGTAATGGCAACCCACCCCGGTATTCTTGCCATGAAAACTAAATGGATCAGTACAACCAGAGATATGTCGGTATACCATCGGAAGATGGGACTCCCAGGTCGGAAGATGGTCAAAATGCTACTGGGGAGGAACAGAGGATACGTTCAACTAGCCCCAGATGTGATGACGCAGCTAGCTCAAAGCCGAAAGGACGGCTAGCGGCCGACGGTGCTGGTGGTGAACGACGAATCCGATGTTCTAAAGATCAACACACCATAGGAACCTGGAATGTAAGATCTATGAGCCAGGGCAAATTGGATGTGGTTATTGGTGAGATGTCAAGATTAAATATAGACATTTTAGGTGTCAGTGAACTGAAATGGACTGGAATGGGCCACTTCACATCAGATGACCACCAGATCTACTACTGTGGACAAGAGGACCACAGAAGAAATGGAGTAGCCTTCATAATTAATAATAAAGTGGCTAAAGCAGTACTTGGATACAATCCAAAAAACGATAGAATGATCTCAATTCGAATTCAGGGTAAGCCATTTAACATCACAGTGATCCAAATATACGCCCCAACCACAGATGCTGAAGAAGCAGAAGTAGATCAGTTCTATGAGGATCTGCAGCACCTACTGGATAATACACCAAAAAGAGATGTTATTTTCATTACAGGAGACTGGAATGCTAAGGTGGGTAGTCAGACGACACCTGGAATTACAGGCAAGCATGGTCTGGGAGAACAAAATAAAGCAGGACATAGGCTGATAGAATTTTGCCAAGACAACTCATTGTGCATAACAAACACTCTCTTCCAACAACCTAAAAGACGACTTTATACATGGACTTCACCAGATGGTCGACACCGAAATCAGATTGACTACATCCTTTGCAGCCAAAGGTGGCGGACGTCTATACAGTCGGTAAAAACAAGACCTGGAGCTGACTGTAGTTCAGATCACAAACTTCTTATTGCAAAATTTAGAATCAGACTAAAGAGAATAGGGAAGACCCACAGATCAGTTAGATAGGAGCTCACTAATATTCCTAAGGAATATGCAGTGGAGGTGAAGAATAGATTTAAGGGACTAGATTTAGTAGATAGGGTCCTGGAGGAACTATGGACAGAAGTTCGCAACATTGTTCAGGAGGCGGCAACAAAAAACGTCCCAAAGAAAAAGAAAACCAAGAAGGCAAGATGGCTGTCTGCTGAGACACTGGAAGTAGCCCAAGAAAGAAGGAAAGCAAAAGGCAACAGTGATAGGGGGAGATATGCCCAATTAAATGCAAAATTCCAGAGGTTAGCCAGAAGAGATAAGGAATTATTTTTAAACAAGCAATGTGCGGAAGTGGAAGAAGACAATAGAATAGGAAGGACAAGAGACCTCTTCCAGAAAATTAGAAACATTGGAGGTAAATTCCAGGCAAAAATGGGTATGATCAAAAACAAAGATGGTAAGGACCTAACAGAAGCAGAAGAGATCAAGAAAAGATGGCAAGAATATACGGAAGATCAGTATAGGAAGGATAATAATATTGGAGATAGCTTTGACGGTGTGGTCAGTGAGTTAGAGCCAGACATCCTGAAGAGTGAGGTTGAATGGGCCTTAAGAAGCATTGCTAATAACAAGGCAGCAGGAGACGACGGTATCCCAGCTGAACTGTTTAAAATCTTGCAAGATGATGCTGTCAAGGTGATGCATGCCATATGCCAGCAAATTTGGAAAACACAAGAATGGCCATCAGATTGGAAAAAATCAACTTATATCCCCATACCAAAAAAGGGAAGCACTAAAGAATGTTCAAACTATCGAACAGTGGCACTTATTTCACATGCCAGTAAGGTAATGCTCAAGATCTTGCAAGGTAGACTCCAGCAATTCATGGAGCGAGAATTGCCAGATGTACAAGCTGGGTTTAGAAAAGGCAGAGGAACTAGAGACCAAATTGCCAATATCCGCTGGATAATGGAAAAAGCCAGGGAGTTTCAGAAAAACATCTATTTTTGTTTTATTGACTATTCTAAAGCCTTTGACTGTGTGGATCATAACAAATTGTGGCAAGTTCTTGGTGGTATGGGGATACCAAGTCATCTTGTCTGCCTCCTGAGGAATCTGTATAACAACCAAGTAGCAATGGTAAGAACAGAGCACGGAACAACGGACTGGTTTAAGATTGGGAAAGGAGTACGGCAGGGCTGTATACTCTCACCCTACCTATTCAACCTGTACGCAGAACACATCATGCGACGTGCTGGGCTTGAGGAATCCAAGGCTGGAGTTAAAATCGCTGGAAGAAACATTAACAATCTTAGATATGCACATGATACCACTTTGATGGCTGAAAGCGAGGAGGAGTTGAGGAGCCTTATGACGAAGGTGAAAGAAGAAAGTGCAAAAGCTGGGTTGCAGTTAAACCTCAAAAAAACCAAGATTATGGCAACCAGCTTGATTGATAACTGGCAAATAGAGGGAGAAAACGTGGAGGCAGTGACAGACTTTGTATTTCTAGGTGCAAAGATTACTGCAGATGCTGACTGCAGTCAGGAAATCAGAAGACGTCTACTTCTTGGGAGGAGAGCAATGGCAAATCTTGATAAAATAGTTAAGAGCAGAGACATCACACTGACAACAAAGGTCCGCATAGTTAAAGCAATGGTATTCCCTGTAGTAACCTATGGCTGTGAGAGCTGGACCATAAGGAAGGCTGAGCGAAGGAAGATAGATGCTTTTGAACTGTGGTGTTGGAGGAAAATTCTGAGAGTGCCTTGGACTGCAAGAAGACCAAACCAGTCCATACTCCAGGAAATGAAGCTAGACTGCTCACTTGAGGGAATGATATTAAAGGCAAAACTGAAGTACTTTGGCCACATAATGAGAAGACAGGATACCCTGGAGAAGAAGCTGATGCTAGGGAAAGTGGAAGGCAAAAGGAAGAGGGGCCGACCAAGGGAAAGATGGATGGATGATATTCTGGAGGTGACAGACTCAACCATGGGGAAGCTGGGGATGGTGACGGCCAACAGGAAGCTCTGGCGTGGGCTGGTCCATGAAGTCATGGAGAGTCGGAAGTGACTGAACGAATAAACAACAAATGGAATAGAAGAGTTACACACTGAATTCACACAGCTACACAGCTCTGCTTTCATACAATGCACTTTCCATGCTGGAATCCAAGGTCTATGGTTGGTTGGAGTTTGAGCAAAGCCATCAGTTGCTATGCTGCAGGTTCCATAATGTTATTTCTCTATAGTGACACAATTGCACAGGCTCTGTAGATGATAGAACGGTCGATCCTCTGACACACCAAATAAGAAATGGCGACTACAAACATTGTTCAGACTTATTGCTCTATCTATTGTTCTTCACAGACCTCTTTGTGAGACATGAGCCCACCCTGAGGCAGATAAAAGATAACAGAAAGTGGCAATCTGTGTTGTTCCATGCAGCCATACATCCAGTATCCTTGGAAGCTGAGTATAAATATAGACAGTCTCCCCTCATACTGAATAATTGTAAAATTGCAATCTTTTAAATTAATATTTAACTCTTATGTCGATGAAGGTTCTCAGTCATCCAGGTGGAACAGTCTGTGGCTTGAATCATGTCAACTGGATTTCTATTTTCTCAGTAGAAACGTTTCACTCCTTATCCAAGGAGCTTCTTCAGTCTGAGTAAAGTTAGTAAGGGAATCCTTAAATACGTTTCTAGGGTGGCTGTGTGACCTTGCACCTGGGGCTAGGTCATGGTTATTTTGAGATGTTTATTTCTAAGTCCCATTATCATCTAAATCCACTTTATTTAACTCTTACTGTTTTAATTTGTTTGTAAGCCGCCCAGAGTTGTTTTGAGATGGGCAGTGAAAAATATGAATGAATGAATGAATGAATGAATGAATGAATGATTAACTAACTAACTAACTAACTAACTAACTAACTAACTAACTAACTGTGCTTTGGGATGCAGTAGGACTACCAGTGGCAGCACAGCCTAGCAAAGGGTTGATCATATGCTCAATAGAAAAAGTTAACAACAACAAAAATAAATAAATAAAAGAGAAAAAGAGATGGCCGTAGAAGAAGCATGAGTTCATGCAATGCAGGCTTTCACTTACACTGTGGAGTTCTTGGTGCTCTCTGAGCTTGGTTGTTTGCTTGCAGACGTTTCATTACCTGACTAGCTGGGTAATGAAATGTCTGCAAGCAAACAACCAAACTCAGAGAGCACTAAGGACTCCGCAGCTCAACCCTGAGCTACATACATACTGTATATTCTCTTCTATTGGTTTCACTTACACTTTCGGAAATATGTGTTAATCCAGGAATAAGATAATCTGTGTCTTTAGACAGACACAGACTAGGCTGGTTCGGAGAAAGAACAGGGATTGTGGGAGCTGGGAGTCTAGTCACCCTCACGGCCGAAGGAGGACTAAAGGGTGGGAGAAGGCTTCAGAGATGAGACAGAAGGGGCAATCTTGTAAGATGCCAGCAGAACCAATTGGGGTCATAATATTTTCTGTCGCAGAACATGTCATTAAAGGCCACCTCCCTCATGCTCCTCAACATAGCTTATATTGCCTGCATGCTGAGTCTTGAGACAGAATCATTGGGAAGCACCAACGCTGGGTTGCTCCAGCTCCAGCCTTGCGATTCAAGGGGAGGCCTGAGGGCACATACTCTGGGACTAGTGGGTAGGGGTGTTTGTGGCATGGTGAGGAGGCTGTGTGGATTTGGACAAAGTGTGGCAAGCAAAGACCCAATTGATGCAATTGGGAAGTGGTGTGGCCTTCGCATTCTATGGCTGCTGATTTTCTGACTGTACTTTTATTCTGAAATTTCCTTCCCTCCCTTTTAATGTACTGACTGAACTTCTGCTGAGGGAAGGGGGTGCTCTTTAACTTTTTATTTTGGGGAAATGGTGGCATTTGGCAAATGCCTCTTTCCCTAGGGCGGTGTTTCTCAACCTTGGCCACTTTAAGATGTGTGGACTTCAACTCTCAGAATTCCCCAGAAGAGAATTCTCCCAGAATTCCCCAGAAGAGAATTCTCCCAGAATTCCCCAGAAGAGAATTCTCCCAGAATTCCCCAGAAGAGAATTCTCCCAGAATTCTGGGAGTTGAAGTCCATACATCTTAAAGTGGCCAAGGTTGAGGAACACTGCTCTAGGGTTTCTACCCACACAGAAAAAAGACAATCTTTGCCAGGCTTCAGAATGGATCTACAATTAACTAATAATTTCTGGGAATTTAAGACATTTTTCTGTCATAAGGTTTATTTCAGGAGCATTGCTTTATTTTATACAAGTCATAGCAAAGCACCATCAAGCCAGAGGTTGGTCTGTGGTAGTGGGCAGCTTTTCTTCAGGATAAATTTAAAAAATAGCATGAAGATATTTAGACTAGCTTTCCAGATATTTCAAATTATAAAGTGTTTAATCTGTTAACATGTGATGTCACTATTCCTTCACATGTATATTTAAAAATTAGTCCTGAAATAGACTAACAGTGAAATCCTGCATGTCTATTTAGATGCAAGCCATTATGATTTCAACTGGATTCAATTTTAATCCCGCAGCCTACAATACAATATTCAAAATGGTATTGCAAAATGAGGCCAAATTCTATTTTCCTCTTATGTGGATATATTAAGACCTTTGAGAACACGAAGAACTAAATAAGGGAAGCAAATACATGGAAAGCTACCCTTAGTATAGCTGTGAAATTCATCTGTTGACTCAAGCAGTTTCAAGAAAACATCTTTTTCTGGAAAGCAAAACAAATTGTGATGTTCCTTGTGGAGAATATTTCTAGAAAACATTCCTACTATCTCCTCTTTCCTTTATCTGATTTCCTTCCCCCCTTTGCCCATCCCACCCCCTGACTCCCTCTAAGGATTCCTTAATTAATGCTGGTGTTGACAGATGATGGCAGCCATGTGACAGAGCAATATTGGCATTTCAAGCTTTGTAAAAGGATGGCATGCTTGCCAATGACAAGGCACAGGGCCAAGATAAAAGGGACATGGAAGATCCACATGCTGATGTATTTTATTATTGAAAAGTAAAGGCAGCAGTGGGCTTCCTGATTTCTATCCACCCCTACCACCACCACCTGCCAAATCCCCTAACTATACATTATAGTCTGCCTGGATGTTTCAGAAGAAAGTTAATTAGGAAAACAACCTGGATTAAAGCCTCTGCTATAGTAATACAGAACTAGCAAGCCCTCCACTTCCTAGCAACTATTTGCAGTCTCTGTCACCTCTCTTCTCCCCCCCCATCTCTCTCTTTCATCATCTCTCATCTCCTGAATATTCCACATCAAATCTAGTTTATTTATCCAATTTATTCCCAGGAACTTGCAGGATACAGATATGATTAATAAACAAAAGATGCATTGATTGGAGTTTAGTTGAGATTATTTGCAGATAAAAAATAACTAAGCAGATAATACAAACAAAACTAGGTATCTTTAAAAGAAGTGAATGATCTTAAGAAAGTTTGAATGGATGTATGGGTTTCTATGCACTAGAAACATCCGTTTGTTTAAAAATATTGACCATTGCAAAAAAAGAAAAAAAAACCCAACCCCTCCAACCCTATTAAAATACTTATTAAATCCTTTAATAAAACAAATGTCCTCAGCCTAAATCCTTTCTCCACAATGTAAATTATGAACAAGTATTTAATATATAGTGTATTATCACCTAGCAATGCTCTTTCTGGTATCCAGGATACTTTAGTGTTAATTGGAAGCTTCCTGTTTTCAGATTATAGGTTGTCATTGCTTTCTTTTCCATATATCTGGGGAACAGCTGATGAATTGCTTCTATTTCCCAGACACGGAATGTGTGGGGGGAGAAAGTTTTACTAATGTTCTTTAGTGGCGTGAGTTCTGCTATAGATTTTATAATAATACAGCATTCATATCTTGCTATTTTAAAAACTGGAATCAAATGGGAGGAAAGCACACTGATTCCTTGGGCTGGGTAGGCATGAGCTGACTAATAAAGGGAAATTCGTCGTGACTCTCATAGGAAGCCCCAAGCACCATTCTATCTGAGGCTATCGTTTTCATTTGCTCCTCGCTTACCTCTCTGCAGCCTTGCTCAATTATATAAAATGCTTAACTTTTTTTCCAGCTTGCCTTTCAATGTCATGCTGGGAATGCACTCCCAAAAGCAGTGGATAGGGCCAGGACCAAAATTATCACTGATTTTGCTTTATTTATGGCAAGCTTCACCCAACAGATGGGACTGAATCACTTAGGCGAGCTCACTAAAAATCCAAGCTCTTCTGATAAGTAATATATTTTGGATAAAATTAGGGAGCCATAACCAAAGAATTTCAGCTGTGTTTCAAGAACAATCTCTCTCTCTCTCTCTCTCTCTCTCTCTCTCTCTCTTAGTTACACTCTTTTGTAACTTTTTCCTTCCCACCTATGTAATGGACTACATGGCCTATTTTCTTGAGCAGAATGGCTTGTCCCCATCCACCTTTGCTTTTGTAACCACCAGATTTGTTATCATTTGATTTTCACTACTGTGTGAAAACTAGCTTCATGATTTATAATGAAATGTAATTAAACAGAGGGAAGATGGCTAGTCTCTGGTCATACCCCTCCTGGCTAGCTAAGGCTGCCCGGGGGGTGACATGTGGTTGGGTTCTAGCAGTGGTTAATTCATCCTTGAGAGAGGGGGTTGTTCCTCCACCTCTTAAGGAGGCGTTGGTTCTCCCCCTCCTCAGGAAGCCACTGCTGGATCCCACCATACTAGACAATTTCCATTTAGAGTCCAACCTCCCTTTTTTAGGGAAGGTTGTGGAGAAGGTGGTCATGCAGCAGCTTCAGCAGACCCTGGATGAAGCAGATTATCTGGACCCCTTTCAGTCAGGATTCACTAGTTTGAGATGGGCAGCTATATAAATTTAATAAATAAATAAATAAATAAAATTCAGGCCTAGATATGGGAAAGAAATGGCATTGGTCACGCTTTTGGATGATCTCTGGCAGGAGCAGGATGGAGGTGGTGCATCCATCCTGGCTCTACTTGACCTCTCGGCAGCTTTTGATACCATCAACCATGGTATCAAACCTTCTGGATCGGCTCTGGGGATTGGGAGTGGGCAGCACGGTATTGTGCTGGTTCTCTTTCTTTATAAGGGGCTGATACCAGTCAGTGTTGATCAGGAGGAAAGATCCTGCCCTCGGCTCCTACTATGGGGTGTGCCTCAGGGTTCACTGCTCTCTCCACTCATGTTTAACATCTACATGAAACCGCTGCAGAGATCATCCATCACCATGGGGTGAGGTATCATCAGCATTCTGATGATACTCAGTTATATCTCTGTGCCCCTGGCAAGTTAAATGATGCTGTGGATGTCCTGTTCTGGTGCCTGGAGGCTATGGGAGTCTGGATGGGAAACCCTGGCAAGACTGGTAAAGTCTCAGATTTGGAAGGCCCTAAAACCCAAAGCCAGTCAACTGAACCCTGGCAAGACTGACTAGCTTTGGGTTTTAGGGTCTTCCAAACCTGGGACTTTACTGTCTTTGGTACTGGGTGGGGTGGCACTGCCCCAAACAGACCCAGTGCGCAATCTGGGGGACCCTCTGGACTCACGACTCCTGCTCGAGGAGCAGGTGGCAGTCGTGGCCAGGAGGGCCTTTGCACAACTTCGTATTGTGTGCCAGTTGCGCCTGTTCCTAGATCGTGAGGCTCTGCTCACAGTCATGCCCTGGTCACCTCCCAAATGGAGTATTGTAATGCACTCTACATGGCGTGCCCTTGAAGAGAATCTTTGAAGAGACCTTTGAAGGGTATCTTTGAATCCAGAAGCTTCAGCTGGTGCAAAATGCAGTGGCACAGGCAGTTATGTGTGCCCCTAGAAGGACACACGTTACACCTCTGCTCCTTCATCTGCATTGGTTACCAGGTTGCTTCCGGGTCCAATTCAAGGTGCTGGTTTTGACCTTTAAAGCCCTACATGGCATAGGGCCAGGTTATCTGAGGAACCGCCTCTTTCCAATTACATCTACCCATCCCATCAGGTCTGGCAGGAAGGGTATGTCACGAGTTCTGTCTGTGAGGGAGTTCCATCTGATGGGACCCAGGAGACAAGCCTTTTCTGCCATGGCACCTGCCCTCTGGAACATCATCCCTCCCGAGGTGAGGTAAGCCCCAAACCCTTGAGACCTTCCGGAAAACCCTTAAAACCTGGTTTTATCAGCAAGCCTGGGGATCCCCTGGTCATAGGGAGCCTGAGTGCTGGCTGTATTGTATGCAACATCTTCCCTCTCATGAACTTGCTTAATTTATGTTCATTGTTTTTAACTGGTTTTATAGAATGTTTTAATTGCCAGTTTTATTGTATGCTTCCAGAGACACTTTGTGTGACATGGGCAGCTACATAAATCTGAAAAATAAACAAACAAGATAAAGAAGGTAAAGGTCTTCCCCTGCACAGTCGTGTCCAACTCTAGGGGGCGATGCTCATCTCCATTTCTTAGCCGAAGAGCCAGCACTGTCCGAAGATGCTTCCACGGTCATGTGGCCAGCATGACGCACACGGAACGCTGCTACCTACCCACCGAAGTGGTACCTATTAATCCACTTGCATTTGCATGCTTTCGAATTGCTAGGTTGGCAAGAGCTGGGGCGAGTGTGGGAGCTCACTCCATCACGTGGCGCTCGGGTCTCGAACCGCCGACCTTCAGATCGACAAGCCTGGCATCTTAACCACTGAGCCATGGCTCCCCATCTCAAAACAAACAAACAAGCAAACAAACAAACAAATGAAATGTTCTGAATAATTTCCCTCTTCCATCTCATCAAAAATTGCAATTTGGTAACCAGTTTTAAAGGTCTCTGTGTACCGTGCTTGACAGTTTTGGGGGTTACCCACAACCCTCTACTCTCAAAGTATTTCTCCTGAAGAAAAAGAACAATTGAAAAAAAGAATGAAAAATAGTTATGACTAGCCATAAAAAAGAACATTAAGAATCACAATACAAGTTTTATAACACTGAAGTGTCTATTTCTTACAGACCACATACAGCTCTATATCCCTAAGATTCATTGTTCCTTCACTTTGTCTCTTATACTCACTCTACTTTAAAAAGGCCACAAAAAATTTATGAATGTGTACACACGTCTCTCATACACAGACAGATACAGACACAGACCCACAGACACTACACTAATAGATACATTCTTTGTGAGTAATGGCTAGCTCATGATTCTACCTCTGCATGGCCAAAACAGTGGGGTTTCTCTAAAGAATTTGGCTTCAGCCATGCAGCCTATGGTATTTGTTAATATCTGTCTGTACCACAAGCTTCTAAATAAGGAAACCATTCTCTTTATAATCCACAAAGCACTCTCTAAAATTAGAACTGACCCTCTTTCTCTTTAGAGACACATAAAAGGAAGGACTAGGCCAAGCATAAGGCAAGGGGAAAACATCAGCTACGCAGGGAAGGTTGCTCTTTGTGCTCGGCAGCTTTTGGTGCAATCACTGGAAT
This sequence comes from Charina bottae, assembly GCA_023362775.1. Taxonomy (NCBI): domain Eukaryota; kingdom Metazoa; phylum Chordata; class Lepidosauria; order Squamata; family Charinaidae; genus Charina; species Charina bottae. The sequence continues at coordinate 171,008,541 of JALMGJ010000001.1, forward strand.
GGGAGGCAAGTTGCAAAGTGAAGGGACTGAGCCATTTGGTTGCTCTACAAACCGCAGAGGGAGAGCCATTGAGTCGGACAAAATGTAAAATAGGAAATTTGCAAACCTATTCAGCAATGCTAGAAATCGGCAGGAAAATTTGGCAATATTCCACATTGAAACTTGGAGCACTTAATACTGAACAAGACAGGGACTCTAAACCTAATCCAGTTTGAGGGCCTGTCTAGTCTGGGTCGCTCTGGAGCTAATCCAGTCTGATGCAAGTCTGGGTCTGGAGCAAGATGGGCGGGGGGAGGGGGGAGGACAACAGAAATTGAGCTACATTCTCCTACAGCTGAGCATGGGAAAAAGCTCAAGCAACTGTAATGTGCTTAATTTTTAACAGAATGGGATGAATTTTTTGTTGTGAGGTTTGGCACGATTCTGTTTTTCCTTTAACATCTACATGAAACAGCTGAATGATCCAGACATCTGGAGAATGATGTTGCAAGAATGCTGATGCCATCCGTCTTGAATTCAGGTGGCAGGGGGAATATTGTAGATGACTATAATCACAGACTGATTGGATGATTGCCCAAAAGCATGAAACTCAAGCCCAACAAGCCGGATGTAGTTCCTCTTACTTGGATAATGGTGGGACTGCACTCCTTGAGAAGAACCAAATTGGGGTTGCCCTTAAATCCATCCATATCTGAAGGGCCACCTATTTTCACACAACCCTGCTCAACCTTAACACCAGAGGTGCAAAAAGCACATCCCAGGGCTGCATGTGGCTCCCAGCATCTCTTTCACAACCCCATAGTGAGTGGGGCCAATACTTTCAACCCCGATTTTGTATTTCTTAATTTGGGGAGAGGGGTTAAGGGGGAGGGTTAATAAATTAATCACTCATGTCACCTTTTCGTCCTTCCAAGGTAAAGGTAAAGGTTCCCCCCGCACATTTGCGCAGTCATATCTGACTCTAGGGGCTGGTACTCATCTCCGTTTGTTAGCCGAAGAGCCAGCGTTGTCCGAAGATGCTTCCATGGTCATGTGGCCACATGACGCGTGCGGAACGCTGTTACCTACCCACCGAAGTGGTACCAATTCATCTACTTGCATTTGCATGCTTTCGAATTGCTAGGTTGGCAAGAGCTGGGGCTAGTGCAGGAGCTCACTCCGCACGCAGGGCTAGGGATTCGAACCTCCGAACTTGCGATCTTCCGATCGACAAGCCTGGCGTCTTACCCGCTGAGCCACCACGCCCCTACTTCTTCCTCCCAACTTCTCCCCAAATGGGTCTTGGCCTGTGGCCCTCAACCTACTGCACAAAGCCTGATTAGAGCCCTTGAGCTAGTGGAAGTTGTGTCTTCCTGCTTAGGATTGTTCTGCAAGGCTGTTCTCTGGATGACTCACCTTCTAAGGTTAGAGAGCTGGTGATTGAGGAAAAGTTATTCTTTGTTGTAGTGCCCCAATTATAGAACACTCTCCAGGGAACTTGCTGGCAGAGGAAAGTATTAGGCAATTTTAGCTTCTAGACTATGTTTGGATTGGAGCAATCCACTGTGGAACAGAATAATTGGCATTACTTCATACCTCAGAATGTGGTGAGTTGCATTTTGGGACCCTTCTGCTTGACTGGGGTCTGGATCTCAATCCCAAAGTCCTTTCCTGCAGGATTATTTGCCTAGTTCTCAACCTTCCACTATCCCAATGTCAGCTTGCTCGATTTTAGTTGTTAGGGCGTTCTCTAGCATTGTATGTATGTATTTAGATTTATTTTGCCACCTTTCACCAAATTGTTTATTTGTTTGGTTAGATTTAGATTCTGCCTTTCTTCCAGGAGCTCAAGGAGACACAGCTAACACTCCCTTCCTGCTATATTTTCTCCACCCCAACCACCTGTGAGGTAGATTGGACTGGTCCAAAGTCAGCCAAGTTTCCATGTCTGAATAGGGACTTGAATCTGGGTCTCCCCACTCCCAGTCTAACCAGCACACTACCTGGGCCATCAGGAAAATGTATGAGAATTAAAACAATAAACAAGCAGATCTGTTTTCTGCTGTTAGTATTGCAGGGACAATAGGGACCGGAAAATTTGTCATTAAGTGGTGAGGTTGTTAAGCAAGGTATTACGTGACCGCACCCAATTTTACATTTTTGCAGCAGTTGTTAAATGAATCATTCAGTTCCCCATTGATTTTGCTTGTCAAAAGCTGGCTGGGAAGGTCGCAAAGGGTGATCACATGACACCGGGATGCTGCAACGGTTATAAATACATGCCAGTTGCCAAGCGCCCGAATTTTGATCGTGTGACTGCAGGGACGCTGCAACAGTCGTAAGTTCAAGGACCGACTGTAAGTCACTTTTTTTCAGCACTGTTGTAACTTCAAACAGTCGCTAAATGAATGGTCGTAAGTTGAGGACTACCTGTAATGGACTATTTACTCCAACAGCTGAAAAATAAAAGTGCAAACCGTTCATTTTGCTTTATAAGAAAATCTACAACAGAGCCCATTCAATAAAAGGTTTAAAGATGGGTAATTATGATTAGATTTATGCATGCAAAGCCATCATCGTACATGACAGGAATAAATTGTGGCTGCAGATTGGGCATCAAGATTGTGACATGGAATTTAAATGTAATAAATGGCACAGTATTCGACTGAAGGGTAATACTGATCAGGGATGCCCTTTTTCCTAGGGTTCCCTTGTTCTGAGCACCCCTTTGTATCCTGGTTGTAAGCCATCCTGGGAATATGCCAAAAGGCAGCCTAGCAAATGTTTTAATTAAAAATATATGTACAGTATGTACAATAAAAATGCCATATTTTGAAGTTAAAGGAACCAACCAAACAAGAGCAAGGAATAAAAGTCAAAAGGGCTTTTAAAAAGTTTATTTTTTTTAAAAAAAAGTCAATTTAAAGCTCCTTAAAATAAAATGGGAGAGTTCAGTCACTAACTGAAATTTAGAGTATAAACTCATGTCCCCATCCCAGCATGTCAGGTTTTTTTTTAATTATTTGAAAAGCAAGAAGAATATGGGCTGCATGCACCTCCAGAGGGGGTAAAATCCCACAAAATGGGGGTTAATAATGAGAAATCTGCCATCCTGCCCAAACCCTATGAATCTCCCATTAAAGGGACTCTCAGCAAGTCCTCTCTAAATGACTACACTGGGCAGGCAGATTCTCTCCTGGGAAGGCAGTGCCTGATGTATCCCAGCGCTGTCCCATGTAGATCTTTAAAAGTAGCCACCAGCTGAATTGAGTTCAGAAGCCCAATGAAGGGACTTTAAAAGAGGTATTATTCTAGACTGGTGGGATTGTCCATCCAGCAATCTGGTCATCATGTTTTGTACCAGCTGCAGCTTCCAGGTTGTCTCCAAAGGCAGCCCCATGTATAAGATGTTACAATAGTCCAACTATGTGGTGATCAAGGTGGGATTTTTACATTTTGCCTTGAAAATCCAGTTAGGCCAAAATAAATATGATTTCTCCTGGTTGGTTTGCAGAACAACTTGTGAATGTGGATATTCCATTTGCATTTAGTTTATTGACTTTGTTGCAAACTATTTTTCACCAAGGTCGAAGCCTAGCTGCATCACAGGTTTTTATTTATTTAAAACATTTATATTCCATTTAGTGTCTGTATAGTCTTCAATATGGAACTTGTCAAATTGTGGAACAGATTAGAAAATGTGGCTTCTCAATAAGTCATATTTTCTATTAGTTGTAGGAACACATTGCAATGTATTTATGATCATGCTGAATATGTACACCTGATCCAAAGAACTATATATGATTGGGATTGAGTTCAATGAACAACTTCATGGAGGAGTAATGAACTGGCTACAGATCCAACAGCTTACATATTTTATATCAAACCTAACAATTATTGCACTAATAATTCTCATATTAACATAATCTAACATTTAATTATATAATTCAGAACCCACTCACAAATGTAAAAAATCATGAGATCCAAAACATCTGGAATCAGAATTAAGGGGGAAAATATGAATGAAAGCTCTTGGCACTGTGTTAGAACCAAAATATAGGGAAAGAATTTGAATAATACATGTACACACACAGACAAGAAAAAAATAAAATAAAACAATTAAAAACAGTTTCTGCAAACACAAGCACACATCACACACACACACACACACACACAGAGGAACATGCAGACATATATTAGAATCAATATATAGATAATACTTAATTTAAAAAAATCATATCAGCCATATACTGTACTGCCCAGAGTTCCCTGGGATAGAGGAGATGGGTGGTGATACAAATTTAAATAATAAATAAATAAACAAACAAACAAACAAACAAACATACTGCATACCATTTAAAACTCCAGTGATTTGGAAGGTAGAAATAATACTTGTATTTGTTTAAATTTATCTCAAAGCTGTAAAAGTGTAAACACATTCTGAGCAAAATAATTTGATGATTTCAACAAACAAACAAAATAACTCACTAAGTCCCAACATTAGGATTACTATCCATATATGAAGGACAGAACACAAATCTTTTCCAATAGATTTCTTGACTTTCTTCTAAGAAGCCATAAGCTGGCAAATGTAAAAAAAGGCAAAACAAATCTCGGAACTAAATAGCAAACATCCCTGCAGAATTAGAGAGAAACCTTGATAGAGAAACTAACCAGAGAATTTCAAGCACCAAGAAAACAAGCAAATTCTAAGGATTTTTATAAAACATGGGATCATTTTCCTGATTTTATGAACAGAAATAAAAGTAGGAAGACGTCTTTCCAAAATGTGGTAGAATCTGGAAGGAAAGACAAATGTATACATGAGTTATTGGTTTACAGATAATGCCTCCTGTATGCCTGCATTTATGTAAGGATGTTTTGCTTTTGCTTTTTTGACAAGTTGATGCCACTGTTAAGAGCTGTATAACTCATCTTTCACAAAAAGATGTATTACCTGATGCTGCCTTATCCTGAGTCAGAGCATTCATTGATCCATCTGAGTGATCCAGCTCTCCAGGGTTTCAGAGTGCTTACCTGGAAATGGCAGGGACTGAAGCAAGGACCTTCAGTTTGCGAAGTTTGTATGCTGTATGACTGAGCTATAGTCCCTCTCCAAAGCAGAAGAAGCTGCCTTATTCCAAGTCCAACTGTCCACCCCCTCAGAATAATCTATTCTGACAAAGAGCAGGACTTGTGGGGTTAGGGTAGAAACCTTTCCAATCATCTGCTACCTGATTACTTAAAAAATTGAGATAAGACAGTTGATTCTTTCCAGCAAGAAGAAAGACTTTAGCAATCATTACATCACATCATACATTACATGTTTATGAAAAGGGGAAGATGGATGACACGGAAAGCTCTGTGCCCTTACACTCTGTATATTTAGTCAACTGAAGAAATAGGACATGTGAATTGTAAATGTGCAACATTTGAACAGGTGAGTGGTCATGTTGCAAAAAGGCAACCATGAGCCTTCTATTATTGATTTGTCTTAAAATCAACATGTTTCTTGCTTTGTTTTTAGAAGTAGGTTTGGCTAGGAGGAACAGTGCAAAAAAAGTTAACATAGTATAAGAAATCTGTTTTGAAAAAAAAAGATTGGTGCAATGTATATGAACTTCTAGGGACATTATGATTCCCCACCCACCCACCCCAGATACAGTACATGGTATTCTGTGGATGTCAAGGTGAGTTTAACTCTGACAAAGAGAAAATATTAGCAGATTTATGGGATTGGTCGTATTATTTTTGCACAGTGCTTTCTTGTTCTAGCTGTTGGAATAGGCAGGATCCCTGCTATGTAATAATATACATCATATTTCTTGAATGCATTGCAAATAGTAGTAGTGTGTGTAATTCATAATCATATTACTAGGTAATGATTTACACCTTTTTTTCTCCAGTGTAAGCTAATGGTTGAGAGATAGTGGAAGATTTCAGTTGGGAAGTTACCATGAGAAGGCACATATAAATGCGAATGTGAATGTGTGTATTAATGAATGAAAGGAAGACAGAAAGGAGAAAGGAGAGGGGAGAGGGAGGGGGAGAGGGAGAAGGAGATTACAGCAATCTTTAGGATCAGAAAGCCTCCCCAAGATATGGGAGATGACCTAACTCCCCATACTATTAGAGCTGATGTACAGCAGATCTAAAATCTGGTAGGTATGCATTGCTATTTTCCCTTAGCTGCGCTCCACGTGTCTATTTATCAATAAGACAAACATGATAAAAGTGGCATTAGCCCCCAGTGATCACTTTTTTAGGGGATTCCAGATAAGCTTCCATTTAACTTTCACTATGGCTTGGTGAAAAGGGGGGTAGCTAATAAAGAAAGTAGGGGTACATCTTTGCACCAGTGTTACCCTCAAAATGGTAACCTAAGCTGTCTAAGAAAGAGGAGTAGCTGAAATCCATGGCTGAGGCTGGGAAGTAATATGAAGTTGTTTGCTTTTGAAGTGGATTGTTTTGGGAGGGCATTATGGGCAAGAATAGCTCCTTTCCCTAACCCCGCCCCCTCAGTTGTGTTGTGCATCTCTCCCATTATTTCCGGATCCCTAATATGTTAGACCCTAGAGTGGGGGTCAGGGGTGGGGAGAGACTGGCAAACAGCCCTTAGGAAACAGCCCCATAACTGGAATGCTGTAACTGGGAAATCCTATTCCTGTGGAGTCCTTGGTGCTCTCTGAGCCTTGTTGTTTTCTTGCAGACATTTCATTGCCAGGCTAGGCAACATCTTCTGTGCGAAAAGTGAGTGGGACTTGCTCTCTGTTTATATACCCTGGCTTGTCCTGCCTGTGTTGGTGGGGGTGTTGTTCTCGCCTTGGTTTCTCCTTCTACCAAGGAGAGTACAACACCCCCACCAACACAGGCAGGACAAGCCAGGGTATATAAACAGAGAGCAAGTCCCACTCCCTTTTCGCACTGAAGATGTTGCCTAGCCTGGCAATGAAACATCTGCAAGAAAACAACAAGGCTCAGAGAGCACCAAGGACTCCACAGTTCAACCCTGAGCTACAAATATTCTCTTCGATTGGTAATCCTATTCCTGTTCCATGTGACAATCTGTATGTGCCAAACAAGTAGGGCCTTCACTGCTGAGCTTACTGCACAATTTGGATGATTTGAGAGATACAATCTTTTAAGATTCTGGGTCCTAAGCCAGTTAGGGCTTCGTAGGCCAGGGCTTTCCAAAGTTTTCCTGCGGCGACACACCAACCGCCGTTGGTGTGTTGCCGCGGGAAATCCCGACAGTGCCGTTGCGGCAGCATGCAAAAACCCAGAAGCGCTGCTGCCACTTTCGGTTTTTGCACGCCACAGTTGGTGTGTTGCCGCGGGAAAACCCAGAAGCGCTGATGATGATCAGCGCTTCTGGATTGTGTGGCGACACACAGTTTGGAAAGCTCTGTCGTAGGCTATTGTCAACACCTTAAATTGGGCTCAGAAGCTCCCAGACAACCACAGCTGCATTTTCAAGATTGGTGTAATGCAGCTCCATATAGCCACCAAATATTTGGCAGAAGCATTCTGCCCAGTTGTAGCTTCTAAATAATCTTCAGGAATAGCCTGTGTAGCGTGCATTACAATATTCTGATTGAGAGGTTATTGGAGATGTATCATAAAGTTAAACTATCTCAGCCTAGGTAGGATCATAGCTGGTACATCAGCTGAAGCTCTCCTTGTCAATGAAGGCCACCACTGCTCTAGTCATAGACTGGAATCAAGAGGAACTCCCAAATTACGTAACTGTTCCTTCAAAAGGAATTCTACCTTATCCAACACAGAAGTTTTCCTAATTCCTGGCTGTAAGAACTATTTATCCACAGTGTCTTCTTTTTAGCCAGATTCAGTTTCTGGTTATTAGTCCTTTTCCAATTCATCACAGCCTCAAATATGTACCCATCCTTCCTAAACAGGAGTAAAGAGAGATACAGCGGAGTGTCATCTGCATATTGATGATACCAAATCTCAAATCACTGGATCACCATCCTAGTGGCTTCATGTAGATTTTGAATGAAAAGGAGAAAAATGGAGTTTTGTGAGACGGTAAAATTCAAGCATCATAGGACTGAAGAGAAATTTCCAAGATGATTCTGTGGTGGAGGTCCTTTAGCTAGGAATGGAACCACCATAGTATGGTGACTCTGTTTTCCTCCTGAACTACTCCAGTAGTATCCCATAATCAATAGTGTGAAGAATAATCAACATATAGTAGCACTACCCCTGTCTGTTTCCCAGTGTTTGTTGTTGTTGTTCAGTCGTTTAGTCGTGTCCGACTCTTTGTGACCTCATGGACCATAGCACGCCAGGCCTTCCTGTCCTCCACTGTCTCCCGGAGTTTACTCAAATTCATGTTCATTACATCGGTGATGCTCTCTAACCACTTCATCCTCTGCCATCCCCTTCTCCTTTTGCCTTCAGTCTTTCCCAGCATCAGGGTCTTTTCCAGGGAGTCCTCTCTTCACATTAGGTGGCCAAAGTATTTGAGCTTCAGCTTCAGCATCTGTCCTTCCAATGAGCAGTCAGGGTTGATTTCCTTTAGGATTGACTGGTTTGACCTCCTTGCAGTCCAAGGGAGTCTTAAGAGTTTCTGTTTCCCAGTAGAGACCATCAATCGGGGCATCGAAGGCTGTTTCTATGCTATAACCAGACCTGAAACCAATCTGAAACTGATCAAGATAAGCAGATTCTTTCAAGCATACTCTGTAGCTGGATGGCTGCCACCATTGCCTAAGGTGAGAATATTTGCAAGAGGGTCTCAGGGTCCAAGGAGGGTCTTTTTTTAAAAAAATGCTTTCTACAATTTTGGTGAGTGTAATTCCTTCTTGTAAAGAAGCACTGACCACTTCCTGGACTTAATCATTAAGACCCTCTCTCCTAAATTTTAACAGTCACAGTGGGCAAGGGTGTCTTAACCACCAGAAGCATTTAGTTCATTCAGTGTCAGCCTTACTAGGTAGACCAGACAGGAAACATGACCAGATGAGCTAATTCTACTTTATTGTAAAGCTAGATTATCAGAATCTTGCAAGTCTGAAAGTACTTCTCTCCCCCCCCCCCCGTCCTCTTCACAGCCCAAAAACTAGGGAGGGTCTCTTCTGAGCTTCTTGCCCTGTCCACATTCCTGCTGCGGACTCAGCTGCCTTTCATCTGACTGTTCCCTTGGCTACGTCTCTTTGCCCTGTCTCCCAAGGTCATTCTCATATACCTTTACATCCAGGGCCCAATAACTGAAATACAGTAGATACTGTAAACTCTGACCAGACAGTATTCCCATAAACACATCAAGATCTGCAAGAATTGTGGAATCTAATTAGGGACTGATGATAGGGACTTTACTCTCAAGATACACTGCTAATTTATCACAATAGCTACTAACTGGTAAACTGAGTCTGCTTTGGGATTAACCTTGAGCAGCCTGGCCATTACCTGAGAAAACGCTGCTAGGTGATTCACTGATGCAATGATCATCAATAGGTGATGCAATGATGGTGAAGAAGTAAACCCCTTTTCCTACCACCACTGCCTGCCACATAATTAATAAATCCTTTTTTCCCAAAAGCCAGAATTCATTTCTGTTTCTAATACCTCAGAGGCATATTGATTTGCATTAGTATTATGAGAATATTCTTTCTGTCCCCATACAGAAAAGACTACCTCTCTTCTCATTGCCTTATTTTTAATGCTTCCAAGTTTACTCCTTTTCAAATTAGTGAAATTGTGTTCATCTATTTAAAAGATATCATTGTTTGCTAAGTACATATATGCTCTATTGTACTTGAGCACATCTCTTGAAAGAACACACTTTAATCTGTAGTCACAAGTAACTTGCACTTAGCTGAACTTTGTGTTTCCTCACAACTGCAGAGGAGTGAAAACAACACAGAATCCCAGGAAGGCTTCATATTATAACTCTCAAATATAGAAGGTCCATATAACAGACCATTATATTATCTCAGTTCACTTTCTATCAGAGAGGTAACAATCTCCATGATGTCAAAGATGTTCCAGTATTAGTACAAAGAAGCCACATGAGGGAGCATTTGGAGAATTGAAAGGTATTTATTTAATCAATATAGCTGAACACAAGAATCAAATATCTTTTGAAGCCCAGAACTTAAATGTGTCTAAAAATAAGTCCTTGTTCAACAACTTGTATTTAGTTTATACATCATCATTGCAAATGCAATATTTATATGCAATGCTCTCCTCAGTTATTCTCTGCTTCCCAATGTTATGGTTTTATTGTTTTTTACACTGTGCAACTATTTATTATCAACTATCCTTAAGAATAGACATTTATTTGTTTGTTTTAGAGTTCTTCAGAATAAAAATAGCAGAGCTTTACCAAGTCTTTGAAAGCGATGATTCACAATGTGTAGAAGTGTGTACAAAGTCTCTCTTCTCAAATCTTTAACGCAGTTGCGTCCTTTGCAAGGCTTGTGTGGCTCTTTCAGAAGCTGCTCTGGCGATTTCTACTGGTGTGCATGCGAAACCCCCTTTTTTCACACCTAAATGTGTAGACAGCTGGAAGCAGCTTCTGAAGTAGCTATCCAAGCCCTGAAAACAACATGGCTGCTTTAACAGTTCAAGAAAAGTTGCTTTGTATGGACTCATGTGGGTTGCACATCCTCTCTTTGAATGTTTTGCACAGCAGTAAAAGATAGACCTTCAGACTGCAACCATACAGAACGGGATTCCAGGGATCATAGGTCTGATCCATTTCCTCTATAAAGTCAGAGGGGAGACTGCAACCTCAAAAGGGGAAAGGAATGATATAGAACTTCCTCTATAACTCCATAGCTGGCCTATTTCTAAGGGTAGGAGACCTTGACCACAGAGCTTCAAAAAATAGGGAATGGCCAAAAGTCTCCGCACGATCTGAAGCTTCCATCGAATGTATGCTTGCCATCATGCTGCAAGCTCTGTCCCTTTCCTACCTGCATGTAATATGATGATGCACATAAGAAAGGAATGGAGCTTACAGTGTAACACTGCTTTTGTCGTTTGCCCCTACTCCCCACCGCCTTCTCCTGCTGATGCCTCTGGAAGCTGGCAAAGTTTAGCCAGGGAGCTGTCTGGGAGGATCCTCTGCACAATTCTGAAGGGGGAATTTATTTATTTATTTATTTATTTATTTATTGTGTTTATTTATTTAGATTAGATCAAAAGCAAATTGAAACCTATTCTATCCTATTGTCTATTATGGAAAAAAAAACCTGCTTTCAGCAAATGGAAAACAAGTGTCTCTCCATCCCCATTTCCACCTGCCGGTCTAAGCAGGCAAGGCTTTAAGGCATATCACAGAACTCCAGGTTCGGAACATTCTGACAGAACAATTGAACTGACCTGCCCATCAAGCTGCCCTTTTAAGTAGGTGCTCATTTTGACAGTCCTTAAAGCAACTTATTCTAACATGCTATCCTCCTGGCTGAGGACATTGCTTGTTGGGATTTGTAGCCTGGTATATCTGGAGGGCACCAGGAAAAGGATCTATCTAATCAGTGTCCCCCAAGACCATCTGGAGCTGGCAAACTCAGTGATGCCTGAATGGTGAGAGGAAATTGAAGCAAGCACCATAGTGGATGCATGGTCACAATACAAGCCCCATCCCTTTTGTATGTGTGTGCAACATTGTACTGTGACACCACATCTATCATTGTACCTGCTTTGACTCTTTTCCCTGCAGATGCCACTGGGCAAGGCATCATATATGAGGAATGACTTCAGCTGAGCATCCTAGAAGATAGGTAAGTTGGCCTAAGCAGTAGGCACTGCTTCTAGGCACATGTTTCAGGCAAAGGCTGCTTCTTTTGTTTTCTAACACTGGTAAGAACTCTTTCCTGAAGTTTATCCGAAAGTGATTCCGCTGTAGATTAAACAGAAATAAACTGGATTCGACAAGATTGATCTATGCATAGAAATGAGAGCTTTTGTTTAGACCAGGATTTTTCAAACTGAGTTCCACTGAACCTTCGGGTTCCACAAGGTGTCGAATGGATTCTGTGAGGTATTAAGGGAAAAAAACCCACCCTCAAATGCATTCAGCCATCTGCTCCCACCTCCATGCTGCTCCTCCCCTTTTACCAGCACTTGCAAGTGCTCCACACAGAAGGCAGCTAGCTGTCTTTCCCTCACCACAACAAACATCTCTAATTCTGCAGCAGTGATCATGGTGAGGCTCTCCCTCCCTCTTCCACATTGCAGACAGTATTTGTGTATATGCATGTGGAGATCCACAAGAGGTCTGCTCAATAAACAAGGCGGCATCCTGTGTACACCTATTTAGGAGTAAGCCCCTTTGAGTGTGTAGGAATTAATAAAGAAATTTAGGATTGCACTGCTTGGGTGCAGTGCACCTGTGCCTGAAATCCCTTTGGAGTGAGATTTTCTCCATAGTGAACAGATTATGCTTGCAAAGGCAGGCAGGTGGACAGTCAGAAGTTGGGTGCTTAAGACATCTCTAGTTCTTAAGTTCTGCAGCAGCATTTTAATACTACAAGTGGATCGATAATACAGATGTAATTGTACTTAAGGAAATTCCAATTAGACTACTGCACAAGAGAAAAGAGTATTTTTTTTCCTGACAGATAAACTCAAACAGAAAAAGATTCCATTTAGATGGGATTTAGTTGGAAGGGGTGATTTTTACTTTGAAACATCAGAGATTCAGATTGAACCCTGTGCAAAAAGCAAGAGACTTTCTGGGAAAATTCAAAGAAGAATTGGAGGAAATGCAAATGGAAGTGACAATGACAGATGTGACTAAACAAATGCCACAACAGGACACTGAAGATGCTACCACGTTGGGTACTGCAGGTATTGATTTTTTTTCTAAAATCTTGGCGTCACTATAGATTATAAATGCTTAATGTGGAATATAAATGGAACAAATGCTCCTCAAAAGAGAAAAAGATATTTCATTATTTGAAAAAGTTAAAACAAGATGGGATTTGCTTATAAGAAACACATATTAGGAAAAGGGATATAAAATATTTGAGCCACAAAAATTTGGGTGAAGAATTTATTTCAGCAGGAATGGAAAAAAGAAATGGAGTTGGTTTGTATATAAATTCTCAACTATATCCAAAACTTATATTGACTGATGATTATGGCAGATATGTTGGGGTGGAAGTTAACTTAAAGGGGTCTAGGACTTTGATATTGGGAATTTATGCTAGATAGAAAAGCATTTTATAAAGGACTTATGGATAAACTATTGGACTTTCTGTATGAAAATTGGTCCTGGGAGATTGGAATGGGGTGGTTTTCCCACAAAAAGATAGAACCTCAGAGAAAAATAGGCAAACTACCGAAGGTTTTCTTTGACTTAATGGACAATTTGGAGCTTGTTGATATATGGAGATATAAAAATGGTGACTCAAAAGAATATATTTATTTTTCTGAAAGACATAGATCTTTTTCAAGAATAGATATGATTTGGATTTCTAAGACTTTGGCTACTAATGTTCATAAAATAAAGATATTACCAAAGACTTTCTCAGACCACAACCCAGTGACTTTAACTTTTAAAAGGAAAAATGGCACTTCCAGATGGAGTTTGAATGAGATGTTGTTGCAAAAGGAAACGATAGTGGAGGATTGCAAAAAGAAGTTAAAATAATTTTTTGAGAATAATTTTAAAGGCACAGAAGTAAGAATGGTTTGTGATGCAAGCAAAGCTTTTATAAGAGGATATTTCATACAACGTAACAGTGAGTTTAAAAATAAAAGGCAAGAGAAAATACAAATGATTTTGGATGAGATAAAAAAAAAGGAAGAAGAGTTAAAAAAGTCCCCAGAGAGGACAACTATTACCTACCAAATTAAGCTTCTACAGAGGCAATTATCTATGTTAACAGTGAGAGAGATGGAAATAAAGATGAATTATGCAAAACAAGGAAATTTTGAATCTGCAAATAAACCGGGGAAATGATTGGCATATAAGTTGTGAAAAGAAAAAGGAAAGAAAGTGATACTAAAGTTACAAGAAGGAAATACTGTAAGAACAGATAATGCAAATATGTGAAAAGTATTTCACCAGTATTTTTCTACTTTATATAAAGGTCAAGAAATTTCCTTGGAAAAAGTGGATGAATATTTACATAAACAGAATTTACCAAAGATTACAGAGAATCAGAGACAAATTTTGAATGGACCTATAGCAATAAGGGAAGATTGTGAAGCTATTAAAAAGACTACAACAGGAAAGGCGCCTGGGCCAGATGGTCTGCCGGCTTCTTATTATAAATGTTTTGAGGATGAACTTTTACAATCTTTACAACAAACAACGAATATTATTTTATAGAATGGAAAGATTCCTGACAGCTGGAAAGAGGCCAATATAGCATTAATACCTTAAGAGGCCCAGGACCTGACTTTAACAAGAAATTATCGACCAATATCTTTATTGAATAATGATTATAAGTTGTTTACAATGATTTTGGTTGAAAGGTTGAAAATAATATTACAGGATTTTATTCATGAAGATCAATGTGGGTTTTTACCTAAAAGACAATTACGAGATAATATTAGAAATGTGTTAGATATTCTGGAGTATTTGGAACAGCACAATAAAAAGCAAGCTGCATTGATCTTCTTAGATGCAGAGAAGGGCTTTGATAATTTGAACTGGATTTTCTTGTTTAGAGTTCAGGAAGATATGAACTTTGGAGATAATTTTATTAAATGAGTAAGATTGATTTATACCTCACAGAAAACACAAATAATTGTTAATGGAGAACTAACAAAACCCTGTGAGATACAAAAAGGGACAAGACAAGGATGCCCGCTGTCTCCACTCTTGTTCATTTTAGTTCTTGAGGTACTGAACAGACACATAAGACAAGATGAGTGAACTGTGGGAGTAAAGATTTAAAAAGAAACTTATAAATTAAGGGCATTTGCTATGACCTCGTGGTAGTTTTGGAGGATCTGTTAGAGGGAGTAGAAACATTAATGGGAAAATTAAAGTACTTTGGTATGCTAGGAGGTTTTAAGATTAATAATCAGAAGACAAAGATGTTAATAAAAAATAAGAAAATAGAAGATCAAATAGAACTGATGGAGAAAACTGGTTTTAAGATTGAGAAAAAAGTTAAATATTAGGGCATTATTATGACAAATATGAATTGTATGTTATTTCAAAATAATTATGTTAGGACATGGAATGAAATTAAGAAGGACATGATAAGATGGGAGAAATTAAAACTGACACTGTTGAGGAGAATTTATGTGATAAAAATGAATGTTTTGCCTAGAATGGTGTTTTTGTATCAGACAATACCTGTTTTGACAACTGATGTCAAGCAATGGCAAAAAGATATATCTAAATTTGTACTCATGGAAAAAACCATGAGTTAAAACAAAGTGTTACAAGATGCAAAGGAAAGAGGCAGATTGGTTTAATCGATTTGAAATTGTATTTTGCAGCTTGTTGTTTGGTTTGGATGAAAGAATGGGTGTTGCTGAGAAACAAAAGACTTTTAGAGTTAAAAGAGCAAGACCTGAGGTTTGGATGGCATGGACATTTATGGTATGATAAAGTCTATAGATTTTAAAAGCCACTTTATTAGATGTGCCATATTGAAAATATGCAATAGATATAAATCCAGGCTGTCCCTGAAAACACCTCTATGGGTCTCAGCACAAGAAGCGTTTTACAGAAGAGAAACAACAGGCAAAGACAAATTGTTAAAGTACCAGGAATTATTGGAGAATCATCAAGGGCAATATAAAATTAAATCAAGAGAACAACTAATGGCAGAAGGATATACTATAGTTGTCAATGGTTTTCCCATTTACAGTTATCAGAAAGATTTAAAATGGATTAAAACACTTATGGTATGGAGCAAAATATTATTATTCGCTATCTTCATCGCTATGATTATACACCTTGTTGAAGAGAAACTTCCTACTGGTGTAGAAATTATATATCGAACAGATGGAAAGCTTTTTAATCTTAGTAGGCTGAAAGCAAAAAATAAGGTAATTACAACTTCTGTTATAGAACTTCAATATGCTGATGATAACGTAGTCTGTGCACACTCAGAGGAAGATATTCAAACTATCCTAAACATCTTTGCAGAAGCATATGAAAAGCTCGGCCTCTCGATTAACATTAAAAAAACCAAAGTGCTTTACCAGCAAGTTCGAACCAATCCCTCTGCAGCGCCATCAATCCAGCTTAAAGGTGTGTCACTAGAAAATGTTGACCACTTTTCTTATCTTGGCAGCCATCTATCTACAAAAGCCAACATCAACGCTGAAATTCAGCATCGCCTGAGCTCTGCGAGTGTAGCTTTCTCCCGAATTAAGCGTAGGGTGTTTGAGGATCGGGACATTCGCAGGGAGACCAAAATGCTTGTTTACAAAGCCATTGTACTACCAAACCTTCTGTACGCCTGTGAAACATGGACCTTCTACAAACGCCACCTCCAACTTCTTGAAAGATTCCAGCAACGCTGCCTCCGAAAAATTCTGCAAATTACTTGGTAAGATAGGCAGACTAATGTTAGCGTATTAGAAGAAGTGAAAACCACCAGCATTGAAACAATGATCATCCAACATCAACTTTGCTGGCCTGGCCATGTTGTTTGAATGCCTGACCATCGTCTTCCAAAGCAGCTACTTTACTCCCAACTTAAGAATGGAAAACGGGATATTGGTGGACAGCAAAAGAGATTCAAAGATACTCTCAAAGCTAATTTAAAAAAATGTAATATCAGCATTGAGAACTGGGAAGCCCTAACTCATGAGCGTTTCAATTGGAGGTCAGCCTTTATTAAAGGCACTACAGACTTTGAAGAAGCACGAGTACAGGGCGAAAGGGAGAAACAAGCTAAAAGGAAGGCATGTCAAGCAAACCCTCATCATGACCATCTTCCACCCAGAAACCTATGCCCATTGTGGGAGGTTGTGCGGATCCAGAATTGGCCTTTATAGCCACTTACGGATCCACTGTTAAGATTTTACCCTTGGAAGACAATCTTACTCGGCTACGAGTGATCGCCAAGAAGAAGAAGAAGAAGGAGAATTTGAAATGTAATTGAGTACTGATGATGAACATGTAATTGCTAAAATGTATAAACTTTTGTTGAAATTTGAAATGGAAGAAAAACAGGTTAAAGAATGTATGATAAATTGGTCTAAGAAGTTTGGTTATAATATACAGATGGATCAATGGGGAAATATGTGGTCAAAAGGGTTGAAATTTATATTATGTTATGAACTTAAAAAGACAGCCAGTTTGGTGCAGTGGTTAAGGCATCAGGCTATAAACCAGGAGACCATGAGTTCTAGTCCCACCTTAGGCACAAAGCCAGCTGGGTGACCTTGGGCCAGTTACTCTCTCTCAGCTCTAGGAAGGAGGCAATTGCAAGCCACTTCTGAAAAGCATTGCCAAGAAAACTGCAGGGTCATGTCCAGACAGTCTCCAAGAATCAGACACGACTGAACAGATTTTTTTAAAAAAAATGATCTTAAAGAGAATTTTTATAAAATATGTATCGTTGGTACATGATGCCAGAAAAATTATACAGAATGTATAAAGGCATTTCAAATGTATGTTGGAAATGTGAACAAGGGACATTCTATCATGCTGGGTGGACATGTAAAAAAGCTAAATTATTTTGGATTCAAATACATGCATTGATCAGAGGATTTTAAAGACTAATATTCAGTTGAAGCCAGAACTTTTGCTTTTAGGACTGATGGATACACAGTTAGAAAAGAGTCATGGAAGATTATTTCGATATATGATTACTATAGCGAGATTATTATATACACAAAGATGGAAAGATTCGGCACTACCCACCATGGAGGAATGGTTGGTGAAATTGACAAAACTTGCTGAGATGGCCAGACTGACTTCTTTGATTAGAAAAAGTTCATTATAGACACTCAATGACTGGAAACCCCTTATGGACTTTTTTGCATAAAAAAAGAACATTATTTTGTGACTTATGGTTTTGATGATTAGAAAGAATAGGTTATAGAAAGAAGGGAATTATGATGTAATCTTAGAGAGAGAGGTTTGATTACAATTGTATGTACAGTATAACTGCTGAGAGGAAGATCAGAAGCCACTTCTTTATTTATATATATAAGTGTATATATATATACACACACACACACACACACACACACACACACTGTGTGTGTTTGTATGTATGTGTATGTATGTCTGTGTGTGTGTGTATAAATATATAATATTTTCTGTTCTTTTCTTTTTCTTTTTTCTATCTCCTTTTTTCTTTGTCTCTTTTTTCCTTTCTTTTCTTTACTTTTCTTTTTTTTCTCTTTCACATTTACTATATCTTTTTCTTTGAGTGTAATTCTTATTATATACAGTATGTAAAATCTTTTAATAAAAACTATTGAAGAAGGAGAAGGAGAAGGAGAAGGAGAAGGAGAAGGAGAAGGAGAAGGAGAAGGAGAAGGAGAAGGAGAAGGAGAAGGAGGAGAGTGTTTAAGTGGCTTCAGCCAGGTATGCACAATGGAAAAAATCCATACCATTAACACTAATCCTAGAAATATACCCTTCAGTGTACACCTATTCTTTTTTT
Source organism: Charina bottae (assembly GCA_023362775.1). Taxonomy (NCBI): domain Eukaryota; kingdom Metazoa; phylum Chordata; class Lepidosauria; order Squamata; family Charinaidae; genus Charina; species Charina bottae. The sequence goes on from JALMGJ010000001.1 coordinate 171,027,086, forward strand.
AAAAAATAGTTAGGCCTAATAAATGTTTATGTAATGTGAACATTTTTGCAGATATGGATCATTGGCTACAACAGTGCTTTCCAAAGTGCCGCCGTTGGTGACACACCAACGGTGGCAGTGGTGGTGCGGGGGCACGCGGGGAGCGCGCACGTGCATGGCAGTGGCGCAGGGGGGCACGCGGTGGCGGCGGCATGCATGGCGGCGCCGGCAGCGGCAGCAGCCTGGCTAAAACGCGGAAGCGCTGATGGCACGCCGCTGCCGCCGCCACCATACACACTGCCACCACCACGCACACCCCTGCGCCGCTGCCACACACCCCCCCGTGCCGCCGCTTCGCGACACACTAAACTGTGGTTGTGACACACTAAAGTGTCGCGACACACAGTTTGGAAAGCTATGGGCTACAAACTGGTACGATTGCCAACAGTACAGAAAACAGAAAAAGCGAAACAAATTCCAGTGCTGCTAGTGGTGCTTCTTCTTATGGCTTTGAGAAGTTAAAATTAAATCCAACTGATTTCACATTACAAACAACATTTCCTCATATAGAATTTACGAATATCAGAAATTCAGAATATCCTGAAATTGCTATTAGAGCACTGAAATATCTTGTCACTTACAGCAACATGCCTTTGTGAGAGAACCTTCTCTTTATATGCAGCAATAAAAAACAAGCATTGAAATAGACTAAATATAGAAGATGACAAGTAACATCAATTGCTCCAAATACTGAACTTTTATTCAAGGATTCAAGGAAAAGCAATCGCATTGCAGTCACTGAACATTGATTTATTTGGTTAAAACATTAACCTTCCAAATAATTGTGAAATGCAAAGATTCTTTTTTGTACAATGAAAATATTAATTTGGCATTTACCATAAATGGTTTACTTTTCATTTTATTGCTAATTTCTATCACTAGTTCTTTGCTTCTTGATCAGGGGTTCTGAGATTTTTCTTTTTTAACTAACAGGTTCTACACCCTGAAAAAGGTCGAAAAGCTCTGGTTTAGATCACTTTTTTGTGGGAAATACTGATCAACACATACATACATATAAGAGTAGGCTGCAGTCATGCTGCTGGATATAACGATAACTTCTAGCACCATCACCATCACCATCACCATCACCATCACCAGTGCTGTAATTTCTTCTCACCTATTAGTGCAAAATTGAAGCCACATATCTCATCTATCCCAAACAAAGGCCAGGCCTTCCAGAGATGACAGAGTTAGGTGGGTAAATCTTTATTGCAGTCTTTCACCAACGTGTATACATATACGTATATATATACACATAAAATACATTAAATATACATTAAAAATGGGAGTTAAAAGAAGTTAAATGAGTTGAAGATAAGAAAGGAAGGGGAGGCGAAAAATTTAAAGGTATCAAAGAAATGCAGTTTTATGGACAATATTTGTTGCCTCACTCTTGTAGCAGTGAGGCAAAATTTGTCTACATTATGGGTAGTACAGTAGTGGTTTTATGGTCTGCTAAAAGATAGGAGATGTACCATTGGTTGTCTCTCCATAGGAATTCCTTTATGAGTGGCTGAATTAATACTTCATGCAGGTTCAAATAGAAATTACAGTACATGCTGAACATCCTCTATGGCATGGGAGTCTCAGCAGCAAAGTCCTTTGAGGAAGGGAATTTTTTGGTATTTACCATCAATAACTGCTGAAGGAAGTGTGTTGAATCTAGCCAGAGCAAATGCTCTGTGATGTTTATTGTTTATTGTTTATTCATTCATTCATTTTTTTATAAGTTCAATCATGTCCGATTCTTGGAGACTGCCTGGACAAGTCCCTGCAGTTTTCTTGGCAAGGTTTTTTAGAAGTGGTTTGCCATTGCATCCTTCCCAGGGCTGAAAGAGAATGACTGGCTCAAGGTCACCCAGCTGGCTTTGTGCCTATGTCAGGACTAGAACTCCCGGTCTCCCGGTTTCTAGCCTAATGCCTTAACCACTACACCAAACTGGCTCTCAGTGTTTATTAAGGATTGGCAATAATCAGCTGGCTTGGTGGTAGAAGACAGTCTCCAAGATTTATGTAGCCTTGGTGCTACTGATGTCATGTTGCCATTCTGTATCAAGGATTCTCTCCTTCAGTGATCTTTTTGCTTCATCATATCCCATCCTTTGTGTTGCCTCATTAGAGAAGCCATAGGCTGCCAGTTGCCAAAAATACAGTTGTCACTGGCATAAAAGTAATATGAGTATGGAATTGCATCAATAGGCTCTCTATATATGCATCTCAGTGAGCATTATATAAAGGGGAAGCATTTTTCCACTATGACAATTTGATTACTGCCCAGTGTTAATAAATTGTGTCCATGCAGTGCCTGGGAAGACACTACTTGGTTGACATATTCCACTCTGCCCAACATTGCTGCTTTGAAGATCTGAAGAAAGATCATTGAAAGGTCTGAAAGGACATTGAAGCTACATTTCAGCTGAATATAGTTACAGGCTGGCCTGTGACTGGGAATCAATACTATCAGGGGTTCTGGTCATCAAGAAAATGGTAACAACTTGGCGTGTGTGAGTGTGTGTCCTGTTGGACTTATGGTTCCTGCTCAAAGAGCAGATGGTAGCCATGGTTAGGAGGGTATTTGCATAGGTTCAGCTTGTGTGCCAGTTGCATCCATTTCTGGACTGGGAGGCTCCTGCTCACAAGTAACTCATAATGTAGTAATCTCCCGGTTGGATCAATGTAACGTGGTCCAACTTGACCAGAATGCAGCAGCATGGGCAGTTTTGGTCGTTTCACAATATATCCATATAACACCATTGTTCCACAAACTGCACTGTCTTCTAGTGAGCTTCCAGGTGCAATTCAAGGTGCTGGTTATAACCTATAAAAACCTACATGGCACAGTATCAGGTTATTTGCAGGACTGCCTGTCTCCAATTGGTTATGCTTGCCCATCAGAACTGATAGGGTGAGCATGCTCTCCAGGTCCCTTCCATTAAGCAGTGTCATCTTCTGGGTCCCAGGGCTTGCTCCTGCCCTGTAGAACAGCATCCTCCCAGAGACCCTGATGGCCTTTGGTAAGGTGTTAAAGACCTGGTTATTCCCTCAGGCATATGGGCCAGGACGATGTTGGCTGATTTGTTTGGTCGTTGGTTTCTTACTGATTGTAAAATGGAATGATCTTTTAGACCTCTGGCATGTGTTATAGTGATTTTTTCTGGTTGTTATTTTTTTTATTAATTGTGCTGTTTTGTTGTTGTTTTTGGTTTTAATTTTCTGTTCTCCACCTAGAGTCACTGTTGTGAGATGGGTGGTCATGTAAAAATTTTCAACAAACAAACAAACAAACAAACCATATTCAGCCAAGTTGGTTACTTTCTCACTTGAGATGTTCAATATGAAAAGGCTGGGTTGGCATATACTGTATGCCTCTTCGTCTTTTCATTGATTCATTCATATGCTTGGATGGCCTTGTGCAAGTGAGAGCCATTCAATAAAATCATAGCCCTGACCTTCAGCATAACCCCCAACAAAATTTCCACCCCAATTCCACAACCTACCAAACACATAAAAATACAGGGTCCTGAGTACATGAAAGATTCTTTTTTCTCTTTCATTTTATTTCACGGCCATATACCATCCATCCATGAATGGAGTAGGATTCTAGCCTGGAGGCCACGCTCTCAGTGTACCGCTGTAGTCTAATTTAAATGTGACTTAATATTTAAATGCTCTGCTCTGTACCTGCAGCTTTCATCAGATCCTAATTGTAAATATCACATTGCAACAACAATAGAAACTGAGAGGCACTGAACTTAATCCATCTGACTGAGGTTGGTTCATTTTTCATTATAGGTAATCATTTGATCATTTTTATTAAAATGAGCCAAGTTCGGCGAGACCAATGTTTCCCATTTATTTTCTCTCTGGAGAACTCTTCTTCTAGGTTGACTGTGTTGGATTTAAAAGGCAAATGGTATTATAAGTGTTAATTTCAAAGTGAATTATTCAAGAAGCTCTCTGTATCAGCAAGCATCATTTTGTGGAACTATTTTTATGTCCTCCTTAAATACAGTTCACCTGTTGCATGATCTTTTATAGATCCAGGAAGTATGTTGAGTATGAAGAAATGCTTCTGGTAAAAGGAAGTTTGGGCGGTTAAGTTCAATAAATGCTAACACACAGGATGTAATCTTCTTTCAGGAATCTGTCATTAGCTATAATAAGTGAAAAATGTAGAATCTAGATCCTGCAACCACAGAATGTACAAACTCAAGATCTGTACTACCACAAATCTTAGTGCTTAATTCTCATAGTAGGTATATAAAGGGAGTTTCTTCTTGCTTCATGGCCATGTTTTATTGTCCTATTAACAGAATTAGAGGGATGAAAGCCTTCTTCCTGAGCTTTCTCCTAACATCTTGGTTGTGATACAAAACCTTCAGAGCAATCCAGAATGAATGTTAACATTTCAGAGCTCTGGATTAGGAACCTGAACTGGATCTGATGGTCTTGTACTCATAAATATCAACCGTCCTTCAAGAGCTATAAACTCTCCTAATTCCTAGACATACTTACAACTATTGCCCTATGTAATAAGGTATAGTACTATAGTAACCTAGTCTGCTCTTCTCTCACCTGCTGATCTGGGAACACTGGAGCAGGACAGTGTCAATTTCTTTTTATGGACAACAATTCTGAGGAGAAATAGGAAGTACAGTAGAACTGCTTTCCAATTAGAGACATTTTATCTGTCAATCAATTGCATATTAATTGTTTAATCTATTGATTACATCTAAGAAGTTTACTTCATCTATTTTAGTGGGTGTATATATATCATGACAAACAATGCTAGAAGAATCTAAATGTTTTGAGGTGGACATTTCTATTAAAATGTGTTTTGTCGGCTGTAAGTGTATGTGCATGTGTGTGTGTGTTTACAAAAAAAAAAAACAATTTTATCACCAAATAAGAAAGTAGGAGCAAATCTTTAGCTAACTAAAAGTTTTCCCCCTGAATAATCTAACTCATGTTGTGGTCCTAGTAGAAGCAGGTGCTGAATTCTTTTCAGAGAACATAGCACTCATGAGCATCTGTAATGAATGACCAGGAAAGAAGTCAGACTTCAAATCTTAAGAAGAGCTATGTTCTAAACACGTAGTAAGCATAATCCCAAAGCAGTATTTTCAGTTCAGTATCAAATGCAGCCTTGCATACTTCAAAGTCCACTGCTTCTGTCCAGAGGGTACAAAAAAATTATTTATTTAATTATTTATTTATTTATTTATTTATTTATTTATTTATTTATTTATTTATTTATTTATTTATTTAATGTATACACAGCCCATCTCACTATAAAAGTGACTCTGGGTGGTTTACAAGTAAATTGTTATAGTGAAGCACAAACATCCTGGGTAAAAATAGACAAATCTACCCCCTTCCAAGAAGTCATATAAAACCTGATATACAGGCGCTTAATTGCATTGAGGTGAGCCAGTCTTCATTTCAAAGTAAACAGCTTCTGCACATATGCAGAAGCCATTTTTAAGGAGCAAAGCTCAACAACTATTCCATTACACTGGCTTGAAGTGGGGTACTCTGATGCTTCACAAAGGCCCTTCAAATTTTCATCAGCATCTCTTTGAATAGCTGCACTGTAAATCAACAATTTCCCTGCCAAATTTCCTCCCCTTCTATTGTTGTAATGTTCAAGATGAACAGCACTGAAAGCAATATATTTCTTATAAGGCTAGTCTTGCTTTCTGATTCATCAGAGGGTCTACTTTGTGCCAGTTGCAACGGTGCATCAGGAACCCATCAGGATATGTCGTCTTGAGAAAGGTTGCCTGATGTCAGCAAAGGCAATTGAATCTGGGCGTTAGTGACCCCGCCCCCAACAAATCAAAGAACTGTAATATGAGAGGCGAGTTTTAATTTAACTGTGGCAACTCCTTTCCCCCCCCCCCCCCCCGTTTGAGGTTGTCCTGCCTCTTCTGTAGAGGAAGACAGAATTCTTCTTGTAGCTTCCGACCAAGTAAGTCTTCAAAAAGCTTAAAGAATGGCTCACCTGAACCCATCAGTCTGGGGTGCCATCAGACAACAAAAAATGTGAATTAAGTGCAAAACATAGGAAACCTATTTTTAACTCCATTTAAATAATATCCCAGTTCAGAGGCAGCCCATCTTTATGACAAGATCTTACAACCTTTACTCAGTGTTTGTACATGAGTAAAGCACCAGTGTGGTGTTTTCAGTTATTTTGACCACCAGAGGGCAATGTTTAACTAGTTTGATCCTTACTGGGAATCATCAAAGGTAGGTAGCTATATCTTAGTTTATGGTGTTCAAACCCTCTTCCTGGAATACACAGTGTACAGTATATCCCGTGTGGTGTTTTCAGTTATATTGACCACTAGGAGGCAGTACATGATTGGTTTCACCCTCTGAAGTGGGGTGGTGGTGGTGGTGGAAGTAATATAAAACCTTGTATATAGGGGCATGTCATAATGTAACATTTGTATATTTTTTTTCACTGAGAGCTAAGGGAAGGTGAACTGTATATACCATTCTGGCAGATCTTCTAGGATTACCTTCCTTTAACACCACTGAGCCCCAGGCCCTGGATAGCTCCTCAGGAATATTTACTGTATATTGTCATCTAAAGTACCATTCCTGGTAGAGGATTTGAACCCCATAGAATAAGATCTGGATACATATATCTGATGATGATTGATAAGGATGAATCTAGTAGTGTATTATCTCCTGGTGATCAATCTTCCTATTGTGAATTTGTTGTGAAATGGTTTGCATGGTTTATTGGGGCCATTTTGGACTTCCATCTGAAAATGGGAGAAATCTCATTGACAACAGAAGAATTTACTTCTGGCCAAATTTGAAATGATTGGGCCATTTCACTAGTAGTGTTGACACCCAATAGTTGCACATACTGAAAGAGGAAGGATTTGTAACATGGGCAGGCATTCAGTCTAATGAAAGCCTTGCATTTGCATTGTTCAGTAATTAAATGAAAACTAATTTTATTTTCCTTTGTGCAAAAACCTTTTGATTGTGGCAGTGTTCCCTGAGATGATGGCCATGTTATTGAGTTGGTCTCTCTGTATAGCTCATGAGGATTTGTTTGTGATATATTATTGCAGCTTTCAGTGAGAAATACATTCCTCTCCTTGTTATTCATTTTTCCCCATTATAAGTTTTGAAAACTTATTTTCAGTCAGTGTCAGAGGTGGTATCAGTTACTTGACTTGATAAAAAGCAACACAGAGAAGAACAACAACAAGCATTAGGGTGTCTTTTCCTGCTTCCCAATCAATGTTATCTTCCAGCAGTCTGAGGAATGCATCAGCTGAAAGCATAAGGGGGCTTCCTTGCTGATTCTAACTGATGGGAGAAGAACCTATTCAAAAATAAACCCTGTCTTTTATCTTGCTCTTAAGTAGCGTGGTGGCTCAGCGGGTAAGATGCCAGGCTTGTTGATCGGAAGATTGCAAGTTCAGAGGTTCAAATCCCTAGTCCCGTGTGACGGACTGAGCTCCCACACTAGCTCCAACTCTTGCCAACCTAGCAATTCGAAAGCATGCAAATGCAAGTAGATTAATAGGGACCACTTCGGTGGGAAGGTAACAGCGTTCCGCGTGCGTCATGCCGGCCACATGACCGTGGAAGCGTCTTCGGACAATGCTGGCTCTTCGGCTAACAAACGGAGATGAGCACCGGCCCCTAGAGTTGGACACGACTGCACAAATGTGCGGGGGGAACCTTTACCTTTACTTAAGTAGCCACTTGGGTTCATCAGTTGTTAGCTGGAAAGGTTGAAAATTGGAAGAATACAAACTAGTCTGTGATGGATACTCATAACACATCCAATGTGACTTATTGGCATGTACTACACACTTACTTGTCTGTCACATGATGCCCATGGACTTTTAAAAGCTGGAGAGTAATTACTATTTACCACATTCAGGTCTTATACCCATAGATAATCTTCAAAGGAAGATTAACCCTCTTCCCTTCACTTAAGTAAGAAATGCTATTAAATTGTCTATTCCCGATTTTTCATCCATTGAGGCACTAGTCCATTGTAAGGAGCCCTTTGAAGTTGCATCAAGCATATTTTGGGGATTGCGGAAGAGTTTGATCAGTATATGTTTCTGAATTAATAAATATATTATGCAGCATATGGAGGGGGTAATTTTTTTTGCCAGAAAATAACGCAATTTCTACCTGCAAAAGTTCAGCAAATGATTATTTATTTATTTATTTATTTATTTATTTAAAAGATTACTTCCTCCCTCCCTGTTCATATATTCAAAGTGATTAAGTGATTAATATGTACTTAAAATTTATTCCAAATTCAAACCAAGTTCATCCAATTCAATCGATTAAAAATAATTATCATCTAAAGTTTCAGTGACTTACCAATGCATGTGGCTTTTCTGAATGAATGTGTTTACTTCACAAGACTACATCATGTACTATCACTTCATCCTTTTCCTATAAAGTTTGTATTAAATTCAGAAGCAAGAAGTATGGATTCAGAATGCTGAACAGAAGGAATTGCAGTCTAAAATCTCCCTGTTTATTTTGTCATTTAACCAAACAGAAAAGATCTTGTGATGTTCAAGGTTTGGTGGGTCCCTCCCATCTGCAACGTAAATTAATCCATAAGGGTATTTAATTTAGTCAGTTCAGTGTCCAGAAGGGCAACAAATAGATGTTCTAACTTAAATTAACTGAAAGGTGGGTTATACTGAGAGTTACATATTAAATCAAGATGCAGTTTCAGCACCTAAAGTTGCCAATAGGTGGCAGAAATTTTAAAAAATGTTGAAGTTTCAGAATTTAATAATGATCAAATAAACATGAATTCTCCTCTATATCCTTTCTACATCTTTGCAGAATTAGAACAGAAGAGGAAAAAAAGTATTTGCCAAACAAAAGGATTACTTACTAGGCTTTATTGTATTTTTAAATAAGTCAACAATTTCCCTAGAACATGTGAAAAAAAACTCTGTACAGCTGTGCAAATGAAATTATCCTCAGTAGGTTTATTCCTCCTTCCAGGCACCTGTAAGTACATACGGGATTTAGACTTTTCTAGATCTGTACTATTATTATAATTTCCCTTGTTGTTTAAAAGATAATCCAATTTCCCACAGATTTAGTCACCTTTGTCATTCTCTAAAATTGAAGGAGGCAGTAAAGTGAAAGCAATTCGCTATACCGTAGTAATTTTTTAAAGTCAAAATGTGGTAACGGGATTAGCGACATGTTTACTGAAGAAGTAGCCAAAGCAACTGGAAATAAAATGTGATAGAAATTGCTTCATTTCTTAATGTTTTTTTTTAATTATTTATTTATTTATTATTCAAATTTATCACCACCCATCTCCCCCTATGGGGGGACTCTGGGCGGTTTACAAGACACTAGATATGCTAGATACCTCAGTAAGGTTCTATAAGTAGTATCTGAGAACTGCTCAAAATCTTTTACACCTTGTGTTAGAAGGTCAGTATTCCCGTGCAATGTTTTTTCTACTGATGAGAAATGAATGTAGAAAAAGAGTGAACTATTTGTATTTGCAGCCTCATATACTTTCCCCGAATTTACGAAACAGTTAACATAAATGGTTTGGGAATCAAATTTTTAATGCAAATCATGCTGCTTTTATTTATTTTAAATTTCTCTGATATAGGCTTGCAAAGTGCAAATTCCCTGGAAATAAATTATTTTTTCTAATGTTAACTGCCACTGTTTGCATGTAACTTTCAGAAGTGTGTGTGTACATATTTGTCATTTGATGCCTAGGTTTGATGCTAAGGTTTATGCCACTGTGATGTCTGATGAATGTGGAAAGCCCAAATTAGCTCCAAAGAGAAATAATGGCAGAATTGTTTTATATCCATATGCCTACAAAAATCTTTTTTTTAATTAAGGATTTTAAACAGAAGATAAAAACTAACAAGAACTAATAGAAAGTAAAAAGAAAAAAGAGAAAAAAGCAAAGAAAAAGCCAGAAGAGAAAGAAAAAATAGAACGAAATAGAAAAAAGTAGCTTCTGATTTTCTTTATGGCAATTAATAGCAAACAATACTTATTGTTTGCTATTATCTTTTAAGGACTTACTTACTTTAATGGTGTTACTTTCCTTTCCAATTTCCCCTGTTATTCAGTTAAGTTTTCTTTAGAATCAAGCTTGCGTTTATTTTTCAGTTCTTTTACCAGTGTATGGGTGTCAGTAATTTAGTATGATCATTATGTACTACTAATTTGTTTCTCACTGTGGTCTCTTCCAACAGTTATACTGCTTACAATAATACAAATGCTGTTTGTAGTACCAAGAAACAATATGATTTCTCACCGTCTTGATGTGCTTTCAAACATTTGTCAATAATATATCTGTTTATTGAAGTATCCCTCAATTATAGGAATGCAGTATGTACTATGTTTACTAATACTACAAAAGTAGTACACATGTGCTCCTAAGTGAGTAGGAGAAGACATGGGGGCAGAGTTCCTGCTGTCATTCACTTCTGATGGCAAGATGAGTCCCTCCTCCCCAAATCAGACATGCATTGTTATCAGGCAAGCAGCTGGAAGTGGCCATCCCATTTCAGCTGTAAAGAGTTTGTAGAGAAGATGGCAGGCAATAAAATTAGATCCTTAATAGTGGCAGCTCCAGAGGTAGGAGGAGGAATAGGGAACATCTTAAGAGACATTCAGTTTTGCAAGGAATTCGCTGATGCATTGAAGATATTAGAAGCAGCAGCAGCTGCTGCTGCGCTTCTACAAAAGGGGACGAAGAGGCATCAGTGCTAGCAGCCAATACTTCTTTGATGCCTTCTACACTTTGTTCTTGGAGAAAACTAGCACACCAGTTGACAGTGATTTAGAAGAGGTAGAACATGATACAGGACAACTTTCAGGTGGCATTAGATCCCTGATATGCTACCTACCTGTGATGCAGAAAAAGATACTGTATAAGCAGTCAGTTAATAGAAACTTGATTACTAAAATTCATAATTTAGAATATTGCACTTAAAAAGGGGGGGCTTGGGGGGTTGTTGCATGGAACCAGAAAGTTTAAAATAGATCAATGGCCATTCCTTCTCCCCAGTCGAATCCCTCAAGCTTTGGGCGTAATAGAAGCTTATTTTTTATGCCCATCTCAGCATATGAGTGTAATAACATTGGAAGCAACACACAAGTATGTTAAGAGAAATTGGAAAATGGTGTTGTCCTTTCTTATCGCCCACCAGATTTTCCTCTTTATTAAATAATTCAGTTGAAAAGTTCAAAATGGCTTTGGAATGGGTTAAATAAAATATAGCATTCTTCTGTATCTACTCCTCAAACACTTAAAATCTTCTTCAGAGATGTTTCCCTGACAAACAACTGAAGGAATTGTGTTTTTCAGCATGTGGTAGCCCACAAAGCCATTATTATGAATGCTTGGCACTAGAAGAGAAGTCTGCCCAAAGCCATTATTATGAATGTCAGACAGTTCTATCATGCTTTTTACATTATTGGCATCATTTGGATTGTTCAGTTTTACATATGGGATGGGTTTTGTACTACTTTATAATATTGATTGCATTTATATTTTATTTTGTATGTAATTTATTTTTCCATTGTTTTGGGTAAGCTGCCTAGCCAGTTTGTTCTGGGGAGGCACACAAGCATTACAAATTAAATGAAGAATTGTCTAGACTACACTATTATTTATCTGTTTGCTTAGTCAGATACTTTCTAACCTTGTGACCTTATTTTGTGTCTGAAATCAAATATATTCCATAAGGCTGGTATTTTATATGATTTTTGCACTTCTGCGTTAGGTTTCTCTCTCTGTCTCTCTTTCGCTTACTCATTTAATTACCATGATTGTAGACTGTACCAAATAGTAAAGATAGAAGGAATAAAAAATGGAGTGTTGACTTTTGTTGTTGTTTATTCATTCAGTCGCTTCCAACTCTTCGTGACTTTATGGACCAGCCCACGCCAGAGCTTCCTGTCAGCCGTCGCCATCCCAACTCCCCCACGGTCGAGTCCGTCAACTCCAGAATATCATCCATCCATCTTGCCCTTGGTCGGCCCCTCTTCCTTTTGCCTTCCACTTTCCCTAGCATCAGCATCTTCTCCAGGGTATCCTGTCTTCTCATGATGTGGCCAAAGTACTTCAGTTTTGCCTTTAATATCATTCCCTCAAGTGAGCAGTCTGGCTTTATTTCCTGGAGTATGGACTGGTGTTGACTTTGGAAGGTACTATATCACAATGTGAAGATTGTTTCAAGATGTACCTAATGACTTCAGGACAAAAAAGGTAATGAACCCTATTTTCTTGGTGGTGGGAAGTTGACATTAATTCTATGGCCTCCTTGCAAGACCAACACAAGCTACCCTTGCAAGAAAATAACACACTACCCTTCTTGGACATCCTTGTCAGTAAAGGAAATGGTGGCATTCTAGAAACACAAGTCTACAGGAAATCTACCCACACTAACCAAGTGCTCCACTACCAAAGCAATAACCCAACCTCCAACAAGAGGAGCTGTGTAAGAACACTATTTAGATGAGCACAAACGCACTGCAGCAACCCAGAACACCAGAAAAAGGAAACAGACCACTTATACAGAATCTTCCAGCAAAATGGATACCCACACAACTTTATCAAAAAGTGCCTGACCACTCAACCCACCACAGCAAAACCAACAGAAGCTATGAAAAGGATTACACTGCCATACATCAGAAACATCTCAGAAACTACTAATAGACTGTTACAAGCACATGGCATCACCGTAGCTCATAAACCAACCCAAACCCTTCAGAACACCTTAAGTAACCCAAAAGACCCAGTAGCCCAAGAAGAAAAAACAGGAGTTATCTACAACATACAGTGTAAGGACTGTAGCAGCCACTATGTAGAACAGATGGGCAGAAGACTAGCAGAGTGCATCCACAAACACCAACTAGCAGTCAGAAGACATGATGAAAACTCCTTAATCGCACAACACATGGGCAGACTCAACCATACTTTCAACTGGGAAACTATGAGCATCTTAAACCAAGCCAGATCCAAAAACACTAGAGAATTCCTGGAAGCCTGACACTCAGACAAAGCAGCCATCAACAGACACATAGAGGTAAACAACATTTACATACCATTCATAAGAGACAATAGAAAAGCCAGAAGACCAGAACACCACCTTGCCAGCAATCAACACCCAGATATGCAAAGATTAACACCAGGATTAGCACCAGAGGAACAATCAAACAGCACAATATACCCTAATCAACTCAGTCAATCAACCAAGTAGCAAACAGCAGCCCAATCAAGGAACTACTAAGGAGAGAACAACACTTCCACCAACACAAGCAGGACAAGCCATGGTATGTAAACAGAGAGCAAGTCCCACTCTCTTTTCACACTGAAGATGTTGCCTAGCCTGGCAATGAAACGTCTGCAAGAAAACAACAAGGCTCAGAGAGCACCAAGGACTCCACATAAACCAAACTGTCCATTTGAGTTTCATTCAATGACTCCAACCTCAGATTTTGCTATTCATTTTGCTTTTTTGGTTTGTCAATAAAAAAAAAAGAATTAAAAATCTGCGTATGTTAACTGAACATGTCTTTCCAACCTACATATTTTCCAAGCAATTTCTGATAATGCAATACATGTTCTTGTGCACTTTTCCGAGATTTGTGTGTACATGACTTGAGAACTGCATGACAAAGACCAGGAAAGCAAGAATTTGGGCATTACAGTATGAGGTAAAGGTAAAGGTTCCCCCTGCACATTTGTGCAGTCGTGTCTGACTCTAGGGGCCAGTGCTCATCTCCGTTTGTTAGCCGAAGAGCCAGCGTTGTCCAAAGACGCTTCCACGGTCATGTGGCCGCATGACGCGCACGGAATGCTGTTACCTTCCCACCGAAGTGGTACCTATTAATCTACTTGCATTTGCATGCTTTCGAATTGCTAGGTTGGCAAGAGCTGGAGCTAGTGCGGGAGCTCACTTCGCACACAGGGCTAGGGATTCGAACCTCCAAACTTGCAATCTTCCGATCAACAAGCCTGGCGTCTTACCCACTGAGCCACCACGCCCCTTACAGTATGAGAGGGAGTACCAAATGGTTAAGTAATGCTCCTTTCCAAATGGTTAAAAGGAATGCTCCTTTCCATAAAAATTGGTGCCTTGGATAATTTGCCATTTTTTCAATGACAGATTTGGGATAATTAACAACTACAATTAACAAAAACTACATGCTTATGACATTGTCTCTTTTAAGAAGATATGCTTTGCTGTTTTAATTTTAGTGCAGTGGCTTTTCTTTGATCAGCCAGATTTTAGCCCACTGAATATTTTCAAAAAACCACTATACCTCTTCCTTATCCATATATTATGTAGTATGGAGAGGGAGAGAAAGAATCAAAATGCCCAAATTGATCTCATTAAGATTATCTTTTCATATTTTGGCCTGGTCCTTTTATTAGATTAATAAGCTCAATTCTCTACCTATAAGCAGACCAAACTGACGTCAAGCCAGGTAACCTCAAAATAAATCTTCCTAGCAAAGTGCTCACTGCAAATGTCCCATTTCCAATGAAAATGAAACATTCTCTCTGGTTTCATCTGCCACTATCAAGAGACAAATAATTCTTATCATTTATTCATAGTGACACTGAGAAAATCCTGCACCTCCAGCAGATTTTGTAGCCTTTGCAGTTAAATCCCAGGTTATTTTTCTGCTTTCCTAGAAATAATTGCAAGGAATTTCCTTTTTGCCTACTGCAAAAGCTTGTTTTTAATGAAATAATGTGGAAGAAAGAAAATTGTGGTTGACTTCAAGCTAGGAGATGTGAAGAAAATATGAAGAACATAGGTGAATATAACATAGCCACCTGTGCCACGCCAGTCACTCCACTTCAATCCAGTGAAAACATTTGTGGATTGGAAAGAGTTGATTTTAAATTATTTCTGTATATATACTGGTGTAGGCTTTTATGGCTGGTATCTGTTGGGCAGTGTTGGGCTTCAGGGTTAAGTGACCGGGGGCTAGAGAACAGATTTCTTGATGTTTCACTGGCAACTCTGGCTGGCATCTTCAGAGGCAAAGTGGTTTGCTATAGAGACCACAGGCAACTAAGCAGGGATTGACTGAGTTCCTGCCTTTATAGCCAGGTGTCCTGACTTATGATTAGTTGAGTTGGTTTCAGATTGGTGAGGGCTGGTCTCTGATTGGTTCTTTGTTTATGCCTGATCCTGAGCAGTCATTTTAGTGCTGTTGTTTCCTGATTGGTCCTTTGTTCATGCCAGCTTCTGATAGGTCATTTTTGGAGTGCTGATTTCTGATTGGTTCTTGGTTTATACTGGGTTCTGGTTGGTTGGTTAGTCTCTCTCCCCCCCCTCCCTCCCTCCCTCCCTCCCTCCCTCCCTCCCTCTCCTCCAAGACCCTCTAATCTGCTCCAAAGGATTCAACTATCTGGGAAGTGGTGCAGGACAAGGGTAGAATTTGCAAACATCACCTTCCTCACTTCTATAGAGCTAATCTAAGATATTTTGCTGGCTGAAGCAAAGGAAAAGATGGTGCTTCCCCCACTAATATACTCAGTGAACAGAAGCTGAATGAAATGGCAGTTGAATCTTACACTTTGAACAGGCTAGTATCCTCCATTAACTTTGGAGGCAGCAAGCTAACTCAGAGAATACAAAGCAGTCTGTAACAATATTGCCATGCCAATCGGTTTAAATCATGAATAGGTATATGATGAATTAACTATACCTAAATTCAGTTACCTTAATCTGGGTTCAGTTCCACATTCAGGTATTTCAGCCAGTTCACTCTTGTAAAGCTAGAATGGATAGTTCCAGTATTGAACTATCCATAAGATATACTGTATCGCAGGGGTGTAGGAATTCTGATCTCCCAATACCTTATTCTAATATCCCAAAATAATTTGCTGAAGTTTCTCACTTTTTAAAATAAGTTCAGTACTGAATCATATAAAACATTCTGGGACCAATTCAACATAATTCAAAATAAGTAAATATAGCTAAAATTGGTGATCTAAGGACGAGTGAATTACTGTTTAAACCAATAATAATAATAATAATAATAATAATAATAATAATAATAATAATCACCATCATCTCAGGTTAGTGTTTTTGTTTTTCAGAACTCAAAAGCCATTTTGCCAGTAAAAAGAGGAGTGGACTTTCCATATAGGTAAATTAGGTGGTTTACCTAGGGTGCCAAGTTAAGGCACCAAACTTTTGGATAAAAATTAAAATGAAATAAAAATAAAATAAACATTGATTTAAAAAATATTTTAAAAAATAGTGAGCGTGCTGATTGCATAGTTCACCTATGGTGCCATTTGCTGGTGGCTAATATTGGGTCATCACTGTTTCCAAAGGT
Source organism: Charina bottae (assembly GCA_023362775.1). NCBI lineage: Eukaryota > Metazoa > Chordata > Lepidosauria > Squamata > Charinaidae > Charina > Charina bottae. Next base: position 171,043,496 of record JALMGJ010000001.1, read on the forward strand.
TTAAAATTAATATTGCAAAAAGGCTATTTTCAATGGTGAATCTTGGAGAGGGCTTTCTTATTTTAATTTAATTTAATTTAATTTAATTTAATTTAATTTAATTTAATTTAATTTAATTTAATTTAATTTAATTTAATTTAATTATTATTTTATTTTATTTTATTTTATTTTATTTTATTTATTTTATTTTATTTTATTTTATTTTATTTTATTTTATTTTATCCCTTTGAGTCAGTCTTGACTCCAGGTGACTGCCTGGACAAGTCCCTACAGTTTTCTTGGCAAGATTTTTTTGGAAGTGGTATTGCCTTCTTCCTAGGGCTGAGAGGGAGTGACTGGCCCAAGGTCATCCAGCTGGCTTTGTGCCTAAGGAGGGACTAGAACTCACAGTCTCCCAGTTTTGGGCATGATGCCTTAACCACTACACCAGACTGGCTCAATAATAAATATTTCTAAATATTTCCCCCTAAAGTCAGAGTGCTTTCCATGACTCTTACATTAGTGAACATACATGTATATTACATTAAATATCAGAAACAATGAATTTTAGCATGTAGAGCAGAGCTTTCCAAACTTTTCATGTTGGTGACACACTTTTTAGACATGCATCATTTCGCGACACACTCTTACAGCAGGGCACAAAGCAGGCACTAGGACCTGCGCGGAATCACAGCAGGTTTGGAGGCAGCAAGGCACAAGGCAGGCACTAGGACCTGCGTGGAATCCTGGCAGGGCAGGTTTGGAGGCAGCAAGGCACAAGGCAGGCACTAGGACCTGTGCGGAATCCTGGCAGGGCAGGTTTGGAGGCAGCAAGGCACAAGGCAGGCACTAGGACCTGCATGGAATCCTGGCAGGGCAGGTTTGGAGGCAGCAAGGCACAAGGCAGGGACTAGGACCTGCGCGGAATCCTGGCAGGGCAGGCTTGGAGGCAGCCAGGCACAAGGCAGGCACTAGGACCTGCATGGAATCCTGGCAGGGCTCAGAGGCAGCAGCAGCCGCGACACACCCAGACACTGCAGCCAACATGTCCCGACACACAGTTTGGAAAGCTCTGATGTAGAGGATGCTGTTAGTATTTTGGAAAATATTAGAACATTATGACATGTCTGTGTCAAAATCAGAGCTAGAGATTAGAAGAGCATTGCCCAAAAATGTTGACATAGAAAAAAGTCTTCTATATATATTTATGCACATGTCTATATACACCCTTAATTTTTAGAAAGGAAATTGAGCCTACTCTGCTGCACCTGGATCTGATTCTAGTTGATTCTATCGCTCTTATGTTTTTAAATATACATTAATAAAAATGTATCATAATTTTAAAAGACTACCAATGGCAGGAGCAAGACAAATGAGCGTCTTCTGGATGACTATTGTGTGCGCTGGAGATCATATCTTACAGGAATTTCCTGTAACTCTTTTCATAGGCACAATTTATTGTAAGGAAGAAAAGTATGTTAATTATTGCATAGCTGATAATTAATCATAGAAATCTATAACATGCTAGAGGCATTCATTTCCACAAAGTGCTAAAGGCTGGAAGCATTAGAAACCAGTTAATTCACTCAGCTTTTCTCTTGGGCTCCTTTCCCTGCAGACTCAGGCTGGGGCTGAATGTTGAATTCAGGCAAGGATGGATTCAAGGTTTTGAACTGAAAAGAAGCCCATCTCTTGTTGAATGTATTGCTAGAGTAACATTATCAATCTTTGGCTAATGATGACCCAGTAACATCCAAGTCCTGAACCACAGCATACACATGTGCATCCAACAGCCAGAGTAGATGCAGCTTGGGAACATCTGTATAGGATTTCCTCCAGTGGTTGCATATTAGCCTTGCCCATGAAAACAAAAGAGGATGAAGTTAGAAAGCAAATGGAAGTACTTTTATTAGGCAGTTCCTCTGTCTCTGAAAGCATGGGCTCCATATACTGTAGTCTCCATACAAGTGAACTGGGTCAGTTTTATTCCAAAACAAAGTATGAGGCCTTGGCCCATAGGAATCCCTAAATTATAGCCAGGCGATCCGTAGATTAGGACCAACAAACAGTTTACAGTGCATTTTTTAAGATTTTGAAATTGCCTCAACAAGCAGAATGTTACAAAAAGCAGGCCAGGTAAAGATTGGAGGGGAAAAAAGTAGATTTGATATTGAAGTCAGAATTTTGAACTGGAGATTTAAACAGATCAGCTTTTCATAGGTGGTATGCAGGTTTCAATGTAAATGTTGAATGTGTCTATAAAACAGTATATATTTTTTTCAAAAATGGGGAAATCCGCTATTGCATAATTCTTTGTTTCAACAGTTTTAAGCATAATTTAAAACTGCATAATGGAATATGCATAATGGAGTCATAGTATTTGTATGTCATCATCTTCAGATGGAATATAAAAGAAAGTGCAGACTTAAATGAAGTCTGCACTTTCTTTTGTTTCATCTGAAAATGATGACATGCAAACACTATGACTTTAGCATAATTTTTCTATTTTTTTTAATTGTCTCTAATAAATTATAGCCTGATTGTAGATTTTGGCCTTCTTTAAATTCTTACCATTCATGAGAAACGGTTTTTTTCCAGGCCCAGATAGCATATTGCCCCCAAATAAAAACGTTCTAAGAACATTCTGTGTTACCATACATATCTTCAACAGTCTATAGATATAAATGTTTATTTATTTATTTATAATTCAAACTTATCACCGCCCATCTCCCCCAATGGGGGGCTCGTTCCTTAATTAATTCAGATACATTCAATCTGTTTTTTGCTTTCCTTTGCTTTTGCTTTTATAAGCCATCTTGAGAATTTGGTTATAAAGCAGCAGAGAAAGGCTCAAACTTTCAACTTCAGCCATTATCAAAGGGCAGAACTGCCCTTTCTGCTTAGTCCTTCACCAGTATGGGTCACTCATGTGGGAATGGAATTAGATACTAGGAGAGGATATATTATTTGGTTATTATCCTTCCTTCCTCACGTGAGTGAGAATAGCAGAGTACCATCCCTAGCAGCATAAACTTGGAAGCTTAAGACAAGGTTGGTTTAACCTTCTAGAAAACAATAATCCAGGATGTCTATGAAGGTTCTCAGTCATCCAGGTGGAACAGTCTGTGGCTTGAATCATGTCAACTGGATTTCTATTTTCTTAGTGGAAACGTTTCACTCCTTATCCAAGGAGCTTCTTCAGTCTGAGTAAAGTTAGTAAGGGAATCCTTAAATATGTTTCTAGGCTGGCTGTGTGACCTTGCACCTGGGGCTAGGTCATGGTTATTTTTGAGATGTTTGTTTCTAAGTCCCTTTATCATCTAAAGGAGGATCGTTAAGATTACCCTGCTGCTGTTGAGCTTGTGAAATGGTCTTAATCTTCCTAGGCACAGAAGACAAAGCAGGAAGGAAGGTAGGGGAAAGGTTATGCCTGAGGCCCCCACCTCTATTCAAGGAAGGATTTTCCAAGTTGGCATGAATGGATTCCTTGACCCCTCTCTCAAACCACCTATCTTCTCTGTCCAAAATGTGAACATTAATGTCCTCAAATGAGTGTCCTTTTTCCTTTAGATGAAGATAAACTGCTGACTCTGGTCCTGTGGTGTTACTTCTCCTGTGTTGGGCCATCCTCCTGTACAAAGGTTGTTTGGTTTCTCCAATGTAGAGTTCAGAGCACTCCTCACTGCACTGGATTGCATACACTACATTGCTTTCCTTGTGTTTTGGAGTTTGATCTTTGGGGTGTACAAGCCTCTGTCTCAGTGTGTTGGTGGGTTTGAAATATACAGGTATGTGGTGTTTGCCAAATATCCGTTTCATCTTTTCAGACACGCCAGCCATGTAAGGAATGACCAGGTTCTTCCGTTTACTCTGAGTCTCATCCCTATCTGTCGCTGTTTTAGGTCTGGTAGACTTAGATTTGGTGAAGGCCCAATTTGGATATCCACAGGCCTGCAGAGCTGTTCTCAGATGCTGCTTTTCATTCTTTTTGGAATCCATGGAGGTGGGGATGGTTTCTGCTCTGTGTGACAATGTCCTGATGACTCCTAGTTTGTGCTGCAGTAGAAACCTAGCCCCAGGTGCAAGGTCACACAGCCAGCCTAGAAACATATTTAAGGATTCCCTTACTAACTTTACTCAGACTGAAGAAGCTCCTTGGATAAGGAGTGAAACGTTTCCACTAAGAAAATAGAAATCCAGTTGACATGATTCAAGCCACAGACCGAATAATCCAGGATGCTTTGAAGCAAACTGGATTTTCCTGGTATTACCCCTTTTATCCCTCTTAAAATAACAATCACACAGTTTTGTGAAGAAATAAAAGTAATGTTTACTCACATAATCTAGGTCAGAGCTTTCCAAACTTTTCATGTTGGTGACACACTTTCTAGACATGCATCATTTCGCGACACACTTACAGCAGGGCACAAGGCAGGCACTAGGACCTGCGCAGAATCACAGCAGGTTTGGAGGCAGCAAGGCACAAGGCAGGCACTAGGACCTGCGTGGAATCCTGGCAGGGCTCGGAGGCAGCAGCCGCCACGACACACCCAGACACTGCAGCCGACACACTAACGTGTCCCAACAAACAGTTTGGAAAGCTCTGATCTAGGTCTCAAAACAGCAGTTGCAGTAGTAAAGTCAAGGCAGGTTTAAAGTACTAAGTTACAAAAATAGAAGATCTAAGCTTAGAATTGGTGTCTGAACTCTGCAGAGCTCAGACATACACATGCTTTCAGGTCGGATGCATGGTGAAGAAGGAGGAAGTGATCTCACAGAGTTCTCTCTCTAGGAAATTACTCAGGACAGCTCCATGAGGCTCCGCCCCCTTTCGTGTGCCTATATAGCAAAACATGAATTGTTGGTTTGACTGCAATAATATCCCACAACTCACCACTTCCTGAGCGCAGAAATGGCTGGTGCCCTCCTACTCCTAGTCCATTGCAAGTGTACCAATGCCTGGTTTTCCAGCTTTGATTTAAAATTGCTGTTTTCCAACCCGAACCACCTTAAGCTCTTCAGGGTAGATGCTCTCCAGTGCTTTGTTCTGTTCTAATAGCTGCCCAGCTCCAACTGACTGCAGGGCCTGGCATGGCCCCTCCTTTCCAGCAGATAGTCACTGCCTTGTGTAGTCATTTTCTCCTGGGCTGCCAGGCTGCTGTGCTCTCCGCTGATTGGCAGCTACTTTTTTAGAAGCAATCTTGCGGCTGATCCCATGATGGCCCATTAAGTTAATTATTAATTAAGCTTGGTGTAAACTGCCCAGAGTCCCCTCCGGAATGGGGGGAGATGGGCGGTGATATAAGTTGGAAATATAAATAAATATAAATAAATAATTAACTATCTTCAACCCTAGAAGCTCATGCTTCATTCAACCCTTACACTTCCAGTGGACACCATTTTGGTTTCTGTCTAGGATGGGTAAAGCATGCTTCCCTTGCTTTCCCGCCCCTTGCTCACAATACTGCAATTATTTCCTTTAACTTTTTAAAGGATCTTTAACATGTTTCTATAAAGCTGAACTATCAGTTCATCCTTGCTACAAAGATTCCATGGACTTATAGAGGAACATAGGAATGAAAGAACAACCTGTTTCCTATTGCTTTGATTATTGTTGCATCACAGCATATGTGCAAACATGTGTGCAAACATCTAGGAAAGCAAAGGGAAGGTACAGGGACTAGTGAGGAAGAAACAAACCCTAAAAGAAAAAGGCAGGCACTAGTAGAGCAGGCTGTACAGCATCCAACTGGTAAAGCCTGGTCTAGTGGTTAAGGCAACGGGCTAGAAACCAGGAGTCTGTGAGTTCCAGTCCCACCTTAGGCATGAAAGCCGGCTGGGTGACCTTGGGCCAGGCACTCTCTCAGCCCAACTCACCTCACAGGGTTGTTGTTGTGGGGAAAATAGGAGGAAGAAGGAGTATTAGGTATGTTCACCACCTTGAGTTATTTATAAAAATAATAAAGGCGGGATAGAAAATTAAATAAATAAATAAATGCTTGCTTTCTCTACATCAACAGAAAGGCAAGAAATAGGGGAATGGCCAATCAGGTCTTGCAGTGGCTGTAGTTCAGACTGAGCACCAGTCTGGCCCCATTGCCAGCCTATTATAATCTAGACTTGAACTTCTGAAGATGGCTTAAGAAACAGCCAGGACGAGTAGCTTAGGCTGTAGTGCCAAACTGCCTAAACATGAGATATCTGGTTTAGTTATTTGTTTTAGCTCAAGAATCATCTCAGCAATCATAATCACAGTTGAATATTTAAAAATCAATAGTCCCCTTCATGAATCTAGGAACCTTGTGACTACAATGGAGGGCAGTTCTTTGGTCCTGCTCCCCTCAGGTCACCCTCCATGTGCAGAGGGCAACTATTGGATGAAAACAACGTGTTCTATCTTTGGAGCCTGTTCATGCAGACAAGCACCATGGGAAGCCCAGATCCTAACTGCTTGGACAGCCTCAAAGATAGAAGTTGTTCTCTACTACAGGTAGCTACCATTTAGATAAGAGCAACATGAGATAATACAGTTATTGCAGAGGTGCACTATTGCTGGTTTCTTGAACACCTGAAGAGAGCTTATAAGAAAGCATAAAGGGGGAAGAGAATGAACTTTCTAATGTATTGACTGAATTTCTCAATTCAAGATCATAATCAAGGCACATACAGCATAAAAGAATGCATCAAGCTGACATAAAGTCCTATAAATATGAAATAAAACAAAATATAACCACAAATGTTAAGAACTCATACCTGAGTTTTCCTTTTCCCACCACATCCCCCTTTCCTTCTGTGTGCCTTTTTGGATTGGAAGCTTAAGAACAGGGACTGTCTGGTTCTACTTCTGAATTTTATGCAGCTCCTCTGTAAGCCATTCAAGCTGTAAAACAAGGTATATATACTTTAAATAAATGAATAATAAACTATTTGAAACAATACCAGTTACAGTAACTTATAATTTCAGTATTGCTTAATGTAATACTTGCCTCACAGCAATATTAGTGCTCTTCCAGTTCATTCTCCTCTCTTTTCTCTTTTTATATTTCATTCTCCTTCTTTTTTCATTCCAGTTTTTATAAGAGCTAATCAGCATAATACCATTGCCTTATTCATCCATACTTTCCATATTCACTTTTTAAAAAGTCAAATTCTAGGACTACATGAGTGCATTTGCTGGATTTCACTGTAATATGTGCCTTATTAGAGTACAATATATACATTACCTACAGATGCATTAGCAGTATTGTTACCATGGGAATAGAGATGACCTGTAACACCATACATGATTCATATCTGAATAGCAATATTGATACTCTTTTGGAGTCCTGTTACCATGATTACAGTTCCAGTGGTACAAGGAAGTACATGACAAATCAGTCATTTTATGTAATTGAAGATTTCGTGACTTCACTTCTGGAATCATGCAAACATTTTATTCAGGTCCTAGTAATGAATGTATAACTACAATAGCCTTATTGTAGGTTATTATCTTTAAAAAAAACCTCTTTCCTACAACAATCACTTTAACAGTATTTTCTGACATTTGCTCACTGTACTGTATGTTACAGAAAATGCCTCATAAAGGAGCAATTACCACTGTAAATGGATTTCTAAACTGCCAGAGAGTAGTAAATTTGCAAAATCAGCCTAATATCAAATGAGAATCAGAGAAAGTTGAATGATGTTCAAATAATGCATTTATAACTGCTGTTATTTTTTAGACTCAAGAGATTGGATTCCATTACAGTTTAGCTGGTGTCAGTGCATTTCCTCACAACATTCTAGCTCTGTTTGATTTGAAATAATCAATAGCGGTGGCAAACATGGTGTTCTGTATGACAAGCACCAAACCTGTTACCCTATTAGGGTAAACACTGAAACATTGAGAGCAGGTGTTTAGTAAAACTTGAATTATTAAAACTAATTATTTAAATTAGTATTTCTTATCAAATATTGGCTCCAACTGGCTTGTTAATCAACCACTCAATGTCTGTAACCAGCTCAGAGATTCTTCAAATAACAGATTTGGGTCATAAATGGGCCTGTCATCAGAATGAATCTGAGACCTTAGTGCAGGTTTGTCTTCCCTGGCCATTCTAGGAGAACTTACGTATGTGCTGGTATACCTATACCGCCTCCTAGTAGAGATCAAGCTTTCAATGAGGGAGACCAGAACCCTGCTATTACAAAGTTGCCAAGTTTTAAGGGCTGTCAGGCCCAGCCCAAAAACAACAAAGAATCAGTCCAGCCAAACTTGAGTTCTTTATTTGCTCACACCGTATAGACAGAATCTTGCCAGACTAAAGCTACTCTACCTAACCTAAGGGGAAATAACCTGGGAAAGCTCTAGGGAGGGGCTATTCTGAACCTCTTGGCTTTCCTACAACTGCCTCCTGGACTATGTTTCCGCTTATCTTGTCCTCCTCCTTGGAATGTGTTCTCTCCTTCCTGAGAACCAGTGGCATTACCGAAATCCACCACAATGGCAACTATTGCCATAAGAAGGCTCCAGGTGCCTTAATCTTGGAATGATGTCACACGGAAGACCTTTTATTCTTTTAGCTTAATTTATCTTATCTATTTTGTTCTGGTTTGCTTTGTTTCATTCTCTTTTGTTTACTTCTTATATACGTACATTTTATGCAGGCCTATATGGCGGTTTTATTGCTCTTACTGTATTTGAGCCTGCTTTTCTGTGTTGCTTTTATTGAACCTACTTTGCTGGTCATTGACCATCAATAAATGCAAATTAATTTCAATGTTTTTTAAATAAATAGGTGCCATGTAAATTTATGTATTTGCAATTGTTTCCAGTGTTTCACTTATATTAACATTATCAAACAACTGTCAGTTGGAGGCTCAGTTGAACTTGGCCTGGCTCTTCCCCCAAGCATTGGGCTAGGATGGGGGTTGAGCTGGGAGGAGGTTTGGTCTGGCACCCAGGGGGAAGGGTACCTTTGTTTTTAACCATGTTTTTATAGATTGTTGTGAACTGCCTAGCATAAACATTGAGAGCAGGTGTTTAATAAAACTTGAATTACTACAACTAATTATTTAAATTAGTATTTTGTATTGAATATTGGCTCCAATTGGCTTGTTAATCAGCCACTCAATGTCTGTAACCAGCTCAGAGATTCTTCCAATAACAGATATGAGTCATAAATGGGTCATTAAATCTCATAAATATATAAGATAGACAGCCATATAAGTCCTGTAAACAAACAAATCAATAAATACAATGAAAACTTGCGTAATTTTGAGGAAGGCAGATTCTATCTGTGGCAACTTCTCCCTCTTCCTTCCTGCCCTCTAGCACATAATGATAGAAAGAGACACACACCTGAAAATCTTCCATCCATATAGATAATACTAAGGAGACATGAGCCTTTTTCAAGGTTTGCCTCTGGTTTCACCTCTATGATCTCCAGCAACATTAATGGGGCTGGACGAATCACACCCAGTCCATTTTTCAGAAGAGCTTTGCCTTGCAGAAATGAGGGCATTGCATCAAGCCAATCTGATCTGATCAATTGCCTTGATTCAATAAGTCTACCTTTGGCGTGTGCAGAAGCTACTTTTATCTGGTGAAGAAAGTGGGGCAGCCACTCTGCTCTTCTCTTTAGAAATGGGGTGTTGCTGTGCTTCACAGAATTGTTTTGGACGGCTTGCTTCATTGAACCTTCCAGTGAAGCAAAGTGTCCTTTCAAAGGTTTGTACAACCGTCATAGGTAACAAAAGACACATGTGATATAAAAGGAAAGGAAAAAGAAAGCTCCTAATTCTCATATTTTCACTTCAGCTTTGCTCTAGTGTAATGTTTATTTCATGTATGTATATATTCTTTCTCTTTTCTTTGGTTTTGCTTTTTTGTGGTTGGTTTAACTAATTAATAATAATAATAAATAAATAAATAAAAAAGCCAGGAAAAAGGGAAAGCTCCTAATTCTCATTATATGGAGTGGGGTTGAAAGCAGCACATTCAAAATGAACTCAGAAAGAAGAAAAGTAGCATAGACAGCAGGAAAAGATCAGTAGGAAAGCAGAACAGAGAATATCAGCACAAATGACCGTAGGATCAAGCTGCAAGTCAGATGGTTTTAACTCATTTACATTTCTACTGAATACTTACCTGATCTGATCTGTTTGACCATCTTCCTTTGCTGAAAAAGGAAGTGAATGATGACATCTCCTTTACTAAGGGAAAGGGAAAAGAAAAAAATGTGCTATGTAGTAGGACCACCACATTATGTAGCATTTCCATCAAACAAAACCCTAAGTTTTTAGTTGCATAATTCCACTGAGATTTAGCATCCTAACAGAATCAAGCATTTGATTCTAGCATTTATTCTTTGGAACTCCACCTTCCTACAGCTTTGACATCACACTCATTCATTTATTTTTATCTGTATTGTTTTGGAAAATAATAAATCTAAGAAAATACGGATGGACTGAGAACTGTATCACAACACCAGTGCTTAAGCCTCCCTAAAGGAGTTGGTTGTTAGGGAAAATGTAGTGATTTTCTTTTTATTAAAATAGTCTTTCAAATGTATTATGAGTCAAAGTCTTTTGGAAAAGAACATATCAAAAATATTTAGTGGTTATTTTTACTAAGATTTTTTTTTAAAAAAAAAGAAAAGAAATATTAGTAGTCAGAAGGTAGATGATTGTAAAAGTAGGTTGACTGAGTATACATTTCTTAATAAAACATTGCAATTCATAAATTAAGAACAGCACCTTCTGTAATCTAGGACCACTTATATTTTGACCAGCAGACAGGCATATTATCTTCCTCATTAAGTTTGCATACAATATATAGTACCACAAGAAAAGTGGGGGAAACCCTTGCAACAACAGAGCGTACAGTCATCCATGTGTAAATAAAATACACAGGAGCTGAATGAGATGGATCAGATGAACAAATAGATCAGAATTGCTCTAATTCTTGCAGCAGTCAACCGTGTTATGTTTTTCAGATGTTTGGGGAATTTTGTTTATACAAAGTTATCCCACTGGAGAACCGCTGATCTTTCTTGTCTTAATCATTTTAATAAAGTCTTGTTCCTGACAAAGTCCTGTATTCTGAATGCAGTGAGAAAGCTGAGTAAAAAGTATGGGCTCATGTGGGCTAACTTGCTCTCCCAATGTTGAGCAAGGGCATCTGTGAATGAGGAAAGACTTCTCTGTGCAACCAGAAACCTGCTCTGTCAGGGTTCTCAAGAGAGCAAAAATACTGTATTCTAGTCACATTCAAGTGAAGATAAATTAAAAAGTCCCTACAGATTTCAGGCTCAACAGAGGGAAGACAGGGATATTGGAGGTCAAGCCAGTACATGCTCTCTCCATTTTACTGTGTTCATAAGCCCTGTTCAGGCCAAGTGCCTGAATAAGGATACGAGAGCCAGAGATCTTTTCAAGAAATGTGAAGCAATATTTATTAGAGATACTTCTTTTTCTAGTTAATATGGTTTAAGATTTACACAATTTCAGCTTTTATCCAATGGCATCAGTAGTATATTATAACTTATCCTAAGCCTTTGCTTCTGTTGGTTTGCTTCCTTTTTGGATCCTTCTTACTTATATTTATATAAATATATTTATATGCTTTACTTCTTTATTTGCTTCCATTTAAAAGCAATATTTATTGGAGATACTTCTTTTTCTAGCTAGCATGGTTTAAACTGTATGCAATCTCAGCTTTTAGGCAACCAGTTCAATAGCATATTGCACTTATTCTAAGCCCTTCATCCTATAAGTTTGCTTATTTATTAGTATACTTCTAACCTACTTATTTGTTAACAGACCTTATTTACAGATCCCATATCCCTAGATTTCAAGGTAGGATTGTAATCAATAAAATAAACATACCAAAGCAACAATAATCACCCAAACAAAATGCAACTATTTTAAAATCTCAAAATGTGGAGGAGAGTTGGATCCACCCTTGCCACTGAAAAGCTAATGTGGGCACAGCAGAGAAGCTGTCTCTTACATTTACACATCATGTGTCACTCCCCAGTGGTGAGGCCCAGAGGGGTGTGGAACACACAGGGATGCTCACTTGCTTTTAGGGCAAGAAGATGATGAACAGGGACAATCCAACTACACAATGAATTAGATCCTGGGTGAGTGACTTAAGACATATTCCTATGTGTCCAGATTGCTTGGTAAACCTAATCTTGTCTCACATGTTATGGCTTATTACAGAATCTCCCTGGTTTTGTTAAGAAAAGCTATGCTCTTTCACCCAATTTTGTTTTTCGTCCCTTTTCCGTGGCTAGGCAGATGGTCACTTGATAAAGCTTTTAGGACCCAGGACAAGTGATACCATTAATTCCAATAAATGAAAGTAAAAGCTCCACTACTAAGTGGCTTGTTTTATCTCACAATATTTACAGTATCCCAGGCTATATATATTAAAATCTTCAAAATATTAAAGAAAATGAGTCAAATTTCAAATGAACAGACTCCTCCATCACCTCAGGTACCTCAATGTTCACCTTTATGTATTTATGTATTTATTTATCACCTCCATCCCAAGACTCTGGGCAGTTTACAACATACCATAAAAACCATTTAGTCAGAATTCCATTTCATTACAAACAACCACAAAAATGGAGCCATGTTCTAGAGAAATCATAGCACTGTAATGACTGTACATTAACTGATACAATCTTTGGTCTAATATGGAAAGGGAAGGGAGGGAAAAAGAAAGGAAAAAGAAGCAATCTTCCTATTTTGAGCACCAATTTCTCTATGTTCAACCACTTACTTTAGAAACCTTTTCCGAGTAATGAGTATTGATTCTTTATGTTGGGTTCACTTCCTTTTATTAAATGAACCATCCAGAAGCAAGATCGTTGTTCTTGTTCTTGTTGCTTTTACTGCATGGCTGCCTCATGGTAGGTAATCATGATGAAAGCGATTGGGTATCCAACGTTGCAGAATGATTTATTTATCACATTTCTATATCAGCCTTCAATGCAAACATTGCTAAGATGCTTAAAGAATGACTAGATTAAAGGATTAACTAAAAGAAATATAATTAACACTGTTGTTTATTTTATTGGTTGCATTTCTCTCCTGCCTCTCCTCCAAAGAGCTCCACATGGGATATACTGTGTATTTCTTTCATACACAATTAGGTTTCAGGTTAGTTTCAGGGCTGAGTTTGAGGTGGGATGGTGATGTCCCCACAGTCACAGATTTATCATTTAAACATTGCATCAATTTACACCCTCTATAGATAAGTATATATTTTTTTTCCTTCAGCATTTTACAAAGTGAATTCCGATTTTAGGAAAATAATAAAGAGAGGAGAAAAAAAATGAAAGCAATTGTGAGAAGCAGGACTAACTCGGTAGAAGTATCAATCAGTGCAGTGATGTGCATGTTAGCTGAATTTCTGTGTTGGTGATCTTGAGGAATTTAATATGATTTTTATTAATCTTTATGTTTTTGTCCTATTATATTTTACATGCATTTATAGAAATATGTTTAATATGAAGACTAAAAAATATTCAAAGAACCAGAAAGCATTAACTACAATCTAACATAAGGGCCTAATTATGTCAGAGCGTTAGATTTATCATCATGCTATATTAAGAAAAAAAATAGGGGGTGTGGTGGCTCAGCGGGTAAGACATCAGACTTGTCGATCGGAAGATCGCAAGTTCGGAGGTTCGAATCCCTAGCCCCGTGTGACGGAGTGAGCTCCCGCACTAGCCCCAGCTCTTGACAACCTAGCAATTCGAAAGCATGCAAATGCAAGTAGATTAATAGGTACCACTTCAGTGGGTAGGTAACAGAGTTCCACGTGTGTCATGCCAGCCACATGACCATGAAAGCATCTTCGGACAACGCTTGCTCTTCGGCTAACAAACGGAGATGAGCACAGGCCCCTAGAGTCGGACACAACTGCACAAAAATGTGCAGGGGAAACCTTTACCTTTTTATATTAAGAAAATGGTTCTGAGTGTCCTTAGATATTTCAGGTGTTCATCATTTCACCATGTGGCATATCTGGCAATGTGATCAAAGGCATACCAATAAGATAAAGCTAGTTTAACCATCTTGTCCATATACTGTATAGAATCCGGTCTCTTTTTACCTGCTGGAATTAGCATATATTTGTTGGTCACATTCATTGTAATAACCTGGGTGGCTGGTATTAATATATTTATCAAGTCAGTCTTTTCAGTTGATAAACAAGGATGAGCCAGGAACTCAGGTGAAGTAACTATGACACAATGTTGCAAAATGTGAGTAGAATTTGACAATGGCTGATTGGAACTGAGGTTCAGTCTTAACCCACTGCTAAGGGTTAAGGGTCTTCTCCCACACATCCTGATCTGTTTCCCCTGGTTTTATATCCAAAGTCTTGTTTCCAATTCCACCCCCACAATTAGGAACCTGTGACTCAGAGCTAAAACAGACAAGCCAAAGCTCTGTGTGATATATCTCTTGCTGGGCTGCATAATTTCCCATTACAGGTAATAAATAAAGCAAAGGGAGCCATTTTGTTCCTAAGCAAAATTCCAAAATCCATTTTTTTAAAAAAATATCCTAGATATATAACTCTAAATTTACAATGTACCATAATAGAATTGTGTGGACTATTTTCCAGTGAATATTAGTCTACCAGAATTGAATTAAGATATCATTGTAAGTCACCTTATGGTTTATGAATTTGTGGCTCAAATATAGGCCACAGGTTACAAAATTATTATATTTGTTTCATGTGTAGCCCTGTATATATGCATTAACAGTGTTCTTAAGCTAAAAATAAAGAATGAAACTTACCTCTTTAATGTGAAGTTGCCCGAATTTGAAATCATTTTTAAATAAATTGTGATCTCCCAGGGAACCCCTAGTGACCTCTCACTGAACCCTAGGGTGCCACAGAACCCTGGTTGAGAAACCCTGGTTTAGCATAATGCATGCATCAGGTAAAGCAAAGGGAAAGTTCCTTTAGAGCTGAGTCAACTCTTGATGAACTCATGGACATATTCTGTAGTTTTCTTGGCAACATTATGGAGGTGATTGGCCATTGCTGCTTTCTGGGATCTTTTTATTTTTTTTAAACTCAATTGATCCTTCAGCATTTTCAGCTCTGTTGTTTCCTAGTGGTACTAACCAAGTACTAATCAGGTCTGACCATGGTTACCTTTCTGAGATCAGCCAAGGTTATGTAGGTGTTGCCACCTAGCTGGGAGTAGTTCTGGTAGAAATGTTAAACTAAAAGAGGCAACTTTGTTGTGGTTAAAGAATCATTCCCTCACAATGACCTCCTGGATTTAATGTGAAGAGAATGAGATGATATTGGACTTAACAGAACATTATGTATTATTTTTATGTAAAGTTATAAACTTATAATTAAAGAAAAGGATGTAATATTTGAGGGAGGCAAGCTATTGTGTAATCCTGGAGCTTAGGAGAGACAATGAAAAGCCTTTTAAAATGAAGAGAATGCTTTTTCTTCCGGCTTATGTGCAAAGGCAAGTTTTAAAAGTGTGACTTGTTTCATTATGAGTCATCTCTTGAACATTTGATGGATATGAATCAGATGACCTTCCTCTGGCAGCATTTGCTGAAAAGAAACAAATGCTTCTGATTGTCTAGAAATCTTCAAAGACAGTTCTTACAGGCATCACGATCGTCTTTACCATTTATTGCTTTCCTTTCCACATCAACCTCAGTGAAAAAGTAATGCTCCATAGCTTGTCCCTCTGGGCTGGAGCAAGTGAGTCTCTTAGTAGGTTTTTCTCACTAGTCTACAAGCTGAAGGAAGATGAAGATGCAGCTGGGTGGGTTGATAGTGGATGCAATGACAATTCTGGCAAGAGAAGAATAGTTTGGAACATATCGAGAACTCTTGAAGATCAAAGTCTATAAAGACTAAATTTGAACCTCCACTGTGATTATGGCAATAGTGCAGATGCTGAGAATTTGTTGTGATTATGGCAATAGTGCAGATGCTGAGAATTTGTTGTGATTATGGCAATAGTGCAGATGCTGAGAATTTGTTGTGATTATGGCAATAGTGCAGATGCTGAGAATTTGTCAACTGATTTATAGAGGAATCCTAGATCTTGCAAGTCTCAAGGGAGAACAGCTTCCAGAAAGGAAGTCACTTAAACCAGATGCCACCTCTAACCAAGAAAACGTTGACCAAAACTAAAACCTTTTCAGAGCTATACATTCCTGAAAAGCTGTATATTATCATAGCCAAAAGCCTACTTTGAATCATTCAGCACTACAGAAACACACATATTCAGTTCTACCTAGGCCAAGTTAGGCAAAATTAAAGGTTCCTTCTGTAATAATATAATTTATAATTATAATTCATGCAGAGAGGGCATGCTTCGGACCCCTTCAGCAAGAGAATTTCATCTAGCGGGGTCCAGGAGGTGTGCCTTCTCTGAGATAGCGCCCGCATTATGGAACATCTTGCCCCCGGAGGTGAGGCTGGCCCCCTCACTCCTGGCCTTCCGGAAGGCTCTTAAGACCTGGCTCTGCCGCCTGGCTTGGGACGACGGAGGTGGTAGTGCCTCTTGCGGTTGGTTGGCCCCGTAGGATTGTGATCTAGACTACGGCTTCTAACCATCTTTGGATTTTAATTATTCTTTTATTAGTTGTTTTTTAGTTATCTCTGTATAGATTTTTAATTTTTATATGCTGTAAACCACCCAGAGTCCCCTGTTCGGGGAGATGGGCGGGGATAAATTAAAAATATAATAATATAATATAATATAATATAATATAATATAATATAATATACTCAGAGCTCTGAGAAATGTACATAGTATGCCTTTCCCTTATTATGTGCCCATAACAACAGCCCCATGAGATACGTTGGGCTCAGAGAGAGAGAGTGGCAGATCCAAAATCACCCATGGTTTCCATGGCTGATAGCAGACTTGAAGTCCCTATTTCTATTCCGGATCCTAACTATTATACAAAGCTGGTTCAAATCCACTGGCCTTTCTATGCATAAAATAATTATTAATTGTTCTTCAGTTTGTGAGAGAAAGTAGTCAAACTCAGCATTACAGTTCTATTTCACAAACTGTTGTGCTGTTATGGTTATTATTTCCCATCCAATCTGGCAGATCCAGAATGGAAATGCATTTGATATGCATTTGTATGCATATGCTGGAAATGTAGTCCATATCCTGGACTACATTTTATCTATTTATTATTTAAATTTATCCCTGCCCATCTCCCCAAAAAGGGGATTTTAGCGGTACAGTTTAATGGAACACACAATTTACCACTGCAAGGAGCTAGAATTTGACTGGGTCTCTAGCACACATGGAATCAGTTTTAATCCATTACTCATTCCTTAATCCTGCATACAAATTGCATTATGGTTTCCTTGAATGCTTTGTGGAGATGTGTGCAAATGACTGGTGCAGCCTCCCAAGTCAGATTGGACTGCTGTAAGAGGAAAAGTATAAAGCCACTCTATGTTGGTATGTGTCTTATTGCTCATGTAGTCACATGATAAGTCTCAGAGATGCCGGTTAATTGATCGGCAGGGTCAAACAGTCAGATTTCCATTGTTTCCCAGGTTGTAGAGATTAAGAGGTCAGATAGGTTAACTATCAGTAACCTAGATACAAATGTATAAATTAGCATGTCTAAAGTTCTGCTTCTTGCATTCAAGCTTGCCTTCCCCCTTTGCCTGCTTGTCTGTTTCTCAACCCTGTGTGTGGGGGTGAGATTGAAAATATGCTTTTTATATTTATATAGAGATTTAACTCCAGAGATCTGGATGTTATTGTTTTATGTTCTCTGTTATATTAATACATCTTCATTTTGATAAATGCCTGGTGTAATTTCTTGTCTCTCTAATGCTACTTGCTTCTGAAAACTCTGCACATGCTCCAGAACACACACTCAACACTCTATACATACTTTTGTAGTGACAATTTGTGGGAAGGAAAACCATGCATTCAAGTCAGTTATGTAACCAATATTTTTTTTCAGATAGGATATGAAACTCCTCCCACATTCCTATAATGACAATACTACATATGTGTGATTGTATGGTTTGCCTCAAATAGTGTGGAGCAGGCTCAGGGACTGGGTATCTCAAGGATCACCTTCCCCAAAAGTTTCTGTTTGTCCTAACCAGATAACTAGGGAGAGTTGGCTAAAGGTTCCAGCTACCAGGAGGTATGGTGTGAGGAGGTACAGCATGAGGGGCCTCCCCTCTTCTGGATAGATTGTCCCTTGGAGTGTGGATGACCTCTACCTTCTGCTTTCCAGAAGTGGGTGAAAAATATGGCTTTTCCAGAGCACTTTGGGGATTAATCGTATATAGCAACACCAATTTCTATACTTCTATAATGTTAATCTTTTATTGTAGTTATTATTTTAATTAACATTATTCTGACTTTGTATCCTGATTTTATTATATCACTTCTTTAAGCCACTTAGAGTGATTGGTTTCAGGCAGTTTCATAAATAAACATTTCATAAACAAAGAAACAAAGAAACAAATAAAACACTGTGACCTGGAGCCATTTTGTGTGTCTGGGTACACTACTTAGGAATGTGGATGGCGATCATCTAACTCTGTTGAAGGAGCTGCAAGAACTCTGAAATGACAAGCACCTTGCCCCTTTTCTCCCAAATCAACACCTGAGAATGGAATCTAACAATTGGACTTGGGTCTGTGGTTTACGAGATGCTCTAGGCAAATTGAAACTTCTAGTGTTTGTATGATACAATATGTTCCTTTCTCCATCAATTTTGTTTAAGGTTCCCTGAAGTTGAATCTTCAATTGTGTTATGATTCACTTGCATATGCCCTGAATCTTGGGGATGAGATTAGATACTAGGAGAGGATACAGTATATTGTTTAGTTATTATCCTTCCTTTCTCACGTGAGTGAGATTAGCAGAGTACCATCCCTAGCAGCATAAGACTTGGAAGCTTGAGAAAAGGTTGGTTTAACCTTCTAGAAAACAATAATCCAGGATGCTGTGAAGCAGACTGGATTTTCCTGGTATTACCCCTTTTTATCCCTCTTAAAACAACAATCACACAGTTTTGTGAAGAAATAAAAGTAATGTTTACTCACATAATTTAGGTCTCAAAACAGCAGTTGCAGTAGTAGAGTCAAGGCAGGTTTAAAACATACTAACTAAGTTATGAAAATAGAATATCTAAGCTTGAACATGATGACTGGGCTGGAGAGCTCAGACACACACGTGCCTTCACTTCAAATGCATGATGGAGAGAGAGGGAGGAAGAAGGAAGTTATCTCACAGAGTTCTCTCTTCAGGAAGTTACTCAGGAAGTCTCTGTGAGCCTCCGCCCCCTTCATGTCCTTATACAGCAAGACATGAATTGTTGGTATGACTGCAATATTTTCCCACACTGAAAATACTGTACCTTATTTGAGCTCTGTTCTCAAGATCGAGCAAATCCTTGGTTGGAGCTCACTCGGTTTACAAAATCTGGGCTTTGCATTTGAAGAGTTCTGCTAATCAACATCACTCTTTCTCTTTGAACTGAATATTTCAATAGAAAACTAACACTGTTGCAGGTGGGAAACTATGGGATAGATTACAATTTAGTAACTAAATTACAACAAACCCACTTAAATCAACAAGGCAAAGTAGGGATTACTAAATTAAGTCCAGCTGTTGAGAGAATTAGAAATAAATATACATTTATGGATACATACTGATTTTCAGTGGATCTTTTCTAAGATAGCAAAATCTTTATCCAATCTCATAATTTATCCTACTAAAGAGACAACACATAGTCAAAAATGTCTAAGGTAGCACTTATTCCTCAAAGCATTTAAACTATGAATGAACTGTAACAAGGTGGCTTTCCTTTCTTTTATAACTCATACTTCTATGGGAATCAGTGATTCTTATCAGGATTATAACAACAGCATATTCAGTTGTGTATATCATTCTTTTGGATAAATTGATTGGTTCTTTTTTATGCCTTGGAGGCTGGTGAAATGGAAGAGCAATTGTAGGCTTTACAATGTGGTGCTCTAATAAGGGATTTGAGCTTGGAAACATGAACCTACCAACAAGGAATGACAAAGGATAAACATAATTTAGATGACTAGAAATTTGTATTCAGCTCAACAATGAGTATTTAATTCATGTTACTTGATAGATAGCTATTATTGTGTCTCTATGAATCACCATAACAAATTGCATTCCATCCTCAGTAAAAGTAATGCCTACTGAAGAGAAATTTTTGATATATCTTAACTGAAAAGGCTGTTCCTTAGTACACTCCCCTATGCCAACTCTGGCATTTGTGTCTGGCACTTTCTTAACAGGAGACACTTCTGAAATTGGAATGTTTGAGGTGTGACCACCATGTTCTGAAAAGTGTCTCTTGTGGTTATTTAAAACTACAATAAGAGAAGCTCAAGGCCAAGCTAGCATGACACTGAATGCATCATTAGAAACAACATTGGTGTTTTTAAAAATAAATGTTAGGGAGAGGATGATTTCAACTGGAATCATAGAAAAAAAGAGGAAAAAGCTAAATCACCCTTCTCTGTTGACTAAAATCCTTTCATATCATTATCATCATCATCCTTGATATTTATTTGCTTTTTTTTTCTGCAGTGCATTTATGGGATCCTCTGATAAAATACATGCCACCAATTAGGTAAGGTACAAAGTAGTTCAGTCATTGAATGTTCAGCATGCTGAAAAAGCACTCGAGTAATCACGTAGTTGTCTGGACAGCTTCCTTAAAAAGAATAATAAAGAAATAAAAGTTTTATTTGAAAAGAATTGTTTAAGAAGCATAAGCTTTATCAAAACAAATGCAAGGTGACAATTAAATAAACAAGTGCTCCAAACAAAAAAAGAAAGAAAAGAAAAGAAAAGAAAAGAAAAGAAAAGAAAAGAAAAGAAAAGAAAAGAAAAGAAAAGAAAAGAAAAGAAACCTGAGCACGGAAGGAGCCTTCTGTCTGTCCTCCTGCCCTCTGAAGATGCTGGCCACAGATGCTGGCGAAACGTTAGGAACCACAACTTCCAGAACACGGCCACACAGCCCAGAAGACCCACAACAACCATCGAACTCCAGCCATGAAAGCCTTCGACAATACAAAGAAAAGAAACCCACAAAATTTGAGGACACTTGGAGTGCTGTTTCAGGCACTTCTTTATCTTGGAGAGAATATTTTTTATACTTGCCAAGTGTTGCTGAGTGCAGCTCTTCAGCTCTCCTGAGATTTTTCTATTTGAAGGGAGCTCACTTTATCCCTGCAGCTTTCAAGGTCTTAGAAGCCAAGGTATCTTCCAGTTTCTCTATGGCGTCTAGGTCAGTGCTTTTAGAAAGCTTGACATCCTTGAAGCCATTCAAGCTGAAGTTTATTAAAGCTATTCTTGCAGTTCCAAGATGTATTAAGATCACTACTCTACATTAGAGATGGGCTTGTGTCTGGGGATGCTAGAGCTTGGAACTATCTTTCTAAACTTTGTTTAACATTTAAACTTTCCCCCCAATGTGTCTGGGCCCAATGGTTCTTAAAAAACAAATTTAAGTCAACCTGGCTGAAAAAAGTTATTGGCAAGCTTCTCTCCCTAGGACTCTCATTAGAGACCCTTTGTCCATAGGCTGAATGTGTCAGAAATCTTCTTAAGCAGCATATCTGGGACACTGATCTTCAAATCATTCTAAGTCTGGTATCCCTACTTTCTATGATTCTACATTATTAGATATATATTACTGAATTACATTTTTTAGTTGCGATAGCTTTTTTAACTTATTGTAAAGCAAAATAATGGATTGAATCTCTGTCTTGGGATTGTTTTTAACCATAAAAGTTTTGTGGTACAATATTTATCATTGAATGAACAATGAAAATGATAAATCTGTTGGGTTTGCATTTTAATTTGCCTAATTTTATATTTTTGCTCAATTATTTGTTCCAAAATTTAGTTATTCTTCAAAACTTGAATTCTGTTACATGAAAACAGTTGTCCCTCATTTAAAATACATGCAAACCTGCATATCTGAAGAAAAATGCATAAAATATCCATATTTATGGATCTGATGTACAAATAATAATAGGGAAATAAACTGTACAGTACATATTATAAGAAAAGAATGCAAACTATATACACATTTTCATGCAATCTCCTTATGTTCTCAGACATAAGCAGAAGTGAGAAGAACCCAACTTCAGAATGAAAAAAAAAGCCCTAGGAAAAATAAGTGATTAAAGATTTCTGCAGATGTTAATGAAAATTGAAATGTGATATGAAGAAGGTCAGGCAGAGAAGCTCATCTCTAACATCTGCAGCAGTTTCTCTATAACTCTCTGTACACTGAACTGGAGATCTGCAGGAATGCCATAAGGGCTTTCAACTGAATATATTGCATTTGGATTCCCAGATATAGAATGGCTTGTAAGACCTTAGTGCTGCACAGCTCCCAGCATCCCACCATTAGCCACGCTCCATTATTAGATATATATTACCAGGTATTGTGGTTTAGCAACATTGTGAACATAATGCACACAATGTGCTGCCATTATGATGTAGGTTGACATATGTATCAGTATTATTAAGAATATTTTAATGTTTCCTTATGGTATACAAAAATATAAACAACTCCAAAGAGTAATCACACAATAGAATATTAAAGCAATATTTACAGTAATTAAGGAAAGTTTAAGAAATGTTCTAAAAAGTTGATTAGAATCAGATTGGAATTGATCTGCACACCCTTACAATATAGGGCTTTGGTTTTGAATTTACAGGGAGATAAATTGATATTAACATCATATATTTAAAGGACATTTTAGGAACTATCTGTAAGAGCACACCACTAGGGATCTCTCAGAGAAAATTTGCATCCTTTCACTAATGATAACCTCTAGAATCTTTGAGGGAAATTGTGATAATTACACCAATATAATGCAATTAGATCAGAAACCAAGCCCTCTAGGTTTCCTGTTTCTTTCCTATTAATATGTCTAGGACACTTCTAAAAATGTGAAAAGTAATTCATAATGAGATGACCTCAGATTTATCCCACCCATGTTCTTAATTCTTTCATCCCTTTGTCCTAAGGCCTTCCACAATTAAAATGTTCAGCCACATGGTGGTTGTTACACTAAGTTTAAAGCATTCATTTTCACATTTCTCTCTGTTTGGGGAAATGCTACATCAGTCATAAGAATGTATGAAGAGTCCTGCTGATTTGATAAGTATTCCAGATCTAGTATTCTAGCTTTCAACAATAGCCAGCCAGACATTTTCAGGAATCTCAAATATACATTGTGGCAGGATGTAAGATACTGCACAGAACCCTCAAACTCCCAGGCCTCTGGTAGAGGACCCAAGATTGAGGAAGACACATACCACCCATAGGGGTGAGAGGGGATTTTTTAAAAAATATTTTTCTTAAAGAATTTTTTAAGCGAATAAAAACAATACAAATGTTGAAAGAAAAAAGTAAAGAAAAGTAATAAGTGAAACAAAAGGTGCAAAGAAAGAAATAGAAAAAGAAAGAAAGAAAAGGAAAAAGTTATAAAGAAGCGGCTTCTGATCTTAACAGCAGCTTCAAGTACCCTCTCTCTAAGGTTACAACATAATTTTCTTCTTTCCATAGTCTACCCTTTCTAATCATCAAACCCATAAATCACAAGTTCATTTTTTCTTTTTTCAGCAAAAAGTCCATAAGGGGTTTCCAGTCACTAATAAATGTGGTTATTGTCCTTTTTCTAATCAGACATGTCAATTTTGCCATCTCTGCTAATTCTGTCACCTTCACCAGCCATTCCTCTGTTGTGGGTATTTCAGAGTCTTTCCACTTTTGTGCATATAATAATCTCACAGTAGTTATCATATATAAAAACAATCTTCCATAACTCTTTTCTAATTGTCTATCCATTAGTCCCAGGAAGAAAAGTCCTGGTTTCAACTGAATATTAATCTTTAAAATTCTTTGTATCACCGTGTGTAATTAAATCCAAAATTTTCTGGCTTTTTTACAAGTCCACCAGGCATACATTTTCAAGAATCTCATAAGCAGGTCCTAAGGTTACAGTCCCACTTCCAACAACGAAACTGAAACTCACAAGGCTACAGGCTCTGAACAAGCAGGTTCCATTTTGGTATCATTACTAATAACGATTGATAGGCCTGTCTTCCATTACACATTTTACTGTCTTCCAAACTAAAATCTGAAAGTGACTCTGTCGAAGTCCATTTATAAGATACACAGGAACAATAGGATTATTTCCCTTTGGAACTGTGACTGAGTTCCTACTCTCTGCTTTTCCATGATTTGGAAAGTCAATTTTATTCAATACTTGATTGAACTGGGCTCAAATCAACTCTGAAAACTGAAACTTCACCCAGTCCTGTAATATATATGAGTGTAAGGATCCAGTGATGCTTGTGCTTTGCTGATCTGAGTTGTGTTATCATTCATCTGTAGCTTGAATCATGTCAACTGGATTTCTATAAATAGAAATCCAGTTGACATGATTCAAGCTACAGACAATTCCACCTGGATGACTGAGAACCTTCATAGACATGTTATCATTCATAGATGTGAAGCCCTTCAAATAAGGAGGAGAGGTGAAACTGATCCTAGCCTATTCCTAGTCATTGATGAGATCTCAAAGGAAGATGACCAAATGAGTATGATAAAGGAAGGGATGGAAGCAGGCATGACTCTATAAGCCAAATAAGACAAAATGGCCACTTGGATTAAGATTCAAGATATTCTAAAGAAGCCAAGATAATTGTTCTGACAATTGGATTCACCCATGTTTTAGGCTCTGGAATCTACTTTGCATATTGTTAGCACATTTCTTCCTCCTATAGCAAGGTTGAATCACACAGTAGAACACAGTAGAACATTTATTTATTTATTTATTTATTTATTTATTATTTATTTATTATTTGGATTTATCCCCGCCCATCCCTACCATGGCAGACTCTGGGCGGAACATACATAAACACTGCTGAAATCATGGCTTTGGAATGAAAAAAATAAAGGCAGAAGGGGAAAATCGACTCCATAAATATCAGAACCTGCCCTTTGAAGAAGCAAAGCATGGTTTATATTCAATGGAAGTATTCATCTTTCCTACAGAACGAAGATGCCTATCAGCAAATGTAAAAGTTTATATTCCTATCATGTAAAACACAAATGAACTGACAGCAAGGTCAAGAGAAACAGTCATAATAATCTCTGAAAAGAGCATTATCTATTGTGGAGAACCATGTTTAGAGCCTGTGCATGTCAGCAGATGCTATCATGACAATGAGTTTAAATTACAAGGAAATAGATTTTGATCAGGAAAAATATCCTAACAGTAAGAGTTGTTCAATAGTGGAACAGACTGCCTAAGGAGTGGTGGTCTCCTTTGCTGTTGGGCTTTAAAAAGAGGCTTGAAGGCCATCTGTCTAGGATGCTGTTGTAGTGGATTCCTGCAACAGGCCAAGGATTGTACTAGATTATCTTTAAGGTTTCTTTCAATGGTTACATTCTATGATACTAAGATACCTTGGCTAAGGCAAGTCATAACTGCAGGTCAGAGCTGGCCACTTAGAACTAAACAAGTGTAATTTGAAATTAATTGCATGTATTAAATTAATGTGAACACTTCTCATTATATTGAAGTGGCAGCCAAAGAGAGGCTTGAAGCCCCTGGACTTTGTCAATGTGTGAGAAGGAGGGATTTAACTCTTTCCCTGCTAAGAGTTTCCATCCCTGGAAACTATTGCTTGAATTTCAAGAGAAGTTCCCATTAGCACCACTGGGAGCTTTTCTAAAAACACCAATTATAATTTTTCACTTTTGTTGTTGGTGCTGGAATTCTGGCAGGCAGGTAGGCACAGAGAACTGAACTCCCATTATTCACCCACCTACACAGTTCTGAGACTGCTTTTTTTCGGGGGGGATAAAATGAAGAGAGATCCTTGAGTTCCTGCAGAAAAGGCAATAATAATAATAGAAATAAGAAATAATAGAAATAGAAATAGAAATAATAGAAATAGAAATAATAGAAATAATAGAAGAAATAGAAATAGAAATAGAAATAGAAATAGAAATAGAAATAGAAATAGAAATAGAAATAGAAATAGAAATAGAAATAGAAATAGAAATAGAAATAGAAATAGAAATAGAAATAGAGGGAATCCTAACTAGAACATTGACGAGATAGATTTCACTTAAGTTCTAAATTGTATGATTTAGTGATCTCTGGAGTTATTTTTTTAAAGGTGACAGAAGGGTGATCTCCATGAAAAAAGCTCATCAAACTGGCCGCGATCTTTTAAAACTTGCATGGGTCATCAAAAAATCCATCAAAAAGCACCTTGAAAACAATGCAGTAATTACCAAACATCAGCATGGATTTGTCAAGAAAAAAATCTTATCCGAGAACCATATGCCATTTTTTTTTATTCTTAACTTTCTTAGTAGATTGCTGGAATGCTGTAGTCAGCACATCTTTTTTGCTCCAGCAAAACACCTGAGAAGGTACCCACCATCCTGGACAATTTTCGTCCAGTCTCCCACCTCCCCTTTTTGGGAAAGGTGGTTGAGAAAGTGGTGGCATTGCAACTTCAAAGGACCCTGGATGAAGCGGATTATCTAGACCCTTTTCAGTCAGGTTTCAGGCCGGGATATGGGACGGAGACTGCATTGGTCGCTCTTACGGATGATCTCTGGCGGGAGCGGGATGATGGTAGTGCATCCATCCTTGCTCTCTTGGATCTCTCAGCGGCATTCGATACCATCGACCATGGTATCCTGTTGGGGCGGCTTAGGGAGTTGGGGGTGGGCGGCGTAGTTTTGCGCTGGTTCACTTCCTTCCTCCGAGGCCGATCCCAGTCGGTGGTAATAGGAGAGGAGAGATCTGACCCTCAGCCCCTCTTGTGTGGGGTGCCGCAGGGTTCGGTTCTCTCTCCTCTCCTATTTAACATCTACATGAAACCGCTGGGCGAGGTCATCCGACACCATGGGATGAGGTATCATCAGTATGCGGATGATACTCAATTGTACATCTCCATCCCTGGTGAAGTAAGTGATGCAGTGACAACCCTGTCCCAGTGCCTGGGGGCTGTGAGGGCCTGGATGGGGAACAACAGGCTACAATTGAACCCTAGCAAGACCGAGTGGCTGTGGATTGATGGCCTAGCGTCTTCTGGGAAATTATCATCTTTGGTTCTTGATGGGGTAGCACTGCCCCATTCGGAACCGGTGCGCAACTTGGGGGTCCTTCTAGACTCACGCCTCCTGCTCGAAGAGCAGGTGGCAGTCGTGGCTAGAAGGGCTTTTGCACAGCTTCGGCTTGTGCGTCAGTTGCGCCCATTCCTGGATTGCGATGCCCTCCGAACAGTCACTCACGCTCTCGTCATCTCCCATGTAGATTATTGCAATGCGCTCTACATGGGGCTACCCTTGAAGACTATCCAGAAGCTTCAGCTAGTGCAAAATGCGGCCGCGCGAGCAATTTTGGGTGCACCAAAATCTGCACACATAACACCTCTGCTCCGCGAGCTGCATTGGGTGCCGGTCTGCTTCCGGGTACAATTCAAGGTGTTGGATATTACCTTTAAAGCCCTACATGGCATGGGGCCAGAATACCTGAAGGACCGTCTTATCCCCATTTTATCGACCCGCCCCACCAGGTCATTCAGAGAGGGCCTGCTACGAACCCCATCAATTAAAGAATGTCATCGGATGGGGTCTAGGAGGCGGGCCTTCTCTGTGGTAGCGCCCACACTGTGGAACATCTTGCCCCCAGAGTTGAGGCAGATCTCCTCCCTCCCGACCTTTAGGAAAGAGCTGAAGACCTGGTTCTGCCGCTTGGCATGGGAAGGAGGAAAGGATAGTTCCTCATGGGGGTGGTTAATTCCTTAATTTATTGTCCTTCGTTTAATTCCATCTCCATCTGGATTTATAATTATTTATTTATTTATATATTGTACATTGATGTTTTATCCTGTTTTAATCTATTTTATTGTAAACCGCCCAGAGTTCCTCGTTGGGGGAGATGGGCGGTTATATAAATTTAATTAAATAAATAAATAAATAAATTTACATATTTTATATTATGCATTGTATTATAACTTTTATCATTACGATATAATGTACCTCATTAGCAAACTTATTTTGGAAAGCTGGATGGCATGATAAATTCATAGCTGGCTTAGAAATGGAACTCAAATGGTGCTCATAAGTGGTTCCTCATCATATTGGAGTATGGGACTGCGGTGGCTCAGTGGTTAAGACGCTCAGTCAGAGGCCATTAAGGATGAAAGCTCAGCAGTTCGAATCCCAAGAGCGCGAGCTGTGTACCGGAGTGAGCTCCCGGCAATTTGTCCCAGCTCCTGCCAACCTAGCAGTTCAAAAGCATGCAAATGCAAGTAGATAAATAGGTACCACTTTGGCCGGAAAAATCACAATGACATGAAAGGAGCCTCCTCGGGCGTCCCCCGGGCAACGGTGATGTCACCGGCAAATCCTTTTCACTACAAAAGCACTTTGGATATTGAAGTGAGATACATTCCTAGACTCTTTAACTCTAACATTTTATTAATGATTTGGATGAAGAGATGGAGGGAATGCTTATCAAATTTGCAGGTGACATATAATTGGGTGAAATAGTTAAGTGCAAATGTCTTCATTTAAAAAACAGTCATTGAATGCATAGTTATAGGAAAGGAGTATCTGGCTTGGTAATAGTGCTTGTGAAGAAGATTTTGGAAATAATAGTTGATTACAAACTATATATGAGTCTGCAGTGTGATGTAGTTGAAAAAAGGCAAATGCAGTTTTAGGCTGCATCAAGATATGAATGCTTTTGAAATAATGGGGATGTATAGTTGCACTTTATTCTGTGTTGGACAGACCCACATTCCTAAATATTTTTTTCTGGATCTGAGCACCACACAAACTGGAATAGGTTTAAAGAAGTGCAATGAGGAAAATTAGCAACCTGGAAACAGGTGAAGAGAAGTGAATAGAAGTTGAAGAAATTAAGAAAGTTTCGTTTCAAGAAGAGGGAATGCATGGAGAAAGGCGGGGGGAGGGAATATGATAGTACTCCTCAAATATCTGAAAGAATTTCACACAAAAGAAACTCAAGACCTTTTCTCGATCAGTTCAAAGTTCAGGACAATAAATAATGAATTAAAATTAGAGTGGATCTAATTGGCCAGAGAAGTATTAGGCTCCCCTTTGCTGTGTGTTCATGCAGATGCCAAATAACCATCTGTCAGGGATGTTTTAATTTAGATTTGTGCCGAGCAGGAAGTTGCACTTGATGGCTTAAATGCCCCTTTCCAGCTCTATTATTCTATCATTTCCTTTTCTGCACAGGTCTGGTATTAAACAGAAGACTTTTGTTGCTATTTTTCTTTAATAGAAGTATTTTTGGTTTTTATCCTCTGGGACTATTTCTGAAGAAAAAAAACACTATCTATTACTGGTTAGCTATTTAGTGTTGGTAAATATGTGAAAAATAGTTGGACTCCTAGTATGATTATTGTCAGTATACTCCGTCTGCTTTAACTAAACTAGTACTTGCATAATGAATTCACAGTGTGGCTGTAATATGTATGACCTTGGAACTTTGTTACCTAATTATAAAACATCAGTGAACTTGCATACCTTGCAGCATCATTGGGAGATCAACTAAAACTAATGTCTAATATTTTGAATACTGAAAATTAAGAAATACGTAATACTGAGATATTTGGCTAATGTAAGCAGGCAAAAATAAGCAGAGAACAAAGTGGGGCAAAAATCCTTCAAGACACCCCCCCCCCAAATCATTTGGACATGAACAATGTGTGATGACATGAAGCAGTACAGGACATGAACACTTTTGTTCGTGTCCTGTATTGCTTCATGTCATCACACATTTATAACATAGTGAAAATGATACACCATTATTTTTTTCCATTATCTATTTATTTATTTATCAAATTTTATCACTGCCCATCTCCCCCCAAAGGGGAGTATCTATGAATACTGGATAATCAGATTCGGTCTTCTACAGATTATTTTGCAAAACCTGTTCAAAAATGTAGAAAATTCCAGCCTAAACCTTTATAGAACACAATATAAACAGCAAAAATGTCTAAATTAAGGCAACTGGAGTGTTGGACTGAAAGACTGCAAATTAGACAAGGCAACTCATTAGTCCTAACGAAACACTTATGCATTTCATAGGTCTTCCAGCCCTCTTTTAAGCACCAGTTCCTGGATTGGTTTGACTCCCCCCTATTAGCTGAAACAGCAAAAGATCTGCTGTGGCTATGGTTGCATTCAGTTCAGTCACAGAGCCTTCTGAATTCTCTAATTCTAAATTACATGCAAAATACTGTTTCTTAATCTCAGATTACTGATCTTTACAGGTAGCCTTTCACAAAATTTGCTTTAAGTTAAAAGCAGTTAATATTCTAAAATGTGCTGTAGAAGACATCTCATTTCTGACCTTGGGTTGTGATGGAGTAGGTCCTGTTACACTGATTTTTCTCAAAATGGCATTGAATTTTGCAATTATTATGGGCTGAAGATAGGCCAAACCATGAGTCTAATTGGACCTTTCAGTTAAAGATGATCTCTCATCTCCAATGAGCATTGGTTTGGGAGACCATCATGCAACTCTGAACTTTGTCCATATGGGGATATGTCAACAGGCTTCAGTCATGAAAGTTTATAAGTCTTGTGATAATGATGATGATGATGATGATGATGATAATAATAATAATAATAACAATAATAATTCCCATTTATTTTACATTAATATTAAATAGCCATTTAGATTTGAACAATTGAAGCAGCATGGAAAGATTTGTAATAAATAAATAATAAACTGATTCCACTCTCAGCATCAAGTTCAGGTTCTTTCCCATTTCCTCTTTATTTCCACTCAAAACAAATTTCATGCTGAGATTGACAGGGCCATCCCAAACCTGCTTGCATGAATTAAAGCATCTTGGGGAATATTATGCCTAAAAGGTTATTACCTTGTCCTATTATGTTTCTTTTTTCCATTCGCTGGAACCAGCGTCAACTCCCCTTCAATCTAGTTTAGAAAGCCATTCCTTTAGCCCACAGCTATAGCAGCATTTTTAGAACACGAATATTCTACCTGGAATAGCTCAGCACATAACACTTTACATTCTCCAGATACAATAAGTGGTAAGGCACTTATGAAAAGTTTTTAATTCACCTAAGCCAGCAAGAAAAGACAAAAAAGATGAAGTAGAGAGATATGCAATGTCTGTGTTTCCTAAATGTCAAGATATTTTCATGAAGCTTTACATTTTATGTGGCAAAATCTCTGATTCTACAGGACAAATGAATTTTTAAGGATCACCCTAAAACTTGGTCACTAGGGTCTTTACCAATAGCTCAATGAATCAGACTGATGGGCAACTATGCCAAGCTTTACAATTTCTTTTCAGAAAAGGACCAATTAGAAGTGGACAGTTATAGTACCTGGAGTAGCCAGTTACTAACTAGATCAGTGGAAGAGTTTTACTGCTTTTGTGCGCAATATGGCTAAGCACTTATCCTTTGACAGTTGACATAAGAATTACAAACTGGCACCAGGATTAGAGATGAATTAATTTACACTCCTTCCAGGACATCTCTCTAGGAGAGGCTTCAGATAACATGCAGTCTATTTTCTCTTAGAATCAGGTGATGAAAACTTAAGCAATGCTGCAGGAAAAGAACAGGAGGTCTGCCTGATGTCCCCATAGATTTCTATTCACTCAAAATATTTTAAATTGTACAGTATGGAAAGTTTCAAAGATGTCCTCAGCCTAATTTGGTGCCAGCTTAGGGAATGCATTTGGAGGCAGCAAGAAGTGATGCAAACTTCTTTTTATTCTCTTCCTCCTCCTTTTTCCTCTTTCATTTTTAAGTTAGTGATGAGCTTTGTGAAACTCAGAACTTGCTACCAAGTACTTTTATTTAAAGATAACTGAGTCCTTAAAAAGAAATCATTTGGCATAAAATATATCCCAAATTTTAGAAGCAGGTCCCATCTTTGTTTTCATTTGGGAGGATAGGTGTCCATTATTTGCATATATTCGCAAATAAAATTCTATTTAATTTTTAATTTATTTGTTTTAATTTATTTTCTATCCCGCCTTTATTATTTTTTATAAATAACTCAAGGCAGCGAACATACCTAATACTCCTTCCTCCTCCTATTTTCCCCACAACAGCCACCCTGTGAGGTGAGTTGGGTGAAAGAGAGTGACTGGCCCAAGGTCCCCCAGCTGGCTTTCATGCCTAAGGCGGGACTAGAACTCACAGACTCCTGGTTTCTAGCCCGTTGCCTTAACCACTAGACCAAACTGGCTCTCTAATTTGAAGAAAAATTATTTTCCTTTTATTTTTTTTTAAAAAAGAGGTGTTGACTATAGAATTTATAGGAAAAGAACATGTCTAAACTTTACCCAGTGTGTGGTTTCTCCACCCCAAATCATATCTTAGCACCTTCTCCTTCAGTGAGATTCCAGTTGGTTAACATGTATTTTTTAAGTAAAAAAGAGACAGCACCATGAGCTACATATAGGGTGTATATGCATGACCCAGTGTAAATAAATGGAAAGTGGGGAAAAGGCTAACATCCCATGTAACTTCTGCACTCAAAGTTCCCTGTTCCTGATTCTTTTTTTCTTTTACAAAAATCAGCACTGATGATGCATGGTACAATTTTAAACATAGCTAATACTTGATGCAACCGTAGCATCACATATGGGAGAATTCCATTTTATTGGTGACTTCTGTTGGGGTGTGAACACTACATCCCCAGCAGCCATAGCACAATTTGGAGATAAGTCTTATCTGTAATGCACAATTATAGCAGTAAAATTGCCTGTAGCAGCTTTAAGCCCTGCACATTTGTTTGTTTGTTTGTTTGTTTATTTATTTATTAATTATTTGGATTTATCCCCACCCATCTCTACCGTGGTAGACTCTGGGCGGTTTACAATCACAATATAAAAGTTAAAAACTTATACATTTAAAACTACCATAAAAATAAAAAATAGAAATCCAAAAAGATGGTATGTTCTTAAAAGGAGGATATTATTACGCTAACCACCCCAGGAGGAACTATTATGTCCTTCGTTCCAGGCAAGGCGGCAGAACCAGGTCTTTAACGACTTCCTGAAGGTCAGGAGCGAGGGTGCCCGTCTCGCCTCAGGGGGCAAGTTATCCCACAGGGCGGGCGCTATCGCAGAGAAGGCACGCCTCCTGGACCCCGCTAGATGGAATTCTTTTGGTGATGGGATCCGGAGCATGCCCTTGGGGCAGGTAGATATAATCGGGACGAGACATTAACTGTCCATAGATTCAAGAATATGAATTTCTCAAACTTTTTAACCAGATGATTGGCTAACTATGGTATAAAACATTTTATGCAACAAAAGCTGCATTCCTACACCCACCTACAAAGCCTGTGGAGCTTACTATGGAATAAACTTGTGTAGTACTGTATTGTAGTGTATGAGGGTTATAAATGCAATCGGCTCCAGACGCCTATTTTGGCGAACTATAGAGGAAATCATTGCATCTGCCCAGGTAAGAGTTGAGGATGGAATTTTACATGGCTTTTTGTGCAAGGAAGAGTTAACATTCAGAATACAAACAGCCAGAAAGAAACATAATATAGAATAGAGAGAAGGAAGTGACACTGGAGATTGTATCAAATGTACTTAAGAGCAGGTTAGATCAGAGGACCCATCGTGTTCCACAGTGCTGAATGTTTAATAATTGGAGCCTGAAACTTTGAAAGCATGAAGAAATCACAGCAAGCATCTTCCAGAGGTCAAGGAGTCAGGGTTTATGTCTTAGCTCTGGAGGATCTCTATGATTATTGGCCATACCTTTCCTTTTCAGGCCAAGCATCTGTCTTCTTTAACATTGGGCAACCAATTTTATAAACTGCCCACGTTGCCCCATGCAGTTGAAAAAAGTTCCAGTCCATTTATTCTTTTCCTTTCCTCAGTGGCTGGCAGTCTCTCTCTGTCTTTGTCTGTCACAGTTGCCTTAGCTTGGAGGATGTAGCTAGCTTCTCAGAAAGGCCAATCGTAGCCCACTTCCTTCTCTTTATGTGGGAGATATGCATGGGCTTCCTGTGAAAGTAATGGTCAGCATGTTGTGGCTTGCATACACAGCTATAAGTCATCCTAAAGAAGAAAACAAGACTCCATTGCCATCTCTGTTGATCGTTCCCATGCACATTCTTCCACTGAGGGAGAGGAGATGCATTGTGTTCCCAATATATTTTTGGGAGTGGGGAGTATAAGAATAACTTTGGCTGAATACCAATGATGTGACTGCTGATTTACAGTAATCTGCATGATACTTAAGTTTTATGTACTTTGGAGCTTTTTAAATAAAAGGGTTGTAACAAAGACAACATATTCTTGGTGCATACAGTGTACAATAAATATTGGATATAATTCACAAACTGCTACAAATGGCATTGAAAAAATGTTGTACACACAGCTGTGCAAAACAATGTACTTTCAGAATCAGAGGAACAGAAAAGTAACCAGATCCCTTGCCTTGGCATTATCCCACTTTGCCAGTGGCATTATAGGAAGGCTCAAAGCCAGGAGTTAAAATCGGGAACCTGAAATGCTTTGAATAATATGAAATGATACACACTGAAAAGCTGTAAAGTAAAATTGATCATACAGATAATAGTTCAGGAACCGAAGTGCCTGAGAACAAAACCCCAAATATTACAACTAAGCAGCTGCCTCAAAAAGGGAAGAAAAGAAGTTAAGGAAACAACTGGACAGGTGCTGAATGCACAATGCAAGTGTGATGACAGGCAAAATTGCTTACTGTCATCTGAGTACAGACTGCACACCTAACAAGCAAGTGTATACCCCAGGTACATATGGCTTTGTTCAGTAATTTTTGCCTTTTGAGACCCTTATTTACAAAGTGGTAAAATACTGCAATCTATCTAGCATTAAAAACGACCACGACAACAACTGGATGGCACAGTTTCCTACGTGTGTTCCAAACGAGAAACCAACACCTCCATCTGTCAACACTTCTGGCAGGTACTGGGTTGAGGTTTTTATCCTGTCCTGTCCTGTCCTGTCCTGTCCTGTCCTGTCCTGTCCTATCCTATCCTATCCTATCCTATCCTTTTTTTTGCAGCAATCTTGAGCTATATCTTTCAGAATGTGCCAGAAGTACACACAGTTGAAGAGATCAAGTGGGGATAGTATAGCACAAGTGAAATACAAGTGGTATTTATCTTAATGGGAGGGATTTGATACACCATGTGCATTTTCAGAAAAGTTTAGCAATGACATGTTATTAAATAACAGATGCCTAAAGCAAATGATACACACTAAGCAAGGACTCGGCAGACATTAGACTTGTCCAACCACTGCTACTTCTTCTTCTTCTTTATTTATTTATAATACTGTGCTTTTTTAAATTAATAAATGCCTCCGAAGTGGTGTGTGTAAAAAAAAGTAAATACAATAAAGTAGAATCTAAGAAAATGGCCAAACACAAATAACAAAACCAAAAGTTAATTTGTAAATAATAATTAGAACAGATGATTAAAACATTGAGAGAGAAATTAGGAGTATAACTTGGGCAAAGAAATACATTTTTATTTCCAGTGAAAGCAAAACACTGGATTGGGTGCCAAGACTAATCTCCGTATTCTTCTTTCTCCTCCTCTTTCTTCTTCTTTCATCTCCTCTTCCTCTTCTTCCTCCTCCTTTTAATATTTTATTAGAATACAATTATCCAGAAAAACAGAGAAGAGTAGCATTAAACACCACATGCTTTGAAGTTGCCACCAAGAAATCAGCCTTCTCTCTAGCAGCCCCACTACTGTCCATCAATTTACAGTCTTCATTCTCTTTGGGTATGTTGAATAATATGAAAAGTTTTATGTTTGTACTAATGGCTGTTTTATAATTATGATATTATTGCTTTTATTGTTGTTTATTGATAGGTTCGTTGTTTTAACTATGATTTTATTGTTGCCTAATATTGTAGTCCTGGATGATATTCTGGAGGTGACAGACTCGACCGTGGGGGAGCTGGGGATGGTGACGGCCGACAGGAAGCTCTGGCGTGGGCTGATCCATGAAGTCACGAAGAGTCGGAAGCGACTGAACGAATAAACAACAACAATATTGTAGTCCACATGGGCTGGCTTTGTTGGGAGTGAGCGAGTGCAACTTTTTTTTTTTAAAAAAAAAGTTAAATAAATATGCAATTTTTTTCTATAATATTTGAAGCTATGGAAATTGTTCAGTATGGAAGCTGATATTTCTTACTCCTGTGCTTATCTTGAACATTCACAGCTGAAAGCCTTCACAGGCTGAGGATTGTAATTTTACTGAATGTAACTAAAGAGTTAAACTCACTGAACTGTTTGCAATGTGTAAGAAAATAAATGTGCTTGAGAGTGCTAACTGCAAAAGAAATAAGATAGTGTCTATTTACTTATCTGGGTAGTATCAAATGCTAAGGTGTAGTAACTGGCAATCAATACCTGTAATCTGATGAGTATGTAATTGTATCTTCAGTCTGAATCTGATGATTTTTTTTCAATGTAGTTTAGAGTACTTTTTTAAAACAAACATGTCTGTGTACAATTGCTATGGATTAACCAGTTAATCAATAAAAAATTGACATGCTTAATGAGCTTGGGCAATGCAGCTTGGAAATAAATGAAGACATTTCCCAATGTAAATAATAAGTGCAAAGGCCCAGGCCATAATAGAAGATAGGAATCTAGCTGACAAGAGCCTGATGGAAAGGGTGTTGTTTCAAGGCAATGCTTTTTCAATCCAAAGAAAGGGGAAAAGGCTTTGTCAATAGATTAGAGATATGCAGAAACATAAATATATGTAACTTAATTGCCAGTGCAATTAGCACAAATGTAGAGAAAGCCTGAAAAAAATTGTCTATGAAAAAGAGGACATTACTGAGGATATTAAAATGACTTCCAAAGTTGCTTAAGGTCTAAATTAAGAGGGGGCAAGTCTGCTTTCACGATTTAATGCAAAACATATTTTGAATCATTACAATCCCCAATAGTCTATCATTTATAAACCTGAACTACCTATTCTAGCACCATGAAATTTGGTTCGGATGAACTAGGAAAGAAGTATAAGTTTTCCAAATTTGATTCAGACTGCAAAAATTTGTCAGAATTAGAACAATTTAAAAAAAAAAATCTTATTAGAGGAAATTAATATGATTTTCTTCTTAGCTGCTTGAACTGCCTTTACACATTTTGCAGAGCTTCTCAGCTCCTTCCTTCCTTCCTTCCTTCCTTCCTTCCTTCCTTCCTTCCTTCCTTCCTTCCTTCCTTCCTTCCTTCCTTCCTTCCTTCCTTCCTTTGCAATCTATTTCAGCTACCCAAAATGTACTTTATGAATTAGATTATGTGCACTCTCTTACTTGATGTGCAAAGAGCATATTACCTTTTTCAAAGACATAATCCACAGTTTTGGAAGGGCCAAATCTATTTTAGTTACTTTGGAAATAATCCAATCTACCTCAGCACCTGGCTCTGAAGTAAGAGCTGGAAAAACTGGATTCTGTTCTCCCATTGTCTATCGTAAGAAAAATACAAATACAAATAACACTAACTTTTCCATGGGGTGGTGATTTTCCTCTTTGTCTTAACCTGAGAAGAGCTTCTGAAGTTACATCTTGTCACAGTGAAACAAAGGAAGCTGACTTACCTATATCAACTTAGGTATCATGCCATCTCTTTCAGCATAATCTTAAACAGCTTTCCCAATTTAATGGATCAGAATTACCAGAATTACCAGCCAAAATGGGCAGTAGTACATTGACACTACTTGGAGATACTGGGCCTGAAACTAATTGTTGGCATGCAAACAATATGTTGTATTCTTATGGCCCTCATAAGGGAACTGGAGTTGGGAGGAAGCCCCCTAAATGTGAGACATCCAGATTTGATGTTTCAGTTCAGCTACTGAGCCAAGTTCATGGTTTTGAGTATGACACTCAAATTTCTAAACAACCTGGAGCCAGGATACCTGTCATATTGCTTTCCTGTTGTAGACCTGGTCATCAGAGGAGATCCTGCTGTGCATACTGAGAGATGCTGAATGCCATCTGATGGCTATTATTATTATTATTATTATTATTATTATTATTATTATTATTTTTATTTAATTTATATGACTGCCCATCTCCCCCAATGGGGGACTCTGGGCTGTTTATAATAAAATCAAGTTTAAAATACAAATATAAAATTACAATTTAATTAGCATAATATAAATAAATATAAAATCCAAATTTGGCAAAAATTTCAACTAAAAGGAAGGACATTATGGAATTAGCCACCCCCATGAGGAGCTGTTACTTTCCCCCTCCCACGCTAGGCAGCAGAACCAGGTTTTCAGCTCTTTCCTAAAGGTCGGGAGGGAGGAAACCTGCCTCAACTCTGGGGACAAGAGAGAGATCCAAGATGGTGATCGGGGCAGATGCCGGTCGCTGCAGCTGCATCTTTGAGGAACTCTGAGGGGAGACTCCCGGCTTCTTGTAAGTTCTGACCCCAATACCCAGTCCACATTCTGCTATTGGAGAATTTGGGGGAGACTTCAGAAGGTCCCTGGTTTTTACCTTGCCGGAGGTCGGAGCCGGTGTGTGTGAACTCCCGCGGACCTGGGCGGCGCAGACAACGCGGAGGCTGTGGCAGCGCGGAAGGCAGCGCGAAGGCCGAGTGTTTTTCCACCGTGACTGGGGAGCGGTGGACCCCTTGGGGGGATTGACAGACCCTCAGGGATGACGGATTGGTGAGGCGACGAACCCCTGACGCGACTGGTCGGCTTTTGTGGTGAGGCCTGACACAGTAGAGCAAGTTTGGTGGTGTGGCAGAGCTCGGAGGCACAGTAGGCCAGCCTGGCAGCCCATTAGATCTGGGCGTAACGAACCTTGATAACACGGCAGACCCTGAACTAACTTTGTTGGAGGACTTGTGGCTTGGTGACCTGGCAGACCCCGAACTGACCCTGGCAAAGGACGCACAGACCTTAATACGATCTGGTATGGTGCAGCAGACTCCGGTGTTAAAATCTATTACGATGGAACCCGGCGACAGAAGAGATGAGCTCTGGAGATTTGATCTCTTCTTTCAGAGCCCCCTGGACTTTAGATGCCCCCTGGGTGAAGATCTGGACAGTGGGAGGGGACAACGAAACTTCAGGGTTTCAGGTCCCTTCTGAGAGCCCTCTGGATGCAGAGGGTGGTCCACAGGGGGCACGATTGGAAGACCTGGGCATAAGGGGAGTGATAGATGTGGATTGCGTGATCCCCTTGGCTGGATAGACTCACCAGCCAAATTGGTCTGGTCGTCCCGTTCAAACTAAGGCAGCAGAGGGTTTGTGGGGGTCCCTTGGTATGAATGTGGTACTCCCCCATGGGTGAGAGACACGGTGAGGGGGTCCAAGATTGTATGGGAATGTAAGAGTATGCCCCTGGGTGAGAGACAGGTGGGTGTAGGAGTGTCAGTTGGTGAGTGTTGGTACCTCTCCCTGACCAGTGAGAGAGGTTGAGGGGGAGGGACAGAGTGTGAGTGTGGGTGGTGCTTGGCCCTACCAGTGCCGAGAGCGAGAGCTGGTGCGCTGGGGGGTCTTGTCACCACCCAAGGTTGATTGGTATGGGAAGATGGATGTGTGGGACAAAGGACCCTTGTTTAAGCCCAGAAATTCCAGAGGCCTGGGAGTGGAGGCTACTGGGCGAGAACCAGGAATCTCTGGGGGCTATATGGCGGGCTATCCAATTGAGGTGGTGACGGGCAAGGGATGTTACAACGGGAACCAGAGGGCAAGCCATCTTCAGGAAAGGCGCCCCCGGTGTTTGTTACCGGTGGTGCGTTCCGGCCCTCCGAGTTCATACCCAGACCCTGGTAAGCAGATCCTCGAGGGCCCTGGTCTCCAACTGCTGCTGCTTAGTGAACAACAAGGCCCCCCTTATAGGTGACTTGATCACAGAGGAGGGGGCTGACCTGGCATGCATCACCGAGACCTGGCTGGGTCCAGTGGGGGAAGTAGCCCTCTCGGAAATGTGCCCATCCGGGTTTCAGGTGTGGCATCAGCCGAGACACCGGGACAGGGGAGGAGGGGTGGCAGTTGTCATCCGAGAGTCTCTTGTGGCCTTCAGGGGCACTGCTCCACAAGTGGCCGGTTGTGAGACCCTGTTTTTCAAGTTGGGCTCCCGAGAACAGTTGGGGGTGTTGCTGCTGTACCAGCCTCCCTGCTGCGTGGCAACCTCCCTGCCTGAGCTGCTCGAGGCCATCTCGGGGTTGCAGTGGAGTTCCCCAGACTTATGGTTCTGGGGGACTTCAATCTGCCGTCTCGGACGGGCCTCGGAAGTGGCCCGGGAGTTCATGGCTACCATGGCAGCCATGGGCCTGTCCCAGATTATTCGGGACCCGACTCGAGACAGTGGTCTCACCCCAGACTTAGTTTTCTTGTCTGAGCAATGGCAATGTGATCTGAGGGGAGAGCTACACCTATCCCCATTGTCATGGTCAGACCACGCCCTGGTGACCCTGAGGCTCTCTTGTGCTACCCCACTCCGCAGGGAGGCGGGACCCATTCGGCTGGTCTGCCCTGGGCGACTGCTGGACCCAGTGAGGTTTCAGAAGGAGCTGGGGGTTATACACGAGGATCTGCTACACGGTCCAGTGGAGGTCCTGGCCGCAGCCTGGAATAGGGAAGCGGCCGGAGCCCTGGACAAGATTGCGTCTGTGTGACCTCTCCTGCCCCACTCGGCCCGTCACTCTCCGTGGTTTACGGAAGAGTTGAGGGCTTTGAAGAGGGTTAAGAGACATCTAGAGAGCTGCTGGAGAAAGACGAAGACTGAATCTGACCAAACACAATCTAGAGCTGCAGTTAAGGCCTACCTTGTGGCGGTAAGAGCGGTGAAACGTGAATATTTATCCGCTCTTATTGCATCCGCAGAATGCCATCTGATGGCCCTGTTTAAGATTACTTGATCTCTTTTGGGTCGGGTAGAGTCGGTGACCCACTTACAGGGCCGGTCGAAAGAGTTTTCTGAGCATCTGCAGGATAAAATCACTCAGATTCATTCCAAGTTGGACTCCAAGCATGAGACAAGTTCTGGGGAGATGCCAGAGGAACGTACTTACCCTGTTATCTGGGAACGGTTTGATCCTGTTGGGCCTGATGAAGTAGACAGGATCCTCCGGACTGTAAATGCCACCACATGTCAGCTTGACCCGTGTCCCTCCTGGCTGGTTAAGTCAGCTAGGGAGGTGACATGTGGCTGGGTCCAGGCAATGATTAATACATCCTTGAGTGAGGGGCTGTTCCTGGCTGCCTTTAAGGAGGCGCTGGTGCACCCGCTCCTCAAGAAACCATCCCTGGACCCCACCATCTTGGTGTGGTCTCCCACCTTCCCTTTTAGGGAAAAGTGGTTGAGAAGGTGGTGGCATTGCAACTCCAGAGGATCCTGGAGGAAACGGATTATCTGGACCCCTTTCAGTCAGGTTTCAGGCCGGGATATGGGATGGAGACCGCATTGGTCGCACTTATGGATGATCTCTGGTGGGAGCGGGATGGAGGGAGTGCGTCCATCCTGGCTCTCTTAGATCTCTCAGCGGCTTTGATACCGTTGACCACGGTATCCTTTTGGGGCGGCTCAGGGAGTTGGGAGTGGGTGGCATGGTTTTACGCTGGTTCACCTCCTTCCTCCGGGGCCGTTCCCAGTCAGTGGTGATGGGGAGTAGAGAGCCGACCCGCGACCCCTGATTTGTGGGGTGCCGCAGGGGTCAGTTCTCTCTCCTCTCCTGTTTAACATCTACATGAAGCCACTGGGTGAGATCATCTGTCACCATGGGATGAGGTATCACCAATATGCTGATGATACTCAGTTATATATCTCCATCCCAGGTGAAGTAAGTGATGTGGTCGATGCCTTACCTCAGTGCCTGGAGGCTGTGGGGGTCTGGATGGGGAACAACAGGCTTCAGCTGAACCCTGGTAAGACGGAGTGGCTGTGGATTGATGGCCCCCATGTATCTGGGAAGTTATCATCTTTGGTTCTGGATGGGGTAGCACTACCCCACTCAGATCCAGTGTGGAATCTGGGGGTCCTCCTGGACTCACGACTCCTGCTCAAAGAGCAGGTGGCAGTCGTGGCCAGGAGGGCCTTTGCACAGCTTCGAGTTGTGCGCCAGCTACGCCCTTTCCTGGATCAGGATGCCCTCCGAACAGTCACTCATGCCCTTGTCATCTCTCATATAGATTATTGTAATGCACTCTACATGGGGCTACCCTTGAAGAGTATTCGGAAGCTTCAGCTGGTCCAGAATGCAGCAGCACAGGCAGTTATGGGTGCTATAAGATCAGCACATGTGACACCTCTGCTGCACGAGCTGCATTAGGTACCAGTTTGCTTCTGGGTCCAATTCAAGGTGTTGGTTATCACTTTTAAAGCCCTACATGGTATGGGGCCAGGGTATCTGAGGGACCATCTCATCCCGATAACATCGACCCGCCCCACCCATTCATGCAGAGAGGGCATGCTTTGGACCCCTTCAACAAGAGAATTTCATCTAGCGGGGTCCAGGAGGCGTGCCTTCTCTGCGATAGCACCCGCATTATGAAACATCTTGCCCCCAGAGGTGAGGCTGGCCCCCTCACTCCTGACCTTCTGGAAGTCTCTTAAGACCTGGCTCTGCCATCTTGCCTGGGATGACGGAGGTGGTAGTGCCTCCTGGGGGTGGCTGGCCCCATAGTGCCTTTGATCCCGATAGTGGATTTTAACCATCTTTTGGATTTTATTTATTCTCTCTATTTATCGTTTTAGGATAATTTTATGTATAGATTTTAACTTTTGCTATTCTGTAAACTGCCCAGAGTCCCCTATTTGGGGAGATGGGTGGGGATAAATTGAATGAATGAATGAATGAATGAATGAATGAATGAATGAATAAATAAATAAATAAATAAATGTATTCCAAAGGGCGGGTGCCACTACAGAGAAGGTCCGTCTCCTGGACCCCACTAGATTAAATTCCCTTATTGATGGGGTCCGTAGCAGGCCCTCCCTGAATGATCGGGTGGGGCGGGTTGATGATATGGGGATAAGACGGTCCCTCAGGTATCCTGGCCCCATGCCATGTAGGGCTTTAAAGGTAATAACCAATATCTTGAATTGGACCCAGAAGCAAACCGGTACCCAATGCAGCTCGCGGAGCAAAGGTGTTATATGTGCTTATCTTGGTGCACCCAAAATTGCCCACGCAGCCGCATTCTGCACCAGCTGTAGCTTCCAGATAGTCTTCAAGTGTAGCCCCATGTAGAGCACATTGCAATAGTCTATGTGGGAGATGACAAGGGCATGAGTGACCGTTCGGAGGGCATATTCATAGAAGGACCTTCACTGTGGTGGCTCCTGTGCTCTAGAACGCTCTTCCCTCTGAAATTTAGAGACACTTCCAATAACATCTTTAGATGCCTATTGAAAACTCATATATTGACCCAGGACTTCCCAGTATGAATGTTGGAGGGATGATGATTTTCCCTCCATCTCACCCTATCTTTCCAATTCCTGTAATATGTTTTACTGGATTTTGTTTTGTTTTGTTTTACAATATTATTTTATTATATGTTTTATTTCTGTTTAAACTGCTTTGAAATACATACGCATAAGAAACATTATACAAATATATTATTTAGTTATTGGCTGGTCGAAACAAATTACTATATCACATTCTAATGCTCTAATTTTTAATATGGGAATAATCATCCTTGCTCACTGTTTACAGAATATCTGAAACATTTATTTTCTCAATATAT
Organism: Charina bottae; assembly: GCA_023362775.1. Lineage (NCBI taxonomy): Eukaryota > Metazoa > Chordata > Lepidosauria > Squamata > Charinaidae > Charina > Charina bottae. Next base: position 171,087,331 of record JALMGJ010000001.1, read on the forward strand.
GAGAAGTGCTTTGAACAATCAAAAGCAGCTTATAATTAGATGCTTATAAATTAGCATCTAATTTCATTAGCATGCTTTGTTCTGTTATCTAAAAGGTTGAATTGAAATCACATAGGTAGTCCTCCCAAATATTTCAGATGTATGTTTCAATCTGCTTTATTATGCATCTGGTAGAATGAATTCTTCTCAACAGAAGCTTGTGCCCCAAAACTTGATAGATAGGATATTCACATAATCATATTAGCATGACTGGTCTCCATGAAAGTTTTAATTTGGATCTAACTCTTCATTGTGGATGATTTTGTTCTTTCTTGCCCTCTTTCCCAAATATTCTATAAAGTTCTGCCATTATGAATATTTAGGTTTTGTCCTGAAAGATATCAAAGTTCCTTGTTCTTTGCCTTTCCCTTGGCAGTTGCAACTGTCATCCATTTAAATAAGAAAAATGATGCTATATTGGTCCAGATTCTCAGTATTTGGCCAAATTTTTAGAAATATTTTTTTTAATTCAAGAGTTGATCTGGTGGCAATTGCTCAGGCCCTTTTTAAAAATAAAAAATTAATATCTTAAAACTCAATATCTCACCATTTCTTCTCTTTCATCCCTCCCTCAATTCTGTTTTCATGTGTTATCATTTTTATTATGCCTAGGGGGCTTAAATGTTGGAAGTGCCCAGGGTCTTCTTTGTGGAAGTGCCCCAAGTCCTGCAATTGTTAAATCTCTGCTTTACACCTTTCCGTGGCTACACATAGTGATAGTATTATTATCTACAGTAGGGGATACTATCTATAGTAGGGGAATAAGCTATTATTCCCCTACTGCTTCCTGTCCTCTGCCTGCATTAGCAATACTGTATGCAATTGGCCTTCTTTACAGTGCTGTTGTAAGAGTTTGTATGCCAAGTACATTGAGCCAGTTTGGTCTAGTGGTTAAGGTGCTGGGCTAGAAACGAGGAGTCTGTGAGTTCTAGTGAGATCTTGAAGTAATATTCAACAAACGAATATTAACCATGATAAATAAATCAGAATGTTTGCTGAGTACTAGGTGGTAGCTTTAAGTCGGCTGCTATTAATATGAGAAATATCCTCCGTGATTAATATCTGAATTTGTTGGATAAGGATTTGTAGGAAGAAGTGTTGCATTGATTAGTAAATGTCACCTTGCATTACTAATTTGATTTAATGTTACTGTTTGTTTACACAACCTGGATTCTGCTTCAACTTCATATTAACTTTCCAGCAATGGTGGCAGTGTTTTTCCTGTCCCCACTCAAAAGTAATATAAAGTTAATTGTATTTTATGAGTTTTCCTCTCGTGCAGAGGTGGCTTGTCCAGACAGGTGAACTAAGTAGGCGGCTACGGTACCAAGTTAAAGTGGGCATCAGCTTCTGAGAAAATAAGTCATATTATTATGGCTCTGCCACCTCGCTTGGGATGGGAAGAGTAATAGCTCTTCTTGGGGATGGCTTGCGCCGTAGAGTTCTCGCAAACATAACATCACAGCCTCTTGGATTTTATATATTTAATATTTAATTTATGATTGATATTGTATAATGTAAGCTGCTCAAAAAAATAAAGGGAACACTGAAATAAGACATCCTAGATCTGAATGAATGAAATATTCATATTAATTACTTTGTTCATTACATAGTTGAATGTGCTGACAACAAAATCACACAAAAAGCAATGGAAATCAAATGCAAGCAACCCCTGGAGGTCTGGATGTGGAGTTACACTCAAAACTTAAAGTGGAAAAGAACACTGCAGGCTGATCCAACGTTGATGTAATGTCCTTAAAACAAGTCAAAATGAGGCTCAGTAGTGTGTGTGGCCTCCACGTGCCTGTATGACCTCCCTACAATGCCTGGGCATGCTCCTGATGAGGTGGCAGATGGTCTCCTGAGGGATCTCCTCCCACACCTGGACTAAAGCATCCCCCAACTCCTGGACAGTCTGTGGTGCAACGTGGCGTTGGTGGATGGAGCGAGACATGATGTCCCAGATGTGCTCAATTGGATTCAGGTCTGGAGAACAGGCGGGCCAGTCCATAGCATCAATGCCTTCGTCTTGCAGGAACTGCTGGCACACTCCAGCCACATGAGGTCTAGCATTGTCTTACATTAGGAGGAACCCAGGGCCAACCGCACCAGCATATGGTCTCACAAGGGGTCTGAGGATCTCATCTCGGTACCTAATGGCAGTCAGGCTACCTCTGGCGAGCACATGGAGGGCTGTGCGGCCCCCTAAAGAAATGCCACCCCACACCATTACTGACCCACTGCCAAACCGGTCATGCTGGAGGATGTTGCAGGCAGCAGAACATTCTTCACGGCGTCTCCAGACCCTGTCACGTCTGTCACATGTGCTCAGTGTGAACCTGCTTTCATCTGTGAAGAGCACAGGGCGCCAGTGGCGAAGTTGCCAATCTTGTGTTCTCTGGCAAATGCCAAATGTCCTGCACGGTGTTGGGCTGTAAGCACAACCCCCACCTGTGGACGTCGGGCCCTCATACCACCCTCATGGAGTCTGTTTCTGACCGTTTGAGCAGCCACACGCACATTTGTGGCCCACTGGAGGTCATTTTGCAGGGCTCTGGCAGTGCTCCTCCTGTCCCTCCTTGCACAAAGGCGGAGGTAGCGGTCCTGCTGCTGGGTTGTTGCCCTCCTACGGCCTCCTCCACGTCTCCTGATGTACTGACCTGTCTCCTGGTAGCACCTCCATGCTCTGGACACTACGCTGACAGACACAGCAAACCTTCTTGCCACAGCTCGCATTGATGTGCCATCCTGGATGAGCTGCACTACCTGAGCCACTTGTGTGGGTTGTAGACTCCGTCTCATGCTACCACTAGAGTGGAAGCACCGCCAGCATTCAAAAGTGACCAAACCATCAGCCAGAAAGCATAGGAACTGAGAAGTGGTCTGTGGTCACCACCTGCAGATCCACTCCTTTATTGGGGATGTCTTGCTAACTGCCTATGCTTTCCACCTGTTGTCTATTCCATGTGCACAACAGCATGTGAAATTGATTGTCAATCAGTGTTGCTACCTAAGTGGACAGTTTGATTTCACAGAAGTGTGATTGACTTGGACTTACATTGTGTTGTTTCAGTGTTCCCTTTATTTTTTTGAGCAGTGTATTTTATATGCTTTTAATCACTAACTTGATTGTAAACCGCCCAGAGTCCCCTTTGTGGGGGGAGATGGGCGGTGATATAAGTTGGAAAAATAAATACATTATTATTATTATTATTATTATTATTATTATTATTATTATTATGAGTAGGACAGTGTTTGCATGCTTCCCCTGGGATGCTGTTTACTGGCAGCTAGACTAGGCTCTTGTGTCATACCTAAGTAGGATATTTACATGTTTGTAAGTCAGTAATTGCACAGTTGGTCTCCAATGTTGTAAAAGAGAGTCTGAGAACACCTGTTTTAAGAATTAGAAAAGCGTTCAGATTTACAGGAATTTATCCTTTGTAGAAAAAGTGAAGCCAAACTCTTAGTAAATAGGATGTTATGCTTACTGCATTCATAGATACCATGCAGTCATGCTTAGTGAAATAGTAATGCCTCCATAGGAAATATTGATTTACAGAAGGTTATGAAGGAATCTAGGATGAAAGGACAGAGCAAGATCATTATGATGAGTAAGAACCAATATGAAGGATTAGATCAACACTTAGCCATATTAAGAGGAGATTTACTGAAATCAGTGGGACTTCGTCTCAATGGTCTATTCTAAGTATGGACGACTCAGTGAATGTTGTGGTGTAAACTTTTGTGGACTGGAGTCTATTTTACTACATGTATGAAGGCTCAATGTATCTCAATGCCTGATCTATCAACATCTGATTAAATGAACTGGAATATACTCTACAAAAGTTCATGGCTATATATGAATGATTTTAAGGTGAGATAAGAAACATGGCTTCTGTCTGAACTTCAGCAAAAGGAAGATGTTTATTATAGTAATGGAGTCCTTCCTTGCTCAGGTACTTTCTTGTATTTTCTCCTTCATAGTCTTCACTATCCACAGTTAAATAGTAAACTAACTCAAATGGGAAAGTATATTTCTTTAGTAAATAATATTGATTTATGGAACAGTGTGCAAGAAAACAAGTATCACTGTATAAATATCAGACTTGTTTTTAAAAGGACTATACTTTTATAACAAAAGTAATAATTATTAGAGACAGTTTGGTCTAGTGGTAAGGCAACGGGCTAGAAACCAGGAGTCTATGAGTTCTAGTCCTGCCTGAGGCATGAAAGCTGGCTGGGTGACCTTAGACCAGTCACTCTCTCTCAGCCCAACTCACTTCACAGGGTTGTTGTGGGGAAAATAGGAGGAGGAAGGAGTATTAGGTATGTTCCCCGCCTTGAGTTGTTTATAAAAATAATACAGGTGGGATAGAAAATAAATAATAATAATAATAATAATAATAATAATAATAATCCTGATATGATTTATTCTAGTTTAATAAAATCATGCATACTCCTTGGACGTTAGTGACCATGTTGTTCTATTTTTCTTTCTAACAAGTTTAATAGCTTAGCCATGCAAAAATAGACAAAACATTCTATGTATAAGTGGAGTGACAATTGATATTTAAATAAATAATACAATTGACTACAGACACTTTTGGTGCTCTGATATTTAATTAAACTGAACAACCCGGCACTTCAACAGCATTAAGAAGTCATTAATCATAAGCACAGCGTACATGCTGATTAGTTTACATATTATTTATGCAGATGCATTTTGCATGAGGAAAAGATTTGTAACAAAGAGGGAATTCTAATTATCATCATATCAGTGACTGTTAGGATATATTTTTAAAGAGCACTCCCTTTAATACAAACAGAAAAACAGGCCACCTACTATCAGGAAAAAGGGAGAAAGGAAAATGAAGAAGTCTTAATTTTACCTACATCTGTGATGTATTCAGTAAACCTATTTACACTTTCCAAGTTTTGCCTAGGCCAGCTCAGTTTTCTGAGTGGGTTTGAAATTGATTAATTAAAATGTTTTCGTCAGAACCGGAGAAACCCAGAAGCAATAGTTGATGGCATCTGGATTTATCCTCCTGACATGGGTTTTGTAGTTAAGGGGTTTTGTAGCATTGTAGTTAGCTTAGTAGAGAGCAGAGCACAGCAATAGAGATAGAACAGCAGCAGAGTCAAACAGCTTGTTCCCACACTTGCATTCCTGCAGATTGGAAAAGTCTGTTTGGGAAAACTTTATCACAGCCTGGCACCAGCTGGGGAGATCAAAGGCGAGGTGAACTAGAAAGGGTCATTAGGGACTGGTAGTCATGACAACAAGGACTGCTAGCCAGGGCAACAACAAAGGAGGGGAGAGGGAAGTTTTATTCAACTGCTTTGGCGCCAAGCAGCATTTGTGCCTTAAGCCAGATTGATGGTCAATTCTCCTTATTAAAGAATCTACAAATATCTGAATGGCATGTACTGTGGATTACTGAGAGTAAGGGTGCAAGGGCCACGATCTTCACAGAAAGGGACAAATGCTGCTTGGCATTCAACTATTGCTTCTGGATTGCTCCGGTTCTGGCATACCGCCCCACTTTTGATAATTCCCCCCAATCAAACAGTCTTCCCCCACCCCTCCAACATGCACAAGAATAAACGAGAGAGGTTAATGGAGTTTATCTGGGTTTCTCTGGATATTTCTCATGGAACTGCTTCACCAGTTGTGGAGAGCACACATCACTGCTGTTCACCCACTCAGTGTGTATGAGGGAAATGTTTCCATTGTATCAAGTACTGAAAAGTTCCTCGGTGTCACCGTGCATCTAGGATGGCTTGAACTTCAAAATGCTGCTCCCCTTCGATCATCGTTGGCACGGGTGGAAGTGGTTCTGGATGCCAGCATGATGAAACTTGAACAGGGCCCAACCAGCGATGGGAGAGCATGCACGCTGGCGGCAGCATGACAGTGGGGGTCCCCAGGGGAAAGGAGAACCAGCGAGCAAGCAGGACCCAGAAGGTCTGTAGGTTGGTCAACCACTGCACCAAACTCCCAAGTGGCCAGCCCAAAAATAATGAGCCTAGGATGGAGGAGGGATGAGGGGTTTGGAGGCCGAGAGTTGAATGTGAAATTCAATGGTGACCCCAAATGCCTGGCCCACTTCCTGAATCAGGTGAGGGCTTTTATGAAAGAGTTCAAGGACTAGTTCCCCTCGGAGGAGGCCAAGGTGAACTACGTGGCAGAACGCCTTGAAGGTGAGGCTGCAGAGTGGGTGGTGGAGCTGGATGATGCAGAGGCCTCAGAAATGGAGGGCTTCCAAGAGTTCATGTACATGTTGAGAGAGAGGTTCAAAGACCCATTACTGAAATTAAGGGCCAAGTCGGGCCTCCACCAGATCAAGCAAGGGAGTAGGTCAGTGTCAGAGTATGCCCTGGAGTTTAGGAGACTGACCAATAAACTGAATGACTGGCCAGAGTCTCTGAAAATGGAACACTTTAAAACTGGGTTGAGACCCGAGATCCTAGAATGGTCCCTAGCTCAGGGAAGCCCTTGCACACTGTGAGAATGGGTCTGCTTAGCCAGGGAAGTGGAGGACGTACGCCTCGAAATCAAGCGGCAACACTGCTCATATGGATCCGGAAGGCGCTCCAGCCCCACCAGCCCCAAGCAGCAACACCGTTCGTATAGATCCAGAAAGCGCTCCAGCCTCGCCAGCCCCTCTGCTAGCAGGAGAAGTACTAGCAGGTCCTGGGAGGAGGAGAGGGAACATCGAAGGAAGAAAGGCTTGTGCTTCAGATGTGGCAAAGAGGGAGACCGGGCTACCAACTGCCCCCCGGCTGCAGCCCCAGGGAAGGCTAAGCCCAAAGGCGGGAGCGCGAAGATGCCGGGCTGTAAACCAAAAGGGATGGCAGCTACAGTAACAAAGAAGAGAAGTGGCAGGCCCAACACCGACCCTGAGAGCTCCACAGATGACGAGTACCAGCCGACAGGAAAAGAAGGGAGCCTGTCCTGAGTGGCACCGAAGGACAGGCATGGAGCCATGGACACAAAGATCCAATGGTGAGTGGGGACTGTTGTGCAATGTTAGTGGGAGTGCACTTAGAGACCCTGAAAGACAGCAGGGGGGGCAGACCTCAAGGGGTTACTGGACTCTGGCTGTACCTGAAGTCTAATGCACCCCATGATAGTGACTGGACTGAGACTTAAAGTGGGGAGGCTAAAAGATCCCATCACTTTCACCCAGTTAGACGGGTCAGACATGAAAGGGGGCCTGGTGGAGTAATACACCAAACCAGTGAGGATGCAAGTGGGCACACATGAAGAGGTACTAAGATTTATCATGGCCCCAACTGCCAGCCAATCCATAATCCTGGGTTCATCTGCCTCGCATCATCATCCATGGCCACCCCCATCCTGTTTAGGACCAAGAAAGATGGGTCACTAAGACTGTGTACTGACTACTAGGGCCTGAACGCTGTTTGCACCTCCAATAAGTATCCCCTTCCCTTAATGAAGGACATGCTTGCCCACCTCTCAAACGGGGAGATCTTCACAAAACTTGTTCTGTTCGGAGTATGAGACCACCAGAACTTTAAGAAAATAGTTTTATTATTATAAAAACTATTTACAAAGTTAAGTCCATAAACGCAACTGAAGATTGCTTGGATCAACTGGAGATTCACAACTGGATGCACTTGGAGGTAGGCAGCTATGCAGTAGCACAAGCTAGAGTTCACAACAAGTAGAACAACAGTTCTGGAACAAGATGCTAGGTTGGTTGGTTTCTTTTGAAACACTGGGAAAGGCTAAGCTGGTTACTTGGCTCGGCTGGTTGAAGTCTGGAACAAGAAGACTACAACGCAGGCTGGATAAGGTTCTTCTGGGTTCACAGAACAATACTGGACTGGATCTTCAAGGCAGGACTGGACAGGTTTCCTCTGGATTCTCAGGATACTACTGGACTGGATCTGCAACCACACTGGACTGGAAGCACTGGACAACTGGACTGGAACTGCGAGGCAAACTGGGCTGGTTCCTCTAGGACAGGGCTTTCCAAAGTTTTCCCGTGGTGACACAACAGCGGCACGCAAAAACCCGGAAGTGCCGCAGCAGTGGTGGTGCGCAAAACCCCGGAAGCATTGCCGCCACAGCGCTTCCAGGTTTTTGCGCGCCGCCACTGCGGCGCTTTCGGGTTTTTGTGCGATGCAGCGGTGGCAGCAGTGGTGTCCTGGTGTGCCGTGCAAAAACTCGGTAGCGCTGATGGCCTTCCACCTCTGCTGCCGCCATGCGCGCCACCATGTGCAGCTGCGGTGGCGCGCCATCAGCGCTTCCAGGTTTTGACATGACACACCTGGGCCCTTCAGGCGACACAGTATTGTTTTGCGACACACAGTTTGGAAAGCTATGCTCTAGGACACTGGACTGGAACTGCAAGGCAAACTGGGCTGGTTCCTCTAAGACACTGGACTGGAACTGAAAGGCAACTGGGCTGGTTCCTCTAGGATACTGGACTGGAACTGCAAGGCAGACTGGACTGGTTCCACTAGGCAACTGGACTGGAACTGCAAGACAGACAGGACTGGAACCACTAGACAACTGGACAAGAACTGCAAGACAGACTGGACAGGAACCACTAGGCTACACTGCCTGAAGGACTAGGCAGGACAGGACATGCTATACTAGAAAAAACCCCAATGGCAGAACGCGGCTGCACTGATTGAGTGCGATGAAACACACGAGGATGAATGGCATACTTAACTGAAGCATTGAAATGCTGCCTCACCAAGGCTGCTGAATGCTGTGAAGCTATTGACGCAAGCTGACGAATGCCCAAAGCGACCAAAGCCTTTTTAGCTGGGCTTTGCTGAAGAACTATGAGACAAGGTTCCGTTCTTCTTGGTGCTGAAGCGAACTGTGCTTCTGATGCAGCTGGGGTCAATTCAGAATTGAGTTGAGGCTCTGGCTCTTGTTCTGCAGTGGCTACAGGGCAGGATTCTAAGGATGGTTCCAGCTGGACTTCTCCTGAAGAAGCTGTTAGCTCAGTGGAACGTTTGTCTCTGGCTTGCGCTGGCGCCCTTTTATTCTATTTTTGGTGCGCCTTCTCTCCTCGGGAACCAATTGGGCTTCCCTCTGTTTGACTAGTTGCCCCATGTGTGCAATAGCAAAAAGAGCTGCGGGCAAGCCTAAGGGACTGTTGCAAAACGTGACAAGCCCTATGAGACCGTGGAAAGAAATTGCCATGGATTTTATAGTCGAGCTACCCAAAAGTAAAAAGAAAATGGTTATTTGGGTAGTCACTGACTTGTTCTCCAAACAAACTCATTTCATCCCTTGTGCAGGGGTGCCCACAGTGGGGCAACTAGCCAAGATGTTCATCCACCACATATACCGCTTACATGGAGCCCCTGAAAGGGTCATCAGCGATCAAGGCGTGCAGTTCACCTCAAAGTTCTGGAAACAATTTCTTAAGCTCATAGGGGTGGAGCAAGGCTTAAGCTCCTCCCATCATCCACAGACAGATGGAGCATCTGAATGATGGAACCAGATACTGGAACAATACCTGAGATGTTACAAAAGCTACCAGCAGGACGATTGGGTGGATCTGCTACCGTTCGCAGAACTGGTGTACAACAACGCAGTCCACCAGAGCACGGGTTTCACCCCGTTCCAGGCAGCAAATGGGCAGGACTTTGTGGCCATCCCCAAATTGCCTAAAGAACAAACCAAGATACTGGCGCTAGATGAGTGGATAAAGCAAATCACCAAGAACTGGCCGGTAATCAAGAGGACATTGGAAGAAGCAAAAGCGGATTATAAAAAATATGCAGATTGCAAACAGGCAACCCAAGGGCCAATGAAAGTGGGGGGGAAAGTTTATTTGTCCACTAAGCACTTAAAGTCTACCCAGCCTTCCAAGAAGTTAGGACCTAAATACATTGTTCGGTTCCCAATTACCAAAATTATCAATGAAGTAACAGTGCAACTGCAGTTACCAAAGAACCTAAGAAGGATTCACCCCATTTTCCATTGCAGCCTTCTAAAGCCAGTTCGAGAATCATCATGCTGGCATCCAGAACAGCAATTATGTGCACGCTCCACAACTGGTGAAGCAGTTCCACGAGAAATATCCAGAGAAACCCAGATGAACTCCATTAACCTCTCTCCTTTATTCTTGTGCATGTTGGAGGGGGGGGGAGACTGTTTGATTGGGGGGAATTATTAAAATGGGGGTGGTATGTCAGAACCAGAGCAATCCAGAAGCAATAGTTGATGGCATCTGGATTCATCCTCCTGACATGGGTTTTGTAGTTGAGTTTTGTAGCATTGTACAAGGGCCACGATCCTCACAGTTTTTATGTTTTTATTTTAAAAAGCACTTGAAGTAGATAACAAAAATAATTGAAAACAAATTGAAAACACTTTGTCAACAATCTTGACATTACAAAATTTAAAATATAGTATGATTATTTATTCTTGTTTTATTGTAAACCACCCAGAGTCACTCTTTGAGTGAGATGGGCAGTGACTGAATTTGAAATAATATAATAATATAATATAATATAATATAATATAATATAATATAATATAATATAATAAATATAATATAATAATATACTATACTAATATAATAAATATAATAATCTAATCTAATCTAATCTAATCTAATCTAATAATATAAACAACTGAGGATTCAGAGTAATCTAAACAAATAACAACCATACTACAGGCTCTAACTGGTTGACCCCATGCTTGGGAACCCATCCACGTCCATGTCTTAAGAGCCTTCTGAAAAGCCAGCAAGTTGGGGGCCAATCTAATCTTGGGGGGAACGGTGTTCCAAAGGGCAGGTGCAGCCCCAGAAAAGGCCTGCTTCCTGGGTCCCACAAGATGGCATTCTTTGATTGACAGGGCCTACAACATACCTCTCCTTCTGGATATAATGGGCTAGGTTGAAAGAGGAGAGGTATAAAATTATTCTTGTATCTGTATAAATAGTATAAACAACAACAATAAATGGTTGTAGAACCTACTTTTATTTTCCAGCTTTGCTGATACAAAGACTAAATTCTTTCTTTTTTATTCTTTGTGAGGCCAGAAACAAGAATGAGAATTAACTATAGATGTGGGTTTCAGCCATTGTTTTTTTTGACCCTGAATGCTACACACTGGAACATCTATGAGTTTCTTCAGTCTATAGTCTCATTTGATTGGGAAACCTCATGGAAGAAATATCTGAATTTCTGTTCTTTTGCTTGTTTGTTTCTTCATACCTCTTTTGTGGTAATAAAGGTAATAAAGATATTAGGACAATCCTCCTAATAAGGGTATCCTATTATATTTCATCAGGGCTCATAGGGCTTTTTCCTCCTCATGGACAAAATGTCACTACTTTTAATATAGTGCTTAAATATTCTGGTCCATGGTATACCAAATAGCTTTTCACATTCTCCCCCCCCCCTTTATTTGTTCTTTCCTCATAATTACCATTCAGCAATTCTTAATTCTGCATAATGTCAGAAGTGATTGTACAAAACATCAATACAGACCATAAAAATAAATGAGGGAAAAGGTAAATGAAGAGGGAAAAACTTAAAGTGTAGACACTGGAACCCCACAGAAAAATCACCTCCTCCATATTTTTGTGCTTTGTATTCTAATTTTAAAAAAATATATAGTAATAACTTTAATTATATGTTTAGCTCTTTATAAGAAGAAAGGAAAAAGTCACTGTGGTATATTGATTAAGATGTTGGACTAGACTAGGGAAATCTAGGTTTAAACCTACTCTGAGCCATGGAAATTCCCTGGATGACTAAGGGCCAGTTATTTTCTCTCAGACCAACTTACCCACAGGTGATGAAAAATGGGGAGAGGGAGTGTTATATACTTGGTTTGATCTTCCAGAGAAAAGGCAGGATATAAATCTAAAAAAATAAAATAAAAAAGAACTAAAACCTGAAGTGGCTACTTATTTTAACTTTGAAATTTAGCCCAATTTCCTTCCCAATAATTAAAAACAGTAATGTCATCTGCTGTTAAATTATTTGATATTTATAATGTTATGTCAAAATGAGTCATGTTGAAAATACATAAAAAGAGAAAGCATCCATTGCTCTAATGCCATTGCAAATGAGAAGAGATAAATACTCCAAAAACCCAGTGAGGCTGGTGGGATAGTGGAGGAAGTGAATCATTTAATATGTTTGGGAGTTATATTTGGTTCTTCTTACCCCAGTTCCCTGCTAATTAAAAAAAGAAAAAGAAAAAGAAAAGAAATCTTTCCAACGTATTTCTTCAGTTGTTCAAGAAGCTGTGACTAAGGCCTAATGAGCTATTGTGAAGCAGCATGAAACTTCAGCTCACCCTCAGGTCACAATTAAACAAATGTTATGAAAACACCATTAATTGGAAGCAAATCAAGCACATCTCACGGCACATGTAAGAAGGAAGACTTCTCTTGTTTAAATTTGTGACAGCAGCCGGTAACATTTACTTACAGCTTTTCCGAAGAGATGGAGGAAAACACCCCTTTATTTTTACTGGAGTCGAGAGTTTGAAGGAAGCTGGAGGTTATTTCCTATGCCCCATTGAAATGTGATGTTCATTTCCATCAAACCATGACTTTGAAAAGAAGAGCCAACGCTCATTTACAAAAGAATTATGGCTTTCATTTTATGCACATTAATGAAAATCGCAGTTTTTATCCACCAGAGCATGTTTTAATTGTGCCATGTTTTTCTGGATGCTAGTGTTATATCTGTACTATTCCATGTCATTATCTGGATTTAAAAATGCTGGTTTCTGCATGATGTTGTAGCTCTACCTCTTGCTGATTCTCAAGTCTGATCCAGCAGGGCAATTACTGACTACTGTAGATAATTCTTTTTTTTTAAGCTTTCTGTTCATCTTGTAATATTCCTCAGACTTGTTGACAAATATTTCTTTTATTTCAGCTTGTTTTACACATCATCTCATCTCCTGACTTTTTAAATGTACAGTTCAAGATTTGTCTGCAGCAAAGCTGGATATGCATGAAGCTGGATGGATGTGAGGTTAACTGCCTGGATAAATAGGGTTACCAAACTAGACTGCAACACTTGGACAACCACTTGATGGCAGCACAATACTGGCTCATTTGTTTTTTCCCTATCTCTTTGCTGCCATCTAGTGCTTCCCTAAGGTTTTGCAGCTCAGATTTGATAGGTCTAGGGTAGCGGTCCCCAACCTTTTTGCCTTTTTGGCACCAGGGACCAGTTTCGTGGAAGACAATTTTTCCACGGACCGGGGGGGAGGGATGGTTTCGGGATGGCGCGGACAGAAATGGTAAGCAGACGGGATGGCATGGACGGAAGTGTGCGGCCCAGTTCCTAACAGGCCACGGACCAGTACCGGTCTACGGCCCAGGGGTTGGGTACCCCTGGTAGGGTACAGGCAACACTCAACAAAATATCTACTATTCATGAATGTATAAGGCTGTAGTTAGACCTTAAATTGCTTTCTCCTTTCACCAAATACAGATTCAAATAAGAATGAAGTTTATTTTTATAGTAAACTTTAATAATCTGTTTATTTTACTGCTATAGTGTAGATGTCACTTTGAGAAAAATGGTCTCTAGTACTTGCAGCATTGTAATATAATATTGCTTTCATTTGAAGTTTGCATAAAATTAGATTATGCATAACAACTCATGTTTTTCTGGAATAGTAAAATAAAACCTATGAAAATGGCAGCTGTAATGTGAGCTCATAAGACTGCAATTTGTACACAGACACACACCAATTAGCTTGAATCTGATGAGACTATGTTAAGTCTCATTGTTTTCAGTGGATTTATTAGAACTCAAATGTAAATCAGGATCCCACCAATTATTTTCAAGTTTTCTTTCATTTTTCCTTAAACTGTAAATACCATTTTAGGGCACTGATTGTGACTGTAAAAGGGGAAATTAGGTCAACTGAGAGCATTTAGAATTGCCAGCAAACAAGATTTTCCCAGAAATTAAGGGAGAGTGAAAAGAATAAAATTGACCTAATTGCTGGCTGTAGTATTTGAGAATTTCTCAATTACTATTTACTTTTGCCCCCATTCATTATATTTGTCATTCATTCTTCCTCAGAAGTTCTGGATTCCATTTTTTTCTGCAGAACAATCCTCTCAGAGAGGTGAGGCTAAGAAATAGTGACTGACCCAAAGTTAGTAAGTGATTGATGTCCCATGGCTTTGGGTAGATTTGAAGCTAGGCCTCAAAATTCTAGTCCAATTTCTTAATTTCTGTGATACATTGCCATGTACTATGATGTCAGGTATCCTTAGGGTGTCATATGTCCCATTTTATAGATGTCAACCGTCTCTTGGAAGGGCTAGCAAGGAACAGCCTTATCTCTGAATATATTCTGTTTCTGGGATTCCCATTATGGTACACACCTACCAACCATATAGAGGCACCTACCAAACTAATTATACCATATGCAGTTATGTCTAAGCATCTTTCTGGACCTTCTCAAGCATATGTCTGAATATGAAGTCCTGGCCTTATTGCCTGGAAGCCAGGAAACAATTTATCTACATTAGCTTGTATGGGTGGGGCTTGGGAGAAGCAACCTTGAAAAACTATAGCTAGAAGGAGATGGATTCCTACTCCCTCATCCATCAGGCATACATTGGTTCATTGGTAGGGATATAGGTGGGATTCTTCCTGATCTCGAGCAGACTGAAAGTTCTCAGCCCTAATTATATTAATGAAACAATAAACTCCGTTAATTTGAATCTCAACTGCTAAAAATCAGCAGGGGATGCATGAAAGTCCATTCATGCACAGATTCTGGATTAATGTGGCCCTTGGCAGATAAGCTTCTCCCACCCATACTCATCATTTTTCTTGTCAGGGCACTCCCCCATCACCACACATGTTAATATATTTGTTCTATTATATTGGACAACCCCGCCAGCTCAAATGAACTGATGTATTCATCCAATTCATTTATACCTATTAATTTCCATCTTTCCAGAAAACAAGGAAAAAGGATGGAAGCCTGTCCCAACTCCATAGATTAGGGCAACACGTGATGGTACCCTGTCTTTGCTCTTTTAAATAATTGGAACTAGCAATCAATGATTACAATATGCAGGTGTATATTCATTTTCATATATCCAGACTCTATTACATCTAAACAACTACATGGCAATGTGTAAAAGCCATCCATCATTATTTCAGAGTAAGTTGGAGGCCAGGTGTGAACACTCTAAGATCCATCTTAATATATTAAAAAAATGAAAAAAATTATGTCAATATTTTCTATTTAAAGTTGTTATAGAAAAAAAAATCTTTATATTACATTAATTTATCAATATGTTGTGTGTTATTTAATTTTTGAATGCAATTGTTTTATTTTTTATCTTTTATTCTATAAACCATGTATTACATGTACAGGACTGCAAGAAATAGCTTGAGAATCTTTCTGGAATTACCCTGTTGGGCAGAAAATCTATATATGAAATCACAGTTGATAGAAATGATGTGACCCTTTTTTCCCCAGAAGCTAGGAGAGCAGAGAACTTCATAAGCTTAGACTGTCACTGTTATCAGGAATACTAAAGTATAATAAATAGAACTCCACTAATGAGGAATTCAGAGTCTATAAGAAAGGGAAGTCCCCCAAATCCTATTGCTTTGATCTGTCATGCGAATTTGGTCATTGTAGCTAGACCAAATGGCCTCATTTTCCAAAGAGAGCACTCATTTAAATTCTAGCATATGGCAAGTCGACCAATAAGTAGATAGCTGAAAGTAAAATTCTACACATGCAACAGATTTTCCCACTTGCTCCTTCCTGCAACATCCCTAACCCCAAAATGGGTTCATGTGGACCTAAGACTACTTAAAATAACATTAATTAGGCTTCAGAATGCTAAAATGAGGCTGGAAGAAAATTGGTGGAAATCTGAAAGTTTGTGGCATCAATGGAAATTCCTTCATCAAACAGGCTTTTTAGACCCTCCCCCTGTCTCCCTCACATTTCATGTATTCCAGTTCACTACCAGTATTAATGCAACTGATGTTTCACTTCAATCTTCTCCAATGATGCCCACCAAATATATTGGACTTCAGGTGCCATAAACTCTTGACTATGTTTACTAGGGGTTATGAAGAGGGTACCAGAAAAAGAAAGGCTGATTTCAGCTCATAATTTTGAATTTCGTTCTTGTGTCTTTGCATCTTCTTTCTGGTGAATGAACCCAATTATTCTCTTGTCTCAGGCAGAACCTCCATATTTATGATATTTATTTACAGTGTGTGTGTGTGTGTGCACACAAGAGGGGAGAGAGAGAGAGAGAAAGAAAGAAAGTAATAACAATAATAAGAATGGGAGAAATCCACAATACATTTCCCATTATTTCAAACAAAATGTTAAGCAGATACACACATGCAACAACAATCACAGTAAAACCCTTTTTGTTCAATAAGCTTTGCTCATGTACAGTATATTTCAATAAATATTCTTTTAATTAGTTCCCCATCACAAAGATTGATTTTTAAAGTAGGAGGAATCAGAGCAAGTTGCCTTATTAGAGCCATCAGCTAATCTCTAGTTCTCAATATACTGATGAACAATATGTAATAAATTAGGGGTAATGGTATATCATAAATGGGAAATCATTCTAACATTCTTGAAGTAGGAACATCAGTCACATGCTTGCTTTTAACACTCATCCTGTGCATTCTCCAGGAATTGCAGTCATGTTTTCCGGTAAGCCTTGCTCATGCAAACATTATTGAAATGTTTTATAGAAACAGTTGTCAATATTTTCCCCCCTGATATGATTTTCTTTCTATCATACACACAACATCTGTGTCCATTGCGCAAGATGATGTCTCATTTTAGGTTATATGTATGAATCTTTTTGCCTCTCAAAACCTAACTAGCAACAGGACTGGGCAAGTTTCCATATACATGTGGCTAATTCTAGCTAAAACAAGCAAATAGGCAACCAAAGAGAGAAAAAGATTAAAGGAACTTAGCTTAGCAGGCCCACAAAATTTGTGGTCATCCACTCAATTGAACACAGCCTGTAATTCATGGATGGTGGTCTGCCAGATGTTTGACAAATCTTCAGCTTTTGCGGTTCAGAGCTGGAAATGTACATGGGCACTTAAATGGGCAACTGGAGGGTTGCAACATTTGGCTGATGAGCTATATTCAGTATGTTAAGTTTCCTTAAGTTTCACCCACACCTTCTATTTAAAGAGGAAAGTGCATTCTAGGCTTGGATATAACTATTGTGAAGGATGGATGGACTGTGCAAAAAGTTCCTACACACATTTATAATCAGCTCACTCACGTGTGTGGGACTTAAGGCACACCTAAGAAAATCTGAAATGCTGTGCTTCACAGCAGTGTTTTGTAGAAGCTCTTATGACATAGAAGAGATTATATATCTTAGTCAGTTATTACATGTATTTATGAGTCATTTCTTGTCAACTCATACCGTCTGGGCTCCACAGATGCCAGGAGTAGAGCACATGCTTAGCATATGGAAGGTCACATGTGCAGTCCCTGATATCTTCAGGTAGGGCTGGAGCAGAACAAACAAACTTCCTGCTTCAGACTCTGGAGAACCCTGGAGTCATTGTTGACAGTATTGGGCTAATGGTCTAACTCAAGGGTCGGAAATGGCGGCTCGCGAGCCAGATGCGGCTCTTTGGCCCCTTGAGTGTGGCTCTTCCGCAGCTGAACTCACCCCCGCCCCTTCCACGTGATAGGCCCCCGCCCGCAAACCCCGCCCCCTGGCTCTCGCACTGAGCGAGGCCCGGCGTGGCAGGGAGGCAGCGCTATCTCCAGCCGCAGCAGCCCCTGCGCGGAGAGAGGCAAGCAGGCAGGTAAGCGGGCAGGCCTCATTTCCCGCCCCCCATCATCATCTTCACTCAACGCGGGTGGGCGGAAGCGGCCGAGGGGGGCGGGCCCGGCGGCGGAGGCCAGGGCTGCCCGCTTACCTGCCTGCCTGCCTTTCTCCGCGAGGCCCCCGATCTGGCTTGGACCCCGGGAAGGCAGCGGAGGGCCTCGCGGAGGGAGGCAAGCAGGCAGGTAAGCGGGCAGGCCTCGTTTCCCGCCCCCCATCATCATCTTTGTTCAACGCGGGTGGGCGGAAGTGGCCGAGGGGGGCGGGCCCGGCGGCGGAGGCCAGGGCTGCCCGCTTACCTGCCTGCCTGCCTTTCTCCGCGAGGCCCCCGATCTGGCTTGGACCCCGGGAAGGCAGCGGAGGGCCTCGCGGAGGGAGGCAAGCAGGCAGGTAAGCGGGCAGGCCTCGTTTCCCACCCTCCATCATCTTCTTTGTTCAACGCGGGCGGGCGAAGAGCGGCCATGGGGGGGGCGGGCGGCGACGACAAGCGGCGCGCTTCAGGCTTTCAGCGCTGGAAGGCGGCCTCCTTCCAGCGCTGAAAGCCTGAAGCGCGTCGCTTGTCGTCGCCGCCCGCCCCCCCCCACGGCCGCTCTTCGCCACAGATCCTGCCGGAGCTGATCTCCCTGGACCCCGGGCAGCTGGGCCGGGTGGACGCCCTCTCCCGCCCGCAAACCCCGCCCCCTTCCACGTGATTGGCCCCCGCCCGCAAACCTCGCCCCCTTCCATGCGAATGGCCCCCGCCCACAAACCCCGCCCCCTTCCACGTGATTGGCCCCCGCCCGCAAACCCCGCCCCCTGGCTCTCTAGCATTTCAAAATGTGCACGAGCATGTCAAAATGGCTCCCGGCATAAAAAGTTTGCCGACCCCTGGTCTAACTGAAAGGTTGAGCTCATATATTATGCTAAACTGTTATTTTAAACTATTAACTAAGACACCATGAACCCAACCAGTGTAAGACAGCTGTATTGAAAACATATCTCTGCTGAAGGCAAAAATATCTGTTAAACAAGAGAGAAATATTTGGCATAATCACCCCTGGTAATAATAGCAGACAACAGAGACTTGTACTAAAAGATGAGGATAAATCAATTAGATCAGAGGAATGCTTTCATCATTAAGTATCACTTAATGATAATGGCAATGAGAGAAAAGATGATCTGTATTTAAAAAACAACTCTGCCAGAAGGCTGCAGCAGCCAACATTGCTCTTTATGAGAAGTGTGTTACAACAAATGACTGAAGACATATGCTTGGGATTCACATTTGTCGGAGAGTAACACATGTAAACATCTGCACATGTGTCTAAACATTCTCTTAGACCAGATTTCACTGTTTCTCCAGTGGCATGGCTGTATTCCACTCAGCCCTAGGAATGAGTCCACAACCAGCTGTAATGGTCTGTGGGAATGACCTTGGGAGACAGGGCGAAGAGACCCAGCCAAGGGAATGGTCAGACAGAGCAACTTAGCCCGCAGCAGGGGCAAGAGGCTCAGAAGAGGCCCTCCCTAGTTTCTTGGGCTGTAAAGGGGATGGGGGGGAGAGATATACTTTCAGATTTGCAAGATTCTGTTAATGTAACCTTACCATAAAATAGAATTAGCTCATCTGGCTGCTTTTCCTGTCTGGTCTACCTCGCAAGGCTGACACAACCTCCCTAAGTTTGCATGAGGGTTCCAATCTTTATGCCTCCATGTATATGAGAAGAGTCATCCCATCTCTATCTCTATCTCTATCTCTATCTCTATCTCTATCTCTATCTCTATCTCTATCTCTATCTCTATCTCTATCTCTATCTCTATCTCTATCTCTATCTCTATCTATCTCTCTATCTATCTATCTATCTATCTATCTATCTATCTATCTATCTTCCAGGCTTCTACCCTTTGCATTGCCTGCCTTTTTCCTTTTGGCCCTCAAGAATAGGCCCTGTATCTGATTTTTATAACTGCTGCTTTGGAAGTCAATAGTTGTCTGATGAGTGGGATGAATGAATTAGTTGATTAATTAAATGAAAACTATGATTGGACAATTTAATTTTTATGATAGATTTTTTTATTTTTTTATTTCTAAAAAAATTACAATAACTTTAAACAGTGCAACAAAATTCAGTGCATACATATACGGGTTAAAAAGGGAGACAAGAAAAACAATTAGTAAAACCACATATTAATAATTCCTTAATATTCCTCCCAGACATTAATGTTTTTATCTGGCATAAAACAATTATGGTTCCCCTGGTTAGCGTAAGATATAAAATCAGACCATATATCTGAGAAGGTTTTAACTTTCACTTGACCAGAACACAGGGAAGGGGTGTAGGTCAATTTCTCAGCAATGATGATATGTCATAGTCACTATAAATTATAGTTTTATTTTCCTGTGTTTAGCCATGGACATTCTAACTGCAGTCAACAAAAATACCACTGATTCTTTAGAGTAAATATTTGTGTGAGACCCTAAAATATATTCAACAAAGCAAGTTGTGGACACATATTAATTATTTTATTTGTAACTTTGCCGATCTCCAAAAACACCTCAGACCAGGAGGAAAAAACATGTGGACATGACCACAAGTGGAAATAAGTGGAAATTCTTCACTGCCATTCCAACAAAAAGAGGAGGTTTTTTTGTTCATGCATGCTAGCTTATAAGGAGTCATATACCATCTATGGAATAGTTTAAGAAAATTTTCTTTAATTTGGGTTGAGGATGATGACACTGGTTTCCATTCCATAATTTGTTCCACTTTCGATTCTTAATTTTTTGTTGGAAATATTTTTCCCAAGACATTTTTCAAACCAATTAGAGGCTGGCATATTTGTTCTGTGATAATGTTATATAATTTAGAGATAAGTCCTTTAGATGAATCTGAAATATTCAATACCTCTACTTCAAAGTTTATCAAGGGTCTGCTTTCTTGAGCTTTTACAGTATTTCTGAAGGATCTAAACTGTAACTGAAATAGCCAAGCACATTTTGAAGAAGTTAAAAAAGTTAAGTTAAACTTAAAAGTTTATCAAGGGTCTGTTTTCTTGAGCTTTTATTTCTGAAGGATCTAAACTGTAACTGAAATAGCCAAGCACATTTTGAAGAAGTTAATTCATTAATTATCATCTCTAAAGTAATCATTTCATCATCATCATTGGCGATCACTTGTAGCCGAGTAAGATTGTCTTCCAAAGGTAAAATTTTAACGGTGGATCCGTAAGTGGCTATAAAGGCCAATTCTGGATCCGCACAACCTCCCACAATGAGGGCATAGGTTTCCGGGTGGGAGACGGTCATGATGAGGGTTTGCCTGACGTGCCTTCCTTTTAGCTCTTTTCTCCTTTTCGCCCTGTACTCGTGCTTCTTCAAAGTCCATAGCGCCATTAATAAAGGATGACCTCCAATTGAAACGCTCATGAGTTAGGGCTTCCCAGTTCTCAATGCTGATATTACATTTTTTAAAATTAGCTTTGAGAGTATCTTTGAATCTCTTTTGCTGTCCACCAATATTCCGTTTTCCATTCTTAAGTTGGGAGTAAAGTAGCTGCTTTGGAAGACGATGGTCAGGCATTCGAACAACATGACCGGTCCAGCGAAGTTGATGTTGGATGATCATTGTTTCAATGCTGGTGGTTTTTGCTTCTTCTAATACGCTAACATTAGTCCGCCTATCTTCCCAAGTAATTTGCAGAATTTTTCGGAGGCAGCGTTGATGGAATCTTTCAAGAAGTTGGAGGTGGCGTTTGTAGAGGGTCCATGTTTCACAGGCGTACAGAAGGGTTGGTAGTACAATGGCTTTGTAAACAAGCATTTTGGTCTCCCTGCGAATGTCCCGATCCTCAAACACTCTACGCTTCATTCGGGAGAAAGCTACACTCGCAGAGCTCAGGCGATGCTGAATTTCAGCATCGATGTCGGCTTTTGTAGATAGATGGCTGCCGAGATAAGAAAAGCGATCGACATTTTCTAGTGACACACCTTTAAGCTGGATTGATGGCGCTGCAGAGGGATTGGTTCGAACTTGCTGGTAAAGCACTTTGTTTTTTTTAATGTTAATCGAGAGGCCGAGCTTTTCATATGCTTCTGCAAAGATGTTTAGGATAGTTTGAAGATCTTCCTCGGAGTGTGCACAGACACTGTGCACACTCTAAAGTAATAGATAAGATCTTCCTCGGAGTGTGCACAGACTCTGTGCACACTCTAAAGTAATAGGATTGCCAGAATGATGAAATTGCTTCAGTCTGTATAATTTCTGATTGAACTTTGGTTTATAAAATGTAGTAACAGATAAAAGGAATTTAGGATGGCTAAAAAAAGAAATGAAAGGAGAACAAGGAGGAGCCAAAGTCTTTAGCCATTTTGCCCAGATTTCACCCAGATTTTAAAATTAGCAGTTGCACAGATAGGATCTGTTAATATTAGTCATCTGCATAAAGACTGATCTTATGTTCAGTTTTGTTGATTAAGAGGCCTCTGATAAACTGGTTGCGTCTAATATCTTGAGCTACAGATTAAATGACAAGTGTAAATAATAAGGGAAATAGGGGGCATCTATGCTTTGTGCCCCTAGTGATGGCAAATGATTCTGTATTCCAGAAATTTATGTGAATTGTTGCAAAGGATTTACCATATATTTGCTTAAGAATATTAATGAACCCAATTCCCATTTGAAGATGTTCCACCAATATAGTCAAGTATGGCCATTGCAGTTAATCAAAGGCTGTAAGAGTTGAGTCTGACTCTGACGCTGAGCAAGGTGAAATCAAAACCTATGTTAAGCAAAAGAGGGAAATCGAAACCTATCCTGAAAAAACTTGGGAAATCGAAACCGAGAATGACTCAACAGAGTGGGAAAATCCTGAGCAGCTAGGACCAGGGAGCACATTCTAAGCCACCAATCAGCGCAAGGGAAAGGTGAGCCGAAAAACGCGCCAAACAGAAAGAAGCCCGATTGGTCTCCAAGGATAAATGGTGTGAAGGGAACAGGATAAAAAGATGCCAGCGCAAGGAACAAACCACCAGAGACAACCATTCCACTGAGCTAACAACTTCTTCAGCAGAAGTAGAGCCGGAATTGCCCTCCAAAACCTGCTCTGTAGCCTCCGCAGAATCAGAGCCAGTGCATTTCACCATTTTGGAGTTCCTCCAGTTGCCTTCCTCTTTAGCCGAGTCTCACCATGACTCCTCGCCACGTTTCCCAGCCGAGCCCTGCCTTGCCGCACCACCCACTTCAGCTGAGCTGTGTTTAGCCATGCCGCCATCTCCAGTAGAGTTCCGTCCTAAGACACTGCGCCCTCCTGCTGAGTTTCTGCTCTGTGTGACAATGTCCTGATGACTCCTAGTTTGTGCTGCAGTGGATGGTGGGAGTCAAACATCAGATATTGATCTGTGTGTGTGGGTTTCCTGTAGATCCCTATTTCTAGCTTGCCACCGGTCCCAATGAGGACTTCACAGTCTAGGAATGCCAGTCTGGTGTCTTGGTGTCTTCTCTGGTGAAGCTAATGTTGGCATCTATAGTGTTTATATGGTCCGTGAAGGCCTGTACTTCCTGGGCCTTGATTTTGACCCAGGTGTCATCCACATACCTAAACCAGTGGGTGGGCAACCATCCCCACCTCCATGGATTCCAAAAAGAATGAAAATCAGCACCTGAGAACAGCTCTGAAGGCCTGTGTATATCCAAATTGGGCCTTCACCAAATCTAAATCTACCAGACCTAAAACAGCGACAGATAGGGCTGAGACTCAGAGTAAACGAAAGAACCTGGTCATTCCCTACATGGCTGGTGTGTCTGAAAAGATAAAACGGATATTTGGCAAACACCACATACCTGTATATTTCAAACCCACCAACACACTGAGACAGAGGCTTGTACACCCCAAAGATCAAACTCCAAAACACAAGAAAAGCAATGTAGTTTATGCAATCCAGTGCAGTGAGGAGTGCTCTGAACTCTACATTGGAGAAACCAAACAACTTTTGTACAGGAGGATGGCCCAACACAGGAGAAGTAACACCACAGGACCAGAGTCAGCAGTTTATCTTCATCTAAAGGAAAAAGGACACTCATTTGAGGACATTAATGTTCACATTTTAGACAGAGAAGATAGGTGGTTTGAGAGAGGGGTCAAGGAATCCATTTATGCCAACTTGGAAAATCCTTCCTTGAATAGAGGTGGGGGCCTCAGGCACAACCTCTCCCCCATCTTCCTCCCCGCTTTGTCTTCTGTGCCTAGGAAGATTAAGACCATTTCACAAGCTTATCAGCAGCATGGTGATCTTAACGATCCTCCTTTAGATGATAAAAGGACTTAAAATAACATCTCAATATAACCATGACCTAGCCCCAGGTGTAAGGTCACACAGCTACCTAGAAACATATTTAGGATTCCCTTACCAACTTTGCTCAGACTGAAGAAGCTCCTTGGATAAGGAGCGAAACGTTTCCACTGAGAAAATAGAAATCCAGTTGACATGATTCAAGCTACATACCTAGGTGTAGGAATTGGAAAAATTGAAGGGAAAGGATATTTCCTAGATCAGAGGAAGAAAATTGAACAGTTGCTTAGGGATTACAGCATGGAGAATTGCAAAGACGTCCCTACACCGATGACAGTAGATTTTCTCAAAGCAGTGACTGAAGATGAGGACCAAACTCCATATGAACACGAAAGATACCAATCTGTAATTGGAAGTCTGTTATATTTAGCACAATGGTCAAGACCTGATATTGGGAATGCGGTTAACATTCTGAGCAGGTACACTGTACAACCTACTCAGAGGCATTGGCTTGGTGTTAAGCGTGTATTAAGATATCTGAAGGGGACTATTAATAATTGTTTAATAGTAAGACCATATGAACCATTGGAATTTACATGTCATGTTGATAGTGATTGGGGTAATGATGTGCAAGATATTTAATTAGATGTTGTTCTATTTTAAATTGGAAGGTTTGTGAATAAAACCAGGAATTTACAGATAGAACAGACTGGAAATGTATTCAGTGTATCTAGGTGAAAGGTTATAGAAACTGCTATATCATTCTATCAGGTAAAAGATGATGACACCTACTGGCAAGAGTATGCTAATGTATTATGTGGCTGATGCAATGCTACTGTAATGTGAGTCCTGATTGGACAGATATGTGCATAAAAGTACTGCGTAAAGGTGCTGTTCTCTCTCTTTCATCTGATGTGTCATTGGACAACGTATCTGTATTACTTGGACTGCTGTGTATGAAGACTGTGTATGTATAATTGTAAATAGACTTTTTACCTAAACCTCATTTCGTGTGAGTCTGTTTAATCCTATCAGGACTGGAAGAACGTAGAGACTTCTTGGATATTGGGCCGCCCCAGTACTGCTGACTCTGACAAAGCTGTACAAATCTTCAAATCTTGATTGAGCAAAGTTATAGGACAAAAAGCTTCTACCAATTTTTTAATCTTTATTGGCCTTAAGAAGCAGGGTCAGTCTAGACTGTGTCCATGATTCTGAAATTAAACTCCTTGTAAAGATACAGCTAAAAAGAGTCACTAATTTTAGAATTAAGATATCTCCCGTTTTCTTATAAAACAAGGCTGTGAAGTCATCTGAGCCAGTCGATTTATGATTAGTTGATTAATTAAATGAAAACTATGATTGAACAATTTAGTATTCTTTTTATAATAGGAGCTATATTATGATATGATGCAGTTTCCCAAGAAGTTAAATGTTCCAGAAGTAGATCTGAATTTCTTTGGAAGAAGGTAGAGCTGGAGAGCTAGATCTCCTCCCTCCCGACCTTTAGGAAAGAACTGAAGACCTGGTTCTGCCGCCTGGCATGGGAAGGAGGAAAGGATAGTTCCTCATGGGGGTGGTTAATCCCTTAATCTTATAATGTCCTACCTTATTAATTCTATCTTCCATCTGGATTTATAATTATTTATTACATGTACTGTATATTGATGTTTTATATTTTATATTCTATTTTAATTTATTTTACTGTAAACCGCCCAGAGTTCCTCGTTGGGGGAGATGGGTGGTCATATAAATTAAATAAATAATAATAATAATAATAATAATAATAATAATAATAATAATAATATTGTGGAGTCCTTAAGATAAACTATATTTACACACCATTCAAAAGAGACAATAAAAAAGCTAAGAAAGACCAGAACACATCCTCTCCAGCAGCCAACACCCAGATACTGTAAGCAGGATTAACACCAGACAAACAATGAAGCAGAAAACAATACCCTAATCAAGGAACTACCAAGGAGAAAACCACACCCACCAACACTGGCAGGGCAAGCTACTGTATATAAACAGGGAGCAAACCCCACACTCACTAGCCCCGATATTAAACAACCAAGCTCATAGAGCACCAAGGACTCCATAGTTCAACCCTGAGCTACATATATTCTCTTCTATTGGAACCTAGAGTACTTTTTAATCCCTACTTCTATTTACAAATAAATACGCTGAATATAGTTGGGATCAATTAGCACAGCATTCTCACAAGCTGCAAAACTCCTGCCTTATTAGAATCACAGCACCCATATATGCTCCCAGCTTCAGATGTTTTCATCTTAAACTATTCTCTCACCCCCTTTATTGCAATTTTTTTGTATTTTTGTATTAATTTTGTATTACTTCCTACCCATTTGGGGCCATTTGCCTACTATTTCTCTAGCAAACAATTTGATTGGCTACTTACACACTGACTATCAAACGATCTGAGGTGGCCCTTCTTCTTTAACTTTTCTTATCCCAGCTGTAGTTCCCTTACCAGTGATCAATTACATAACTCACTGACATTTGATGTCTATTTTCTTGAATATAGGTTGGACTTGGGGATAATACATGTGTCTCTATTCTAGCTACACTACTACCAGTAACTTATGAAACAGAAAGGTTGGGAGGAAAGAGACTTTCTTCTCTTCCTTTGAATGGTTTTGGTCAGAAAAGCTTTATTTTAATAAAATTGTTAGACCTACTTCCTGATGCATAATATCTCCAAGTATAAACATAACATAGTGATAGAACCATGCCACTAGGAACTGTCTCCTTTTTAAAGAAATAGCCCAGAATTTGTGTTCATCAATTGAGGCCTCATTACCTGTTCCACCTCATATTTTTTAGGCAGGGAGATCAAAATCCCTCGTCTTAAGTGTTCTTTAATTCAGTTGGATTTCTTACTCCCTGCTAGGTATCATCAATCTTTATTTTGGTCATTGGCCAGCATAAAATAACATTAGAAGATGACAATTTACAACCATCCCAATATGAACAGTCTAGCCTACAAGCTGTGGAAAAATAGTTAAAATCCCTAGTAGGATGTATAGGATTGCAACTTAACTTGTAAAGGTATGGGTGGGATATTAACAAAGTTTAAATTATCCATCACCGTGGGTGTGTGTGTGTGTGCGTGTGCGTGCATGTGCGCCTTTGGCTCCTGGAAACTGCCTGGACAAATCCCTGCTGTTTTCTTGGCAAGATTTTTCAGAAATGGTTCACCATTGCCTGCTTCCTAGGGCTGAGAGAGAATGACTGGCCCAAGGTCACCCAGCTGGCTTTTTGCCTAAGGTGGGAATAGAACTCACAGTCTCTTGGTTTCTAGCGTGGTGCCTTAACCACTACACCATACTGTTTCTGAAAAATGAAAAATGGTAGAAAAAAATTGCAGGATAATTTTGGCTTGTCCTGTGCTTTGTAAACACATAATGTATGCCTTTTAAAGTCAATACTGAGTGGTTTTCCCTCTGAATTGTTTACTATAATTAAAAAAGAAGCTAAGTAAAATCCAACAATGCAATAAGCGTTCTCCTTGCACAGAGGGTTTTTCTCCTTTCTGCCTCAAATCTCCAGTCCCTGAGTATTTTTAATGTGTGCTTGGATGACAGACGGAATATGGGCTAAGAGTAATGTCTTTGCTGGTCTTGTTGACTCAATCAGTTCCATCAGGAAAAGTGTTCACTGAATTTCATTCCATGTTTCCAGTGGCTCCTCTGGTTGCTTTTGCAGTCTGGGATATCCAAATCACCAGTGTTGTATAACAGTCATTTGAAAGGCTTAATTTGAATCACTTCTTCACAATAAATCTTCAGATCAGATGTGATACTTGGAATCAGATTCCCCCAAAGTGATCTGACAATTTGATATCCGTTTGTGTATTTGCAAATGCACCTTATTCTGAATCAGTGATTCAAACTGACTTTATCTGAGTTGACAATTCAGTTTAAAAATTTGAATCTAATTGACTCTTCAAACTTATTTGGGTGATTTCCATACTATTACAAGTCACCATTTTACAAACAGAAAATGGAATTACAGACCGAAATCTTTGTATTTCTTCATTTTGACTTATGAGTTATATTATACTGGCTATTGTGGTAAATTATTTCATATTGACTTGATTGTAATAATGTTCTGAAGTAATAATGTTCTGAATGTTCTATCTTGTTGATACAAGATATTTAATGTGCAGCATCTAAAATTAATTTGAAAAATCTATTCAATCTTATGTTTTTAAATCTCTATTTTTCCCTTTCTTTTCAGTTTTTCTTCTTGACTGTGTTTTTAAATATCTCCTAAAATAAAATTAAAAAATCGAAAATGAGATTAGACGTTTTAAATAAATGCCCCATTGTCTCCTGCAGGGTCTGAGAATTGCATATAATGGAGATACTTTTTTATATATGTAAAATGAACAAAAGTCTGTTGATGCATGTACATGTAAGAGATAGCCCCAAACCATGTTGTGTTAGCAGTATAATAAATATCACTAAGTTTTGCTTTGCAGAATGAGAAAAATCCTTCGATTTTCTTCCTAATATTGACATCCTTTTATTTAAACATTATCCTTTGATAATTGGTTTCTAGAATAAAAAGCTTATGGATTCAGATAAGGTGCTGACTCTCATCTAGTTTCCAAATGCAGTTGAAACGCCTCTTAAACTTTCCACTGTTTGCACTGCATCTTGGAAGGGATCCTATTTTGCAGGGAGAGGGTGAGGGAACAGGTATAAATTCTGCCTTTGCCATCCACCCTCATGCATTAGTTTCTTTGAATCATATCCTTAAATTTCTAGTCACAGCCACAGAACTAGACTATAGATCAGATTCTGAAGTCTACTGATAGTTTTGCCACTAGCTGCAGTAGACCACAACTGCAGCTGTTTTGTTTATTTATTTGTGTGAAGGGGAGGGGAAATGGATAGACTAATAACTAGAGAAGAAGAAAAAATCGACATTTTATTTGGTAAGTAAACAAAATGAAGGATCATATTTCAATTATATACACCACCGCATTTTTTAAGCTCACTGATCACTCTGGAGAAGTGCTGAAAAACAATTCTGCTTGAAAAACAATGAGTCAGAGAAAAAGTGAGAGGAATGATGTAGGAAACAGATCTCAAGCTGGTTTGCCCTAAGGAGAAAGAAGAGTTCAGAGGAGCCCAAAGGATTAGCCTGCATTTTAAAACAAAATGAACACACTAAAAGCCTGTGTTCCACTGGAGTGATGGAAAAAAACAGATGAAAAGCTCTGTGCTTTTGACAGCAACAAAACTGTGACATGTTGACAAACATCCATCCTGACTTCACCCACTTTGGTTAAAATATAGCATTTTGCTCCTCGCATAATCTGAAAGGAAAATAGAGCTCATCTGACATTGCTTTTCTAGGCTTTGTCATACCAAATGAAACCCTGGAGAAAAAGCCTTGGGAGAAGTGATTTTTCTGAAGAATAAGATGACAAAGCACAAAATAATACGCAAACATCAGCAGCAAGCTGGTACAAAGGTACCATATGCATTTCAGTTTTGAGCTCAATAGGTCCCATTATTGTGCATTTTATGTCACATATGATTATTCTTCAGATGATCCAATGGATTAAATACAGAGAGGCCTGTTTGCCAATGGAAGGCCTTTAGTACCTGCAGGAGGACTTTTCCTAAAACAAGATCCTCACATGGTAGACATGATAGACAGCTGAAATACAGAGGTGCTTCTGTTTGTATGAAGCCTTGCTTGCTTGCACAAGTATTTCAAGATGTATCCCAGCACAAAGCATTGCCCAAGCTCTTACACAGTATCTTCCACTAGATCAGGGGTTCTTAAACTTTTTGTGCCATGGACCCCTTTGAGAGTCTGGGGAAACCTTTAGACTCCTTCTCAGAAATATGTACTTAAATGCATGAAATCAAATACCTCTATATAGATTGTATTATAAAGGAATTATGCTCAAATACACTCATCAAAATATTAAAAAATAACTAATATATAATATAGTAATATACTGTATGTACTTCTTTATTAATTCATTATATTAATAACAAGACAAGCTAAATTTCAGTTAGAAGTTAGTGAAAATAAAGCTGTAATACTTTTTTTCCCCATTCAAGTTCATGAGCCTTCTGAAATCCATCCATGGACCCTTTGGTCATGGAACTGATATGCTAGAATTTTTTCCCATTAGCATATCTCTGGAAATTAACTATGCCTCTGGCTACGTATGTATTTCATTCTCATCTATTATTGTAAAGAAATGGGGATATAAGCTAAGTACCTAAAACTTAAGAGTTGAATGAAAAGTAATGCCACCACCTCCATAACTTTAGTTTAAAAAGAGATATTTTAATAAAAGAAACAGGAAAATAAACCTTGAAATGAGTTCTTTCGTTACCTGTACTTTATTCTTCATGTAATCACCACCATTCACTACACTACACTTCTGTCAACAATGGATAAGCTTCTTAAAGCTGTTACAAAAGTACTCTACACTTTGCCTCTTCAACCAGGTTCTGACTGTCCTTTCTACTTCTTCATTTGAGTCAAACAGATGCCCACAAAGGTATTCTTTCAATTTTGGGAAAAGGTCGAAGTCCCATGGCATCAAGTCTGTACTGCCTGGCAGATAGGGTAGGATAGTGAGTTCCAACTTCACAATTGCCTTTTGGGTGGTTCGTGAGGTATGAGGCCTAGCATTGTCAAGTTGCAGCAAAATTGTTTCCAAATTCTGCTTAATTGTTGTTTCAAAGTTTCAAGTGTTGCAGTGTAGGGCTCTGAGCTGATAGTGATGCCAGGTTCAAAGAAATCCATGTGAATAATGTTGGGAATTCTGAAATGCTAATAACAGAAAAAACCCACGCAGCATTTATGTAGTTTAGCAGAGTAAAAAGCATCCAGTAATAATCTTGCACATAAGGCTCAATTAAGTTCAGAGTAAAATAAACACGATGGTTGTTGTGGGTTTTCCGGGCTGTGTGGCCATGTTCTGGCAGTTTTTGTTCCTAACGTTTCGCCAGTCGCTGTGGCTGGCATCTTCAGAGGACAGGAGCACAGCTAGAAGATTCTGTCTGTGCCCAAGTTAGAAACGTTAGGAACAAAAACTGCCAGAACACGGCCACACAGCCTGGAAAACCCACAACAACCATTGGATTCCAACCGTGAAAGCCTTCGACTATACATTAAAATAAACACACTTCACACATTAATGTAAAGTTACAGAAAAATAGCTTACAGTTTTATTGTAGATCAGTTTCATGGTAGCAAACGGTTCATGCGTGCGAACGATAGGTTCTGACCAAACCCACAGTCTTCTTAATGTGGCCTTGCTGAATGGAAGTATGAGCAACATGGACAGCCATGGATGACCATCCTCCCTGATGGAGATTCAAGCAGGAAAAGAGAAAGAAAGGAAGTAGAGTAACAGGAAATTGGATTTTCAAGCCCCTCCCACACAAAGCAAGTAAGAGTAGGCTACAGCAGGACTGCCTCTCCTTCAAGCTTGTGTGAGACGTGCTTGGTTAAAACCCGATATCTCTAACAAATAACACCATCTGTATCACCAAAAACTGTAACCATGAGTTTTCCTGCCAAAGCCTGGCTTTTGATTTTTTTGGTCACAAGTGAAGATTTGTGACAATATTCCATAGACTGACACTTCCTTTCTGGATCATTTACTTATTTTTATTTATTATTCACATTTCTATCACTGCCCATCTCCCCCAAAAGGGGGACTCTGGGTGGTTTACAATAAAATCAACAGTTAAAACAATAGAAGTATAAAATTACAATCAGCGACCAATATAAATAGAGAATAAATAAATAAAAGTCCAAGTGACGAAAAGATTTTGTTCAATAGGGAGGACACTACGGCACCAGCCACCCCCAGGAAGAACTATTGCCCGTCCCATCCCAGGCAAGGCGGCAGAGCCAAGTCTTCAAATTCTTCCGGAAGGCCAGGAGCGAAGGTATCTGCCTCACTTCTGGGGGCAGAATGTTCCAAAGGGCGGGCGCCACTGCAGAGAAGGCCTGCCTCCTGGACCCCGTCAAATGAAATTCCCTTGCTGATGGAGTCCGTAGCATGCCCTCTCTGCATGACCGAGTGGGACGGGTCGATGTTATGGAGATGAGATGGTCCCTCAGGTAGCCTGGCCCCGTGCCATGTAGGGCTTTAAAGGTGATAACCAACACCTTGAATTGGACTCGAAAGCAAACCGGTACCCAGTGCAGCTCATGCAGCAGTGGTGTCACATGTGCCGATCTTGAGGCACCAGTAACTGCCCACGTGGCCGCATTCTGGACCAGCTGAAGCTTCCAGATACTTTTCAAGGGTAGCCCCATGTAGAGCGCATTGCAATAGATCATGATGTCCAGTCCTTGTTTCATCTGCTGTCACAGTGCTGTGAAGAACTTTCTCACCCTCATTGTCATAGTATGACAACAATTGCTGGCAAATTTAAACTCTTGAAGCTTTCATCTCTGCTGTCAGTATGAGAGGAAACCTTCCAATATTGAAGAGCATCAATAATGTGACCCATACATTCCTGTGAAATGCCAAGCTTCACAGCATTTTTCCCTTGGAGTGATTTTTGTCCTTAATCAGTTCATCAGTCTTTCTCATGTGAAAGACGTTGGGTGCTGTCACAGGTTGTGTATTTCATTCTTGATCACACAAATTGGTTCCCTGTGGTTCACTGTCTTTACATTTTTTTTGGCTCAGTGATGCACAGTGTCCACACCAACACTGTCATCACCATTAACCATCTGCATGTCAGCCCTATAGGGTAGACCAGACTAAGAAACCAATGCCATATAAATCTAAAACTACTTTTATTACAACAGCTATACTAATGTCGTCCACAAATTGAACCTTTGGATTTGTTACCCGGCGCAAAGGACCAAAAATCACACCGAGTCAGTGGATTGAGTTCACACGTTTATTGTAAATCTACACTAAAGGTGGTCTGTCACACAAAGGGATGAGAGCCCAGATCAAAAGTAATCAACATCTTTTATGGATTCTGGAAGTTATTATCACAAATGCCATCTAACAATTAAAGTTTCTAATTGGCTAACTTCCTAGCGTTTGTGCAAAAGCCTTTAAATGTATACACTTCTAATACTGCGGGGGGTCCGCCCCTCAGGCTACAAGCCCATTTCCATTCTAATGAAGGCAATTCAGTCTCTAACCAGTTTACCTCTAAGGTCAAAGCTTTCTCAGCTAATACACAATTAAAGGCCTGTGTTCCCTCCTTATCTTTGGGGCACCAGAGACTGACTGAAGCATTCTTTTTACTCTCTATCTTGTTCTTCCTTGCAACATTTACAGCTGCATTCACACTCCCTTTCCTCCTCTGATAATTCCTTATCTGAAACATTCTCAGGCTCGCATCTATACAGGTCAACATTCTGATCCCTAATTGAGCCCAACACTAACAGAAACTTGCAAGTCTGAATGTGCTTCTCTCCTTCCTTACTTTATGTATATTAGGGAGTGGCCTGTCTGAGGTGTTTTCTCATTTGTTTTTTGAAATGGGCTTAAGCCGCATTTGCCTGATCGTTGCTTTGGTAATGAATCTTCCCATTGTCCTTCAAAGCCATTCTCTATTCCCATTACACTGCATTTGGCAGTGAAATTCAATTGGAGGGACTCCTTGACCAATCAAAAAATAAATTAGGATGTGTTGTTCAAAGTACACATGCAAGTACTCACTGCAGGCTTCCATTTCAATAGCATCATGTAGGGAGCCATGGAGATAATCATGGAGAAGCCATCCAGAAGCCAGGAAATTATAGAACTTTCACTACATTGGTCAAGTTGAACCACAATGCCCAGAAAATCCTTCACAATGGTGAAGAAGGTTGGGAGTTAATGGTTCAACAATAGTTCTATCCTGCTTAGATCCAATAGAAGATATTAACAACTTGCTAGAGTTGAAGTCACATTGAAGCCAGTCCAATGGGATTCTGTAGGTGATATGGGTGCTGAAGAATCACCATTTTGTCCTTCAATCAAGCTCTAAGATGATGATGATGATGATGATGATGATGATGATGATGACGATTTTATTAACCCAGAATAATAACTGTTTCTCAGTATAGCCTGCCTATAAGGATAGTTTTTTTATGGTGACAATTAAGCAATCATATGACTCATAGTGATTTAATGCATATGATATGGTAGTGGAAGAAGAGGGAGGGAGAAAAAGAAGGGAGACTATTCTCTCTCTTAACCACTCTATTTTTTTTAAATCTCTCCCTACAAAAAGAAAGAAACCACACGGAAAATAAGCAAGAACTGAAGTAACATCAGTTTAGGTAAATTAATTCACACTATATTTTACTTGACAAATGCCAAAGTTATAGATGAACAACACTAAAGAAGATGCCAGGCATCCCAAGCAAACAATGGCTTACTTATTGATTGTAACACAATTAGTAGGAAGACTTTTTCTCACAACTATTTGTCTTTGCAGCTTTTGATTCTGCCACCCACAAAGGGCTCCCACACAGCTCATTACATAACTTCTGGACAGGATAAAGCAGGTACTGCTGATTTCTATAGCACATGAATCAAAATGCCAGTGCGCCTTTACCCACCTACAAACTCTGGGGAAAGTTGCTTCAGATGCTTTGTTCCTTAGGAAAAGCAATCTGTGAGGATGCACAGACATTAAGAATGTTCATTTCCATTAAACTGTGGGAAGAAAAAAATAACCTACCTGAAACTGAAAAGGTCCAGTAGAGGAAAACTCTTTAACAGAGAAAAGGAAAATGTTATTCTGCATCTTTATATAGCTGAAGGAAGCATCACACCATTGGTCCGTATATAACTTTCTGGTTTTCCTTGGGAAAGAATTCCAAAGATTCAAGCAGCTAAAAATTCAGCCTTCATGGAAAGAAGGCAGGCAGCTGTGACAGCAAATATTGTTTCAGAAAAATATTTCCCTTTTTCCTGGGGACAGTGGGAGGGAGGTTCTCTGTGGAGAAGATTAGGCCAAAGAAAATGGTTAGGGCTGAGGTCTTTGAAGAGGAAGCAGGGGTTGGAGGGACAGGGCAGGATCTCCTGAAGTTAACTGGATAGATGAGAGACCACCTTAGTTTGGATTTAGGCTTACAGGCCGAACAGCAAAAGGGAGCCATGACAATTATTTGCAGATAGCCTATTCTAGAGTAGTTAAAACTTTATATAGGCATGCTGTATGAATCCAATAAGTCACAACATAAAGATCATTGGAAAGGTTATACCACAAAAATGATGAGGAAGCAGGTTCATCTTGTGGTAACTCAGGGGTCAAGCTTTCTTATTAGCCTTTGTTGTTCATTAGAATGCATTCCTTGCTAAACTCTTTGTTGGATTTTTAAAAAGACACAAAATACCTGTTAAACATTCATTAACTATTGATTATAATTGTTTTTCATTATCATTTTCATTGTTTCTAATATTTCAGGTTTTAATTTGGATTTTAACGCCACTAGGAGACCTCAGTCGATTAATTAATTGTATAATGAAAATATAATTAAAAATTGGGGGAAATTGAAACTTTGGGTCACGTGTTGCTACACTGCCTTTTTTACAGAGACCTCTGAGATACGTATATTTACCTATTCATAACACAATACAGATAGTCCTTGTTTAGCGACTGCCTCGTTTAGCGACTGTTCGCAGTTATGACAGTGATGAAAAAGTAACTTTCTGACCAATCCTCACATTTACGACCTTTGCGGGACTGTAAAGCAAAGGAAAGCTGAAGTAAGATCATAAGCATAGTCATGGTTTCACTTAGTGACTACTTTGCTTAATGACCGAATTGCCAGTCCCAATTGTGGTCTCTAAACGAGGACCACCTGTACCTAGGGCCGGCTCTAGACATTTTGGTGCCCTAGGCAAAGTCACTTTCTGGCGCCCCCTAAGGTTTGGCCCATCTTCTGATTTTGTTAGGAATTTCTTTTAAAAAAAATGCCCTCGTTTCTTTTTTCTTTGAGTTTTTGAGCTTTATACTTTATACCCCAGACAATTTTTTTTCTTTTCTCAGACATTTTCACCCTATTTACAAAGTAAGTAATTTTAATTACATCAGCACCCATTGTTGTCAGATGGCAACAATTCTGCAAAGTCATATTTATTCCGCTAGGGCAGGGGTCGGCAAACTTTTTTTGCCGGGAGCCATTTTGACATGCTCGTGCACATTTTGAAGTGCTCGAGAGCCAGGGGGCGGGGTTTGCGGGCGGGGGCCAATCGTGTGGAAGGGGGCGGGGTTTCGGGCGGGAGCCAATCGCGTGGAAGGGGGCGGGTTTTGCGGGCAGGAGCCAATCGCGTGGAAGGGGGCAGGGTTTGCGGGCGGGAGCCAATCGCGTAGAAGGGGGCGGGGGCTCACGGAGGGAGGGGGTGCAGCCAGCGGCTCCGCGCAGCGAGGGGCTCCGTGAACCCGCCCCGGCCGCCCCACCGGGAGTGGCGGAGAAACAGCTGCCACCCTCCGCTCCCCAGAATATCGTGGGTCAAAGGGAAACCTGCCCGGAGGGGTCATCAGGAGCACAGGATCCGGCCCCAGCCCAGCCCGGCCCGCAGCTTCGGCGCCCTCCCCTCGCCATCGCGAAAGTCCCAGGCGACGGCGGGGGCATGTTCGACCTGCTCGTGCAGCGCGGGGCGGCCGACCCCGGAGACTCCGCGGCCCCCCGGCTGCAGCTCTTCCACTGCCTCTCCTCCTCTCTGGCAGCCGGGGGGCCGCGGAGTCTCTGGGGGCGGCCGCCCCGTGCTGCACGAGCAGGTTGAACATGTCCCCGCCGTCGCCTGGGACTTTCGCGATGGCGAGGGGAGGGCACCGAAGCTGCGGGCCGGGCTGGGCTGGGGCCGGATCCTGTGCTCCTGATGACCCCTCCGGGCAGGTTTCCCTTTGTCGTGGGGCAAACCTTCACCCTGCACCGCCCTGCCGCTCGTGTCCCGGGCGGGCGAGGCATGGAGAGAAGGGGAGACGGAGGGGCTCCCTCTCCAGCCTCTGCGCCCCTTCAGGCCCGTCTCTGCGAGGCCCGGCATGGCAGGGAGGCAGTGCTGGCCTACCCGGAGGGCCTCCCGCGGCCGCTTCTCCAAGGCGGGTTGCAGAGCGCGCACTGCGCCCACGGGAACGCCTGGTCCCTCCGCTCCCTCCAGCTCCGCCAGCAGCGCCGCCCTCCCCATCCTGCCGCCCGGCAAACCTCCGCCGGCTCCGTCCCCCCGCCGCCACCGCCCCAGCCAGGCCCCCTGTGCCGCCCTGCCACTCGCGTCCCGGGAGGCGGTGCAGGAGCGGCTGCAGGGGCAACGTGTGTGCGTGAGAGTCAGCTTCGGGGGTTGCGGGGAGGGGGAGGCTGTGTTTCCCCCCTTTGGGTTGCAAACGGCCTTGCATGTGGGCCTGATCAAAGCAAAAACGCTTTTTTTTTTTTTTGAAACGCGGCGCAGGAGCGGCTGCAGGGGCAACGTGTGTGCGTGAGAGTCAGCTCTGGGGGTTGCGGGGAGGGGGAGGCTGTGTTTCCCCCCTTTGGGTTGCAAACGGCCGTGCATGCGGGCCTGATCCATGTTGCTGCCATCATTTTAAAAAACAAATGGCACTTGTGGGGGGGGGGAAGGCATCTTGTATTAATTTTAGGGGGGGAAAGAAGGCAAAGGCGAGAGAGCAATAGGCGCATGGAAGTTTTGAAGAGAGAGTGACCAATTCTTGAACGCGAAAGGTACACGTTGGAAGATGGAGATCCACAGGGGTGGTTGTCAAGACAGGAATTCAGACCTAGAAATCCTATGTTGGGCTCGGGGCCAGCGAGGAGGAGGGAGAAGGAAGAGGAGACAGAAGGGGAAACGGAGAAGGAATTTTTAGGAAAAGGGAAAAGAGAGAAATGCGGCCCAGGACGCGGCGCGCGTGAGAGTCAGCTCTGGGGGTTGCGGGGAGGGGGAGGCTGTGTTTCCCCCCTTTGGGTTGCAAACGGCCTTGCATGTAAAGCCGTTTGCAACCCAAAGGGGGGAAACACAGCCTCCCCCTCCCCGCAACCCCCGGAGCTGACTCTCACGCACACACATTGCCCCTGCAGCCGCTCCTGCGCCGCGTTTCAAAAAAAGCGTTTTTGCTTTGATCAGGCCCGCATGCAAGGCTGTTTGCAACCCAAAGGGGGGAAACACAGCCTCCCCCTCCCCGCAAGCCCCGGAGCTGACTCTCTCACACACACGTTGCCCCTGCAGCCGCTCCTGCGCCGCGATTCAAAAAAAAAAGCGTTTTGGCTTTGATCAGGCCCGCATGCAAGGCCGTTTGCAACCCAAAGGGGGGAAACACAGCCTCCCCCTCCCCGCAACCCCCGGAGCTGACTCTCACGCACACACGTTGCCCCTGCAGCCGCTCCTGCACCGCGTTTCAAAAAAAAAAAAAGCGTTTTGGCTTTGATCAGGCCCACATGCAAGGCCGTTTGCAACCCAAAGGGGGGAAACACAGCCTCCCCCTCCCCGCAACCCCCGGAGCTGACTCTCACGCGCGCCGCGTCCTGGGCCGCATTTCTCTCTTTTCCCTTTTCCTAAAAATTCCTTCTCCGTTTCCCCTTCTGTCTCCTCTTCTTTCTCCCTCCTCCTCGCTGGCCCCGAGCCCAACATAGGATTTCTAGGTCTGAATTCCTGTCTTGACAACCACCCCTGTGGATCTCCATCTTCCAACGTGTACCTTTCGCGTTCAAGAATTGGTCACTCTCTCTTCAAAACTTCCATGCGCCTATTGCTCTCTCGCCTTTGCCTTCTTTCCCCCCCTAAAATTAATACAAGATGCCTTCCCCCCCCCACAAGTGCCATTTGTTTTTTAAAATGATGGCAGCAACATGGATCAGGCCCGCATGCACGGCCGTTTGCAACCCAAAGGGGGGAAACACAGCCTCCCCCTCCCCGCAACCCCCGGAGCTGACTCTCACGCACACACGTTGCCCCTGCAGCCGCTCCTGCGCCGCCTCTGACAGCGCCGCGTCCTGGGCCAGCAGCGCCTCCCTGCCGCGCCGGGCCTCGCTCAGTGCGAGAGCCAGGGGGCGGGGTTTGCGGGCAGGGGCCAATCGCGTGGAAGGGGCGGGGGTGAGTTCAGCTGCGGAAGAGCCACACTCAAGGGGCCAAAGAGCCGCATCTGGCTCGCGAGCCGCCATTTCCGACCCTTGCGCTAGGGGACGTGCTGGCTGACGGAGTGAGCCATTATTGCTTTTTGAATTTTTATTGTGTTTTTTGGAAGTCTTTTCAATTTTGGCACCCCCTATAATTTGGTGCCCCTATGCCGGTGCCTACTCGGCCTTAGCCTGGAGCCAGCCCTGACAATACCCAGACAAGAGAAAGGGTGATTATCTTAGCCTCTTGCTAGCTGACCAGGAGGGGGGGATTTCAGACAGTGTAGCTCAGTTCTGTATCTAAGCTGTAATCAAATGCAAACAACTTCTCCAGGTGAAGTGATGTTAGGGTTACCATATCTTATTTTCTCTCTCTGTCTCTTTTTTAAATTTACATATATCATTCCAGTTACACCATGTTTTATCTTGCTATTATCTCACTTCTGGTTGGTTGGATTATAACTGCAATAATCCCAATCAAATCCTAGTAGGCTACAGCCAGTATTAGGCTCATTACAAGTTAAGATAGTAAGGTAAAGGTTCCCCCCGCACATTTGTGCAGTCGTGTCCGACTCTAGGGGCCGGTGCACATCTCCGTTTGTTAGCCGAAGAGCCAGCGTTGTCCGAAGACGCTTCCGCGGTCATGTGGCCGCATGACGTGCGCGGAACGCTGTTACCTACCCACCGAAGTGGTACCTATTCATCTACTTGCATTTGCATGCTTTCGAATTGCTAGGTTGGCAAGAGCTGCAGCTAGTGCGGGAGCTCACTCCGCACGCAGGGCTAGGGATTCGAGCCTCTGAACTTGTGATCTTCCAATCGACAAGCCTGGCGTCTTACCCGCTGATCCACCACGCCCCTCACAAGTTAAGATAGTACTAAATTATTATGGTATCTTATAGAACCTGGTATTTCTTATGCATTTATCTATAGGTATCTGGCTGAACTACTTATAGCATTTAGACTGACTGTAATTCCGTGGTTTTATATTTTAATTCTATGTTAATTTTTTATTTCATTTTATTTATACGATATTTTACTCCTACTTCTGTTTTGTGCTGATTTTTATGTTATTTGTTTTATGCTGGTCTACCACTGAAATAAAACCAAATAACTTAATTAAGAATTATAATTAAGTAGAAGTAATAGTAAATTTAATGCCATACTCCAGCTTCCATTGTACTTTAATTTTTCTATCAAGATTCTGAACTAATTCAGTTTGCGTATGCACACTTTCTTTTATTGGCCGGTAGCCTGGTATGTAATACTAACCTCCCTGCCATCTTGACATTCCCTCAAGTCACATTTGCTTTGTGGTTAGAGTATCTCTTAAATACTGTTGAATTTTATTTATTTATTTTAGCATTTATATAGCCACCCAACCCAGACCATGTGACTCACAATGGCATACAAAAAGAAAAGAAGAAAAAAAGTAAGCCATAAGCAACCAATACAAAATAATGTATCTCATTATATATTCATTTTTAAGGGAATAACTTAGTTAAATTTTTCACAGCTAAGATACTGCAAAGAAAACTTGTAGAAAGTTAGCTGCATAGCTGATCAGATTATATAAGACTTTTATAAATGGAGTCAACAGAATGTGAGAATGCAACATGAGCCACTTCCTTTAAAGTTTTTGTTTTTTTTAAATCTCAAATAAAATTCAGGATATTTAAAGACTCTTCTTAAGAAGTATGTTCTTCACTCCCATATTCTTCATTCTCACTTTACATGCAAGACTAGAATAACATACGGATGATTGTATAAGGTGTGACATGAAGCTGGTGTGAGAAAATAGGTTCAACACTTATTTGTACTGGATGTTTGGTGTTGAATCAAACATTTTTCTAATAGTCAACATAAATTCCATTAGGCATATTTTTTTAAAAAGATCAAATATCTTTCTCACATTTAAATATCCATTTTAACTTCTTGGAGATATTAAAATACACCCTTTCAAACATACTCTTCTGTAGATAAAGGACCTACAGGACCGTTTCTCACCAGTGGTGTCTACCCGTCCTGTGAGATCTGGCAGGAGAAGCATGCTTCGGGTTCTGTTCACAAGAGAGCGCCAAATGAGAAAGAATAATGAACACAGGGAGATGATACAGAGTCTCCAAGAAGCCCTCAAAGAAGACATGACTATAATAGGACCATCTCATGCTGTGGAGGTCCTGTCTCAATGTTTAGAGGCTGTGGGGGTCTGGATGGGGAACAACAGGCTTCTGCTCAACCCTAGTAAGACCTAGTGGCTTTGGGTTTTAGGACCCCCTGGTTCTGGGGATGTTCCATCTCTTGTTCTGGATGGGGTTGCACTACCCCAGACAGATCCTGTATGCATTTTATGGCTCCTGCTCCTGTGGCTAGGAGGGCCTTTGCACAGCTTCAATTTGTGCACCAGTTCTACCTGTTCCTGGGCGGGCAGCCCCTGCTCATGGTCACTCACGCCTTAGTCACCTCCTGCTTGGATTACTGCAATGCACTCTACAGGGGGCTGCCTTTGAAGATTATCCAGAAGCTTCAGCTGATGCAAAATGCGGTGGCATGGGCAGTTGTGGGTATTAGTCACTCAGCACATGTGACACCTCTGCTCCACAAGCTGCATTGGCTACTAGTATGCTTCCAGGTGCAATCCAAGGTTCTGGTGGTTATGTTTAAAGCCCTTCATGGCTTTGAGCTGGGTTACCTACAGGACCGTTTCCCCCCAGTGATGTCTACCTGTCCTGTGAGATCTGGCAGTAGAGGCATGCTTTGGGTTCTGTTCACAAGAGAACGCCGTCTGGCGGGGCCCAGAAAGAAAGCCTGGGAGTCAAAGTCCATACATCTAGACCAGAGCTTTCCAAACTGTGTGTCACGACACAAAAGTGTGTCGCCATGCACAGTCTGGTGTGTCGCCACACAACCCAGAAGCGCTGATCATCATCAGTGCTTCCGGGTTTTCCCGCGGCGACACACCAACGGCAGCGTGCAAAAACCCGAAAGTGGCAGCAGCGCTTCCGGGTTTTTGCATGCTGCCGCAACGGCGGCACTTCCGGGTTTTCCCGCGGCGACACACCAACGGCGGTTGGTGTGTCGCCACGGGAAAACTTTGGAAAGCCCTGATCTAGACTGTGCCAGATTGATAAGGCTGAAGTGTAGTCATCCACAACAGCTGGTGATAGCTCTATCTTCCTTTAATTGTTTAATTGTCTTTTAACAACATTCAAATCAGAAATGCTAATAAAAGGTGTAAATTTCATAAAGAGGATGGGGTAATTTGGCAAAAGGATGGTTCAAAATTTAAATAAAGCTGTAGGAAGCTGAAAGAGCAACTAATGTATTCTGCATTTTCCTCATCACAAGTCATCCTAATTTGACTTTATTTGCCAGGCTAAAAGGCTGAATAGATAGATTCCACAAATGGTTATTCTCGCTTGTTAGATAACATAGTCCATCAAGGAAAAAAACTTTCTTGGGAAAATCAATATGGGAGCTTTCATTTTACAAATATTCTATTTGATGGCTCCAATTTCCCCTTAAAGTAGAGATCTACAAAATCAAAGATGGGAAACTTTTCAGGGAAGTCTTAGGCTACACATTTATTACTTTTAGGTGACAGTAGGTTGCAGTGAGTAGGGATTTGACCTCATGCAAGTGGGCAGGGCAGAGAATTCTTGCAAGAGAGTAAAATTTGAGATATGTGCTCAATTTTATTTATTTATTTATTTTGGTGTCCTAAGTCTGTTGCATGGCTTGAGCAACTTTTTTCGGTTCACCAATCAAAATGATGTAAAATGCTCTCTGTTATATCAGTATTTTTTAAAATGAATTTGGTACGAGGGGTAGGGGAGTCCAAAAAAATCAAGATGGTGACCATGACCACATAAATGAAGTCCCACCTCTTTTTACCTGCATTGTGAGAGCTGTATAAAAAAGGGATGGGCCTTTAATCACTGTGGCTAACATTTTGACTTCTTTGGCCCCCCTGCAGATGCTCCTGCTTCAGAGACTCTAGGACAGAGCTTTCCAAACTGTGTGTCGGGACACGTTAAGTGTGCCGGCTGCGGTGTCTGGGTGTGTTGCGGCGGCTGCTGCTGCCTCCGAGCCCTGCCAGGATTCTGTGCAGGTCCTAGTGCCTGCCTTGCTGCCTCCAAACCTGCCCTGCCAGGATTCCGCGCAGGTCCTAGTGCCTGCCTTGTGCCTTGCTGCCTCCAAACCTGCTGTGTTTCCACGCAGGTCCTAGTGCCTGCCTTGTGCACTGCTGTAAGAGTGTGTCGCAAAATGATGCATGTCTAAAAAGTGTGTCACCAACATGAAGTTTGGAAAGCTCTGCTCTAGGAGATACAAAAGAAAGGGGGGGGGAAAGAGGGACTACAAATTGCCTATCCCCATATCAATTTTCCTCTTCCAAGCAGACCAGTTCTTTGATTATAATGGTGAAATGGTTAGGAGTGCATGAATATACTT
Organism: Charina bottae; assembly: GCA_023362775.1. Classification (NCBI taxonomy): domain Eukaryota; kingdom Metazoa; phylum Chordata; class Lepidosauria; order Squamata; family Charinaidae; genus Charina; species Charina bottae. The sequence continues at coordinate 171,131,026 of JALMGJ010000001.1, forward strand.
TGCCTTCTTTATGGGCACATCTGTGAAGAAAGCCTATAATATGCTATGTGAGCAGAGTTTAAAACTTTAATGCCATGGCTGTACTTTGAAGGAACAGCACTGAATTCTGGTTTTTGACATGAGTGGTGGTAGGCTTCTTACTTCCAAGTACATCTACTTCTGATTTATGTTCTTTGGCATACCTGTCCAGACTTCTGAGGAATGTATTAGAAGAGGGGGAGCATATTCTCTTGGATTTTTCTATTTATTTTATAGTGGATTTTAGATGTATAGGTTTTTAACTTTTTTATAATATGACTGTAAACCGCCCAGAGTCTACCGTGGTAGAGATGGGCAGTGATAAATCCAAATAATAAAATAAAATAAATAAAATATTGCACAGAGAGAGAGAGACAGAATCTTAACCAACACATAACTGGATCTAGAACCCTAATTAGATTTACTAGCAGAATAAGGGGTATGCCTATATTGCACAGGTGATTCCCAAGACTTAGCTGAAACAGCCATTGCTAATCTTCTATGATTAGTTCAGCCACCTAAACATCTAACTCTTCCAAATCCCTTTAACTCTCTCTAGTGTCAGGCTCAGCCCAAGAACAACGAAGAGTCAGTCCATTCAAACTCCAGTTCTTTATTTGCTCACACCATATAGACAGAAACTTGCCAGACCAAAGCTACTCTAACTAACCTAAGGGGAAGTAACCTGGGAGACTCTAGGGCGGGGCTACCCTGAGCCACTTTGTTTTCTCACCATTGCCTCCTGGACTGTGCCTCCTCTTATCTCCTCCACCTCCTTGGAATGTGCTCCCTCCTTCCTGAGAACCAGCAGCACTGCCGAAATCCACACTAGATAGTCCTTGGTATCATACAATTATTTTAATGGCTTAAATAAGATGCAGTCACACAAGCACTTACAGTGTGCTTATGCTTGTCTTATGCTTGTTCTTCTATTACAGGTAGGAATGGAAAATGCTATGAAGATCCATGGCTTGGAATGACAGCCACTGTATGTCAGCTCCAATAAAGCTTACTAATGTCACCATGATAAATAATAGGCAGCCGATTTAACTTATTCACATTCATATTCATGCTACATTAACTTTAAAGTCTTCATAATTGTAGGGAAATTACAGCTGAAGCAACGGTCTTTATGGGTATTTTCTCACGAAACACCAGACTGCTGTGAAATAAAACGGCTCATTTACCATTACTACCACATACATTTCCTGTTAAATAGTCTAGTGGGATATGTAGGAAACCTTGTGAGATCCAATCTGTTTCATACTCTTGGTAAATTGAAATTGCCAGACATGATGTAGCTTTGGATTTAAGCAGTCTCTTGTATGATGGTGACTCCATAGTCACAGTATTTCTGGTACCATTGCTAAATCTCAGCCAGAGAAATTAACCAGAGGAAAATATAATGATCAGAAGCCTGTATTTGGGCTGCAAAAATCTGGATTATTCACTACACCACAGCAACAATTAAAGATGTTTTACTTTATTGTTATAACTTTTCTGTGAACTTAATTCCTCCTACCGAGTTTGCTCAGGTTTTGAAGAAAATACAGCTGCAATTTCTCCCATTCATTTGTCTCAGATATGTTCATTTTCCTACCATCCTCTGCTGTAGCATAACAAGACATATTTTGCAGGTTGGAAAGAAATATATTTGAATGTATCAATAAGAGCAGGCTGCTACATCTTAAGCCATCATGCTTAAGAAAGCATTCCCCTAATCCAGGGGTCCCCAACCTTTTTGGTGCCAGGGACCGGTTTCAAAAGATGATTTTCCCGCAGACCGGGGGGGTGGGGTTTCCAGGATTTCCGTGGACCAGCGGGGCAGGGTTTGTGGGTGGGAGCCAATCACGCACACCGGGGGGCAGGGTTTGTGGGCGGGAGCCAATCACGTGGAAGGGGGAGGGGTTTGTGGGCGGGAGCCCTGCGACCCAGTTACTAACAGGCCGCAGCCCACTAGTGGGCTGTGGCCCACAGGTTGGGGATCCCTGCCCTAATCCATCTGGAATCCATCCATTCTTGAAAAAGAACAGTGGTCTGATCCGGGTGGGAACCTCTCTTTTCATCCTAATGAGAGCGCAGATAAGAACTACTCATGATCAGGTGGAGTAACAACAGAACTGTTGGCTCTCTCCATGGCTTCTGTTCATAGCAACCTTGGCTTTATTTGTAATTACCTAAGTTGCTTAAACCAAATAAGCAGGTGTGCACATTTGCATAATTTCAGTTGCAGAATTTGCCTTTGGAACAAAAATTGGAGTTTTTTTAGGGCAGAGTGCACAGACTGTTGCATGCATCAAATGACTGAGTTATTTGAAGTAACCCAGAAGCATGTCCTAAGGTGTACACTTGTACTTTTTGTTTGTTAGCCTCTTGAACGTCTGCTTTATTATGACCTATGAACAAACATCCAATACTAAAGAAAATACTCAAAGAAAGGAATACTGTATATATGAATGTGTGTGCATGTTAGGGCAAAACTGAAGCAGCATGCGTGTGAGAGCCTATGGTTAAAAATACAAATTTTAAAACATTAAAATTAGTTTCCAGATATTTGCATAACCTTTTAATAGCCTTTTTCATTATGTACATACTTTTGATGAATACTGTTCTGATCTTTATATATTGAACCTTCAGCTCATGCAAGGCTTGTTACAGTTTATCAGCACTCCATGTCAAAGATGGCAGGCAGGTTCCTTTCTAGAATTCCAGGAAGTTCTGATGTAGGACTCAAGCTGAAGTTTCACTAGTCAAAAAATGTGCGTCAAATGCAAATGCCAAATATACAAAGATCAGACTTGCTAGCACACCAAACAACCCACACATAAGAACACAGTGCTGTACTTCTTCATAGCCGGGAAAATGAGTCACTGATTACCCATGAACTTTTAGGTATCTAAGATATTGTGACCAAGACAGCATAGAGTTTTATTCCAACTAATGATCCAAAAGCTGATATTAAAAAGGATCCTGATAAATTTCATATGGTTCCCTTTCTATATCATGTCAGTTATGGTTAAATGCCTGTCTCAGTGCATGCAGGAGATAACTTGTACTTGGATATCTAAACAAAGAAATTATCTGCTTTTAGAATAGATTGCGGCATTCCATAGAATGTTTATAAAATTAAAAATATTTTGAGACTAATATTTTAATTGAATAAAAATACTAATTGATCATGGCTGATAATGGCAGAGATACTTGGATAAAAACGAAGAACCAGGGAACAAGGAATTACTTTATTGTACATATGGGCTGTAAACGTGCTGCTCAGTCTCACTTCTTGCTCTCACCTGGTTGCAGTCGCCGTGTGGTGTGATTTACATGTGAATTATGTAGCTCACAAACAGCCTTTTTTGTGATCTTTCCTGTATGATTATCACTTTCCATTCAGCCAGATGAGGATCAGATTGACTCTGCACAACTGCATTTGTCATATACAACTACAACTGGACAGATGATTCTCATGCAGTGGGGACTATGTATGAATGTGTTGGTGGGGGCACTGAAAACCTTAACTGTAAGCTTATAAATTCCACAGAACTAGGGAATTCTGAGATTTGAAGTCCACACATCTTAAAGTTGTCAACTGAATTAGAATAATAATCTGCAAACCAAGGTCCTTTACTTTGTTAGTGATCCGATAGACAACAGTTTGCCAGAAGCTTGGGAGCAGGATGCAGCGTGGAAGCAAGGCAGGGCTTCAGATCAGTGACTGGCGCGGCGGCAGTACGAGGCTCCGGATCCAACGCAGAAGCAAGGCAGGACTGGAGATCGGCGGTTGGCGCGGCGGCACTACGAGGCTCCGGATCCAACGCAGAAGCAAGGCAGGACTGGAGATCGGCGGTTGGCGCGGCAGTGCGAAACTCAGAAGCAAGATCAGGCGCATTGGCAAGGCAAGGCTCTGGAACGGTGTGCAGCTCGTCCTTCGTGCCAGGATGGATTCTGGGGCGGCAACCAGACGAGGCACAGGAGCAGGATCGGGCTCAGCAGCAGCACGAGGCAGGGGATTGCGGCTCACCTCGACAATGCAGGGCGTCGGTGCAGGGCTGAACGAACGGTTGTCTCCGGCAACCTGCTCCCAGTCCTGGCGTCTTTTAAATCCATGATTTTCCCACTGTTTGCGCAAAGGGGCCAATCATGCCTCCTTCTGCTTGGTATGCCTCTCCCACCTTCACACGCGCTGATAGGTGGAGGGTAGTCCGGCCTCGGGCTGTGTCCAATTGGCTGCTGAACCTCCAATTCGAATTTGGCGCCCTCCACTATTGGCTCGTCCTCCTCCTCCTCAAACCCAGACTCCATTCTGACACTTATGCTTGTGATACCAGTTACTTAGCTATCTAAGTAAACAATGTTCAATTCAATTCCCGACTGTAATCGCACGCACCGGGGGGCGGGGTTTGCAGGAGGGAGCCCCACGGCCCACTTCCTAATAGGCCCACAGGTTGGGGACCCCTGTTCTAAATCACATGAAGGATAGCAACAATGGCCATAGAGGGGGGCAAAGCTAGAAAATTCATCCCAATTTCTTTTCTTTCTTTGCAAATGTCTGATGAGACAGCTTCTTTCTCTGAAAAAAGAGCTACTGGCATTGAAATAAATAATGTGTTATTAAAACATGTTTCCATACCTACTAGTATCTGGAATGTGTTGTAAAGCAAGCAAAGTGCTTGTGAAAAATCGGTGAAACATATCAATAACAAAAATATGTTCAGTCTTCACAAAATTTTTATAACTCTCTTTCTTTCTCTCGCTTTCTCTCTCTGTATATCAGCATACATTGAACGGCACAGCCAAGTAGCTGGCATTGTGTACAGGAACATCTGCACAGTGTATGGGCTAGACCCTCCCAAGTCCAGATGGGAGATTCCACAGAAGGTTGTGGAGAATAACAGGGCTAAGATCCTGTGGGACTTCCAGATCCAGACGGATAGGCAGGTACTGGCCAATCAACCAGACATTGTGGTAGTAGGCAAGGACCAGAAGACAGCAGTGGTGATAGATATAGCAGTGCCAAGTGACAGCAACATCAGGAAGGAGTATGAGAAGCTGGAGAAGTATACCAGGGCCTGAAGGAGGAACTAGAGACAATGTGGAAAGTGAAGGCCAAAGAGGTCCCAGTGATGGTAGGGCTGTGACTCCTAAGCTGGGAGAGTGGCTCCAACAGATCCCAGGAGCAACATCAGAACTCTCTGTCCAGAGTGCAGTGCTAGGAAGAGCTAAGATATTGCGCAGAACCTTCAAACTCCCAGGCCTCTGGTAGAGGACCCAACGTTGAAGAAGACACATACCACCCATAAGGGTGAGAAGGGAATCTATCTATCTGTCTGTCTGTCTGTCTGTCTATCATCTATCTGAAGGTAAAGGTTTCCCCTGCAGTCGTGTCCGACTCTAGGGGCTGGTGCTCATGTCCGTTTGTTAGCCAAAGAGCCAGCGTTGTCCGAAGACACTTCCACGGTCATGTGGCCAGCATGATACATGCGGAATGCTGTTACCTACCCACCGAAGTGGTACCTATTCATCTATTTGCATTTGCATGCTTTCAAATTGCTAGGTTGGCAAGAGCTGTGGCGAGTGCGGGAGCTCACTCCGTCACGCGGGGCTAGGGATTCGAACCTCCGAACTTTCGATCGACAAGCCTGGCGTCTTACCCACTGAGCCATCGCGCCCCTAATCCATCTGTCTGTCTGTCATTAAATAGCTTTCATTTTGTTTATCATACAGAATTATCAAAAACAGGTTTGGTAGCTGATCAAGTAGCTGACACCCTTTCAGCTACTGAGGCTTTTGTGCCAACTTAGGAGCACATTTTTTCCTCAAAGGTGTCAAACTTAATTTATGCTTTGTATACAGTATTACGGATTTTCCAATACTCACATGATTATTAAATCACATTTGATGAATTTGGTCAAAAATGTTCAGTTATGTACATTTTGTGCTACTGCATCAGGCAGGGTTTATAACAGACAATGACTGATGAAATCTGAGAAATTGAACAAGCCAGTGGAAGGCAACATTTCAGGGCCAGTAGGAACATTTGGAAATTTGAAAGTAAGACATAAGTTCTCTCTCAAAGGTGCCAGCCATGTGGCTATGGCCAGGAATATTGATGGTACCATGTTGGCTACTCCTGGAAGAAAATCATGCAGCTATTTTCTTCTCTATGTCACTTACAAAAATTGATTTAACTATACAAATTAAATCAGCCAATGCAAATTCACGTAATTTGTTCAAGTTGTATAATGAAAAGAACTTCTCTTTCAATTTGAGCTATCTTGAAATAAAATCTGGAGTTTCCAATTTTGTATTATTTACCAAAGCACATGATGCTTAAAAAACAATCTTAGCAGGACTGTCATATTTTCATTTATCTTTTTAATAAATATTTTTAATAAATATTCTAAATCACGTGCTATTCAATTTCTCCCCCTACTCTAGTTTCACAATTTACTTTTATTGCCCTTCCTTTTACTTTCATTCTATCCAATATCTTCACTGTTTATTACTATAATGGCATATTGTCGAGCTGTGCATCACAGTGCTGAATTGTTGGTGAGGGGGAAGCATCTGGATTAAACTTGGATGCTGCTACTCAGTGGTCAAGACACCCCAAAAGAGGAAGATTACCTTGACCAATTTCAGTTTATTGGAATTTTATACTTTTTTCTGTAACAGGGAGAACATAATTCACAGGGCTAATTTCATATATTGAATAAAGATTAAAGGGCATTAATTTTAAGAGCCAAAAAAAATGTAAAAAGCTACAGATGCATCAAGACAATTTTGACTGGAAATTTTTATTCACAATAGTTAGCATATTACACAAAAACACAAAACACTAGATACTGTAGAAAAACTAAATATACAAAGACATATTTTAACATTTTAGTTGCTCAGGAAGTTAAGTAAAAAATTTGAAACTAAACATTAACTAATATTTTCTTTTTAAAAAATACTTCCTGGAACTTATCCTGAAAATTCTCAGCAGAATGTTAAAAAAACGAGAGAGCAAGACTTATGACCTCTGTATGCATCAAGATGTTAATGTATTAATTGGAATGGATATTTGGTTGTGTATTTTTAAGTGGGGAAAAAAATATTGATAAGCCCAGGAGTTTTAGTAAAAAGTACCTAAAGGCATGAGAATCAATAGGCACAATTCAATCTGAACGCAACTCATAGTTCTACACTCAAAGGACACTTCTCCAATGCTTTGAACTCTAGATGTTTTGGGCGGCAATTCCCATAATCTAAGACAAAATTGAATGTGGGGAACGATAGCTCAGCACATATGGAAGCCTTTCAGTTTGGGAAACATTCACTAGCATGGATTGCAAAAGGAAACACATCCTGTAATTTACTCAGCAAGTTGAGACAAAATGATACAAAATTCCATTCAGACTCCTATAGATATTGAACAGTACTGTCAAAGCAATCCTTAAGTCTGACGAAGGTTCCAATTACATATTAAGAATTCATGAATGATAAACTACAGGCCAGATGTGGGCCTTAAAGATATTTGTAAATTAAGATGGATTCCCCCCCCTAAATGCTAAGTGAAAAGTCACCACAGATGGAGAAAGTTGCAGAGAGTAGAATTGTTCATTTCTTTCTTTCTGCTAATAAATCACATCTGTATAAAGTAAGGTTTATTTTCACCTTAGAGCTACTATTCATGCTTTTTCTGATGGGCCCAGTTTTATGTCTGTTGATGCATTTTCCTTCAAATTACTTTTGAGGTGTTTTCTTAGCCCATCATTACGCTTCCAGGTTCTTGTTCTGATTCCTAGGGAACAAAGAATAAGTCATGTCAAAGGGAGAGAAGAAAACAAAACACCAGAACCATATTAATAAAACAAAGACTCAATTTTATTAATCTTCTAAATGTTAAAACATCTTTATTTAGCCTGATGCTCTCCAGCTGTGCTGGATTACAACTAACCAGTTGGCTGGAAATGATGCAGTTTTAGTTTAATAAATATGGAGGGCATTAGATTACTGAAAGCTATAACTTTAAGATATAAAATAGGACAGATGCACAGTAAACCTGGATTTAACAAAGTAACAGTGGGAAAGAAATGCCTGAAAGAGCTGACAATCTATTAAATGGAAAATGGAATGTTATGTATGTGTAAAATGTATGCAATGTATTTAAAATACATAAAATGTATGAACACTGTCCAGAGTGATTTGAAAAGCTACAATCTTTATATGGAATCCAAAATTCAGATTTTGTCCATTACATCCCAAGTCATCTGAACTGAGGTTGTAAAAACAACGGTTTACTGTATGATTGTTACCACTATTTCATCCTCCACTTTATGAATTAGAGTATCTGTGACTCAGTAGGATCTCATTCTGACAACTCTGATATACTGGATATAGAAACTGCCTTTGAAAACTATGTAGAAACTGTAGTTGACACAAAATACAGCAGCATAATTGCTAGCAAGGTTAAACATATAAAGCACAGCATGCCAACATGGTTTTTCCAAGCTCAATTCAGTTTTGGACTGTAACTCTATGAGTAGTTACTTGGGAGCAAAATAGGACTTCCTTCTTAGTCATCTAAATCAGGGGTCCCCAACCTGTGGGCCGTGGCCTGTTAGGAAGTGGGCCGCGGGGCTCCTTCCTGCAAACCCCGCCCCCGGTGCGTGCGATTGGCTCCTGCCTGCAAACCCCACCCCCGGTATGCGTGATTGGCTCCCGCTTGCAACCCCCCCCCCCGGTCCGTGGGAAAATTTTCTTCCATGACCAGTCCCTGGTGCCAAAAAGGTTGGGGACCGCTGATCTAAATGATTGCACTGATACCTTAGGAAGTTCTGAACAGCTAAAGGATTGATTAAGCCATTAAATCTGCCTCTAATGACCAATTCTATGATCTCCTGCAAATTGGAGCTGAGATGGGTGATGCCTGGAAGATGGCTTTTCAGTTGCGCTACTCTGCTTATTATATTTCTGTTTATTAGTTTTATTTTATAAGCGATTCAGAGAGCTAAGAATGACAAGTAAAGAAATAAAAATATAGCTAGAAAAAAAGGCCATTTAGATGAGAGTTCATCATCAGTGAAAGCTTTTTAAAACTATCTGCAGTTGAATAAATTGATTCCAGTTTGCATAGAGATGCAGAATAATAGAGCTAAAGAAATATAAAATAACGCCCCCCCCCCAAAAGCTTCAGATTCTGTATTAAAACATTTTGAAAACTGAGCATGCCAAATATCTCTGGGTGAGGCTCATCTCTATTCAAGAATAGCCTGTGCCACAAAGTTTCAGTCATGTTATACTCTGTTCATGCTATATTCCAAAAATGGGTTTCTTATACTTTGATGGCTCCTTTCTCCTGCACTCATCCTTTTACACAGAGGGAATGCAAATGAAATAGTTTGCTGAAAGGAATGACTAAGGGTACCGAATATAAATGGTGATATAAAAATAACAAAATACAAATAGCAGCTTGTGCAGGAAGCCAGATTTTCAAGGGTTATTTCCTATGGTACATCTTTACTGCCTCTTATAGAGGAGAGGCACAAGTACACACCCCAAAATATTGATGCTTCTTACAATTCTAAGCATGTCTGGTGTGCTGCAGCTCTTACATTAATCATTCAATTGCATGATTCTTTAACAATACAATTACAGTAACTGATGCTGGAGTCCTTTGTTATCTCATATTTAGTACAAATAATTAACAACATGAAGATAGCATTGTGTGGGGCTCTGATAATGCTGTATTCAGCTTCTATGAGCATGGGAGAGACTACAGGCAACACTTTATCAAATGAATTCCATAAGGACAGCAGTAATTCTGCCTGGAAGAATGGCAGTTAATGGTACCAGATCTCCACTGCTTTATTTATACACACCTCCCCCCACCCCCAGATGTGATTAATAGTTTTAGAAGTGCAAGGATACTAAAAGCAAAAGAAGAAAGCTAGGAAAGGACTTAGCTATTCATTTTTCTTCACATAATGGCTAACCAGATGCACCTTGGAAGTCCATAAGTACACCAGGTGTCCCTGCTGTTTTTTCTCAGCAAATGCTATTCAGAGGCGCACGTCTACAGCCCTCATGATCAGTAGTCATTGACAATTCCTTGGGTTTGTGAAATCCCATTTTTACCTGTCTATGGAGGCCATCACTACCTTCTTTTGAAAGCCAATTCCATTCCATTAAGAGACCATCTCTCCCCAGTTGTTTCTACCCATCCAATATGGTCTGGCAGAATGGGCATCCTTCAGGTTCCATCAGCTAAGTAATGCCAGCTGGCAGAGTCCAGAAAGCGAGCCTTCTCTGCCATAGCATCTGCCCTCTGGAATATTCTACCTCCAGAGATTAGGTTGGCTTTGACCCTGCTGGCCTTTCGCAAGGCCCTAAAGACCTCATTCTTTGCCCATTCTTTATTGAGGGACTTGCAGTGAATAACCTATTGGTTTTTGTCTTTGTTTTAGAGGCTAAACTGTCAAAAAATTGTGTGACTACGTTACCATAGCAAAAGACTGTAGAAATGACTAATTGAAAATGTCAGCCTATAATGTTGGGCTTTCTACGTAGCTGTATATTGCTTAAATTTTGACACAACTATTGCAAATTATAAATTTTACACTTACCGGAAGTTGTAGGTACTCTTAGTGGTTTATTACTTAATACAGCATCTCGTTTTACGCGTTTGGCAGTCACATTATCTTGCTCGTTTGTTAATACGCTGCTGGATACAGAACTGAGGAAAAAAACAAAAAAAAAAGTTTGTTATTAGGGACAATAGTGTTGAGCCAGAATTCTGCATTTGTTCTTTAGAGTGCATACATTTCCTTGTTGCTGGAACATTCAACAAATCATGATGAAAGCTATGCCTGTGTGAATATGTTGATGAATTCACACAAGCTGTGCCTGTGTGAAGCTGCTCTGGACTATCATAGTACTTCAATACAGTGCTATAGGTTATACAAGGGGGTCACATGCACACCGGGCACACAGGGAGGATTGCATGCAGGATTGGTTTCAGCTAGAGTTGGAAACTTTAGATTGATTAGGTTGGGGAAACTGGATATTGCACAGGGTTATCTATCTATAGTATTCATCTATCCATCTACCTACCTATCTACCATTCCTAGGGGAAGGGTAATCTTAAAGGCTGTCTTCCTTTCAGATAAATAAACATATATTTCTCTCCGTCTGGGAGAGGGTTGAAGGGGGATTTTAATTTTTTCTAAGCATGCCAAATCCATCAGAGGTGTTTCTTTTTGTCTCTATCTAAAGGCCAGCAAGAAACTGTGTACAGGATAATATAGGCTGCAGGAACCTGTTTTGAATTTCTGTAAACAGAAGGCCAAACTGTGTCACAGTTACTGCAAAAGAGCATTGCAGACTGTGCCTATTTTGTCTCCCTCTCTCCTAGGAACAGCAAAATAAGTATAATTCAACTTAATTTGGGGGGGTTTATTTTTCTTTTCTAAATATTCATTCTAGTATGAATACACAGAACTGTGATCAATCTGGTAAAGTATTAATAACAACAAGAAACAGTGTCACAGCAAAATTTTGCAGATAATAAGTTAAGGAAAAATGAAGTATGCATATGAACATTTTAGAAACTTTTAATTGCATCCCTTTGCTACATATGTTTGCCAAGGAGTAATTATCACCCATTTCCATACCACTTGCTCCAAAATAAATGTGTACAGGAATGTGGTCTTAGTTGCATTAAATTTTATTCTACATGCTAATCAAATCAATACTAATTAACCCATCAAAGTTGTTTTAGACAGCACCAATTTATTTGACATATTAAAAAATAACTGCAAAACACTAACAATAACTACAAAACATGAACAAATAACCTTCCCTATTTGAGGTAAAGCTGTGGGTGGGTGGGGACTTTTGTCAAAAGGCAAGTACCTTGGAACCCATTCAAAAGGGTTTAATACAAATACTAACTCAATATTAACCATACAAAGATGGTTGTGTAGGCCACATCTAGAACACGTGAAGACTTAGAGAATGGCAGGTATCTTGATGTTAAACAACATGAAAACTAAAGTATATTAAGACAGTATATATTGCACTCCCTCCTATTTTCCCCCACAACAGCACATATGGGATAGTTTGGGCTAAGAGACAGTAACTGGTCCAAAGTCATCCAGTGAGCTTTCATTCTCTAGCACAATCTCTGGCACAATTTTGGTCATTCAGTAAATTAAGACTAGTTACTGAATGGCCAAAATTGTGCCAGAGGATTTCCTCTTCCATGGGATCACAAATAACCTTCCCTGTTGATCCTAATTTGTGATCCAATGGAAGATACTGGAACAGTAAATACCAATTTCAGTACTAATTTAGCAAATTGACTTGAAGCATTACCTACCTTAATAACTTCCTTTTTCTTGCAGCAGCAGATGTCATTGCCATATAAGATGGCTTTGCATGTATGGGACCTGGTTGCCTATTTAACAACGAAGGAAGGCCAAGTCTGAAATTTAGAAGAAGAATAGTCACCACCAAAAATCCCATTATAAAAAACCCTACGTTCTAAGATATTATTTTGTTCTTGTATAGCCATTTTTTGGCTCTCCCAAGATACAGAAGACATAGAATTTCTGATGACTGATTTTTTGCTTCAGATTATGATTCAGAGTCAAACTGGGCAGCTTCTGATCCCGTTCAAGCTGAATCAGTTTGTTTTCTGAATTGCCAAATCAAGGTTCCAACCAAATCTTGTTTTTTTTAATAATATATTTTATTGAATTTTAAATATACATAGATAAAAGTTTGAAAAGGAAAAAGAAATAGAAGTACAAATCAAAAAAAGAAAGAAAAAAGTGTAGTAAAGTAACTAGAAAAAGAGAAAGATGAAACATAGAAATTAGTCAACTTCCGATTTATCTCTGGTCATAGTAATTTAACAAATAGTCTCTTACATGCTAGGTCTATATATAACATTGTAAAACATTTCCTGTCTAATATATCAATTTATATATATTTTAATCTTCAAAACCCCATGTAAGCTTTACCCCTCCTGCATTTTGCAAATAGTCCATTAATGGTTTCCACTAGTTCCAACCAAATCTTGTGAATGCACATCTTCCTATTTATTACTCAACCGTCCAATCGAAACACATGTGATATACAAGACTCGCCCCCTCACTCCTGGCCTTCCGGAAGGCCCTCAAGACCTGGCTCTGCCATCGAGCCTGGGATGACAGAGGTGGCAGTGCCTCCTGGGGTTGGCTGGCCCCGTAGGAATACAATCTACACCACGGTCTCCAATCCATCTTGGATTTAGATAATTTATTACTGTATAGTATTATTTATTATTGTATTTTTAGAGGATATTTTTATAGTTTTTAAACTTTCAATTGTTGTAACCCGCCCAGAGTCCCTTGCAAGGGAGATGGGCGGGGAATAAATTGAAATAATAAATAAAAATAAAATAATAAATATACAAAAAATGCAAGTGCAGTAGGATTTTTGTTCCATTTCTTTGTGCATTCAGCACAAAGATTTCCCAGTTCTCTGGAGTGAATTATTGGGCTTTGCAGGAGAAGAAATCTTTTCATAACATTACTTGTTCCACTGGGAAACAAACACCGTTGGATTTCAATTTCCTTTTTTGAGGAAGTTTACGCTAATCCAAATAGTTTAATCTCATGCAAAAAAATGTCCTTTTTGTCCCAGTTGCAACAGTCCTCATATACAGTATTTCCTTGGAGGACCTGTATCTTCCTTCATAACTGAGAGAACTGCTTTTGCTCTCATGTGCCTGTCAAAGTTTGGACAGCGTTTGTGATCATGGTTTATATCCCATGCAGGGTAAGGTACAGGATAAGACGATCTCTGTTCCAAGGCCAAACCTAGCCTTTCAATAAGGTACGAGTTTCAGATATTTTAGCTCTCTTACTATTTATACACTTACTACTTATACACCATACACCAGAATACTAATTGAGGCAAATCTAATGTAAAATTAAAGGAAAGAGTTTATAATTGAAGATTAAAAAAAAAGGAGGGAGGGAGGGAGAAGAAAAAAAAAGTAAAGACATTTAAATTTCATCTTCTACACAAAATACCTTTGTAAAACACTTCTGCTGTTGGCTGCCTCTGACTTGCTTCTGGATGCATCAGAAGGATAGTCTATACTGTCTACGTTATTTTTATAAAGAAAAACAGTTGAGTCCATGTGGCACTCCGGGGTGACATTATACGTAACATCTTTGGGGCTGCTCTGCTTTAATGGTTCCTGAATTTGTGCCATGTGACTCTTCATTTCTTCAAAGGTTGGCGTATGCAGTGCTTTTTTAATCACAGTTTCTGTACAGAGATTCTCCACCGGCTTCTTGCAGACCTCGGGGGTGTACATAATGGGGTGGAAGGCTTTGCTGAGAGAATCTACAACATGGTTGGAATTTGATTGGCTGGAATGTTGAGGACTTTGGACTGTCAGAGGAGACGCCATCAGTTTGCGCCTTGTCCTTTTGTTAGGCGGCATTCCATGCTCTGCCTCACGCTGAGCAAATGTCTTGACTTTCTCTGCTGGCAGATTAGAAGGTGTACCTAAATTCAAAACAAGCAATATCCATGGATTATTCCCTAGATATTCCCAATTAAAACTTCAAATAGCTGCTGAAACTGTAAAAACAGATCTGGCAGAACAGCTCTCCCCCTTGTTCGAACCTATAACTATAATATATCCACTAAGAAGGATAGTTTAGCAAACACACTTCTCTAATGCTATTTGTACAGTTTGCATACCAGATCATCAAAGCGCAAAAGCTTATTAGTGTTGAGCCTCTTGTGTGCTTTTCTGCAGGTGTTAGTATCTTATGCTAACCCAGTTCATTTGATTAGTTCATAGTTCAGTACATTGTGTGATCTCAGAAAATGGATTAATTAAGTAACCAGGTTACTATATGTAAATGCAGTTTTAGTTCAGCAGAGTAACAGAACTGGCTTTTGGCGTAGTTACCTCATTTAGGAGTTAGATAATCCCTTACATATTCCTGACCAACATTTTCCTTTTTTCCCCCTTGAGGACTTTCAAAATTACAACTTGTGACTCTAGGCAATTTCTCTATATAAGGATCATAGCTAGTAAAAATTATTAGCATACTAAGTGATTTATGCTTAGAATCTGAGTAAATACTCCCAGAACTGTTATCATTAAAATACATAATAATAATAATAATAACAACCATAACCACAACAGCAACAACAATAATTTAAAATAGTTATTTTAAATTAATAATTTTTATTTTATAATTAATTTTATAAATTTGAAATTAATTATTTTATAATTAATTATTTTAAAATTTTATTGTTCATAACAATAATTTTTAAATTGAGAGCCAGTCTGGTGTAGTGGTTAAGGCATTAGGCTAGAAACCGGGAGACCGTGAGTTCTAGTCCCACCTTAGGCACAAAGCCAGCTGGGGTAACTTGGGCCAGTGACTCTCTCTCAGCCCTAGGAAGGAGGCAATGGCAAACCATTTCCAAAAAACCTTGCCAAGAATATTGCAGCGATTTGTCCAGGCAGTCTCCAAGAATCGGACACGATTGAACGGATTAAAAAAAATTAATTAGCTCTAGCCTATTTCACCAATATAATTCTCCAGCTACTATAGGATTTATTTATTTGAGGGTTGAGGTGCTTATGTCCTCACCTTCTTTTTTTTATGCCTACTTTCTATTAATTCTCTTGGGAGATTAATATATATTCTAATACTTGTTCATACACAACCTATATACTCTCCTCTTGCAGTCATTTCACTTTCTCTCTTGTTTCTTTTACTTTACTTTTCATCCATATCTAGTTTTTCCTAAGATATGCTTTTGATGTTTCCCAAAATGATCTCTTTGTTCAGAAACTCTCATCATCATTGTATTCTACATTAATTCTCTCAGTCTTTCAACATAAGCAATCAAAGCAAGCATACTTTTAACTAATTTTTTATGTTTAAACCATATATTTAAAAACAAATATTCTTCAAAGCTCATCAGTTAACATTAGGTTTAGGTCTCTGAATGGCCCAGCCACTTTTTCTGTACTCTCATGTCTCATTCTCACCTATGTATTCATCTCACCTAGCAGAATAATTCCCCCCCCCGACTTATTCATTCATTTCGTGTAACAAATTTCTGCCTATTATCACTGTTCCCTTGAATTTAACATGCAACTATCATCTATTCCTCACTTTCATACATGCCCACAACAACATAGATAACCTAGATAACAACAGTTTATTCTTTCTGATATATATTTTAGCTGTTTCAGTCATAATTAAATCTACACCCTGTATGCGTATTCCTTAACTCTATCTATAAGATCATATTGTCATTGTCATTCGGGCCTTTCCCCTTTCTATTACTTTCACAGACAGAAAGCATTTTTTGTTTGGTTGGTCCATCCATCCATCATTTTTTTCTACAATCCTAGTTGTGCTCTTCCATATGACATGGTTGTCACTAAGACCAAAAATATTGACCTTTACCATTTATCATGGCTTCAGTCAATCAATTCTTTTACATAATTCTTTTACTAAAATAGAGAGGGCTTAGAGTAGGTTACTTTCCTTAGGTATACTGTGTCATATGCAGCATTTTTTTGGTAATGGCAAAGATATTTTGGGGAAAATGTTGAATTATGGGAAAAAAGAGAATGGGTTTCTTAAACCTGCACTGATTCCTCTCAATTTTAGTCAAATTCTTTTTCAGACTCAAATTCCAGATAAAGAAAGACACCACATGCAAATAAACAGGCTGCCTCCCACTGAAATTCAAATATCAGCTCAAGGGTGGCCACGGATAGATAACCTGAGAAATCAAGGCAATGCAGAATCAGAAGCCATTCTGCCTTCTTCAGCCAGGCACATAGACAAATACATGGAAGTAAAATCAAATGTGAATTGACGTTGAAAGGATTCCCACTTCACACATCTTTTTAGCAGTCTATTTTCTTTTATGTTTATTTAACTCTCTGGGTTATCTATAAAAACAAAGCTGTAGACTAATATGAACCTTTACCTTTTGAAACTTCATTTGCTTTCTTAACCTGCTCAATTTGTCTCACCTGAGACAAGTGGATTAAAGACAAAATGAGTGGGAGACCTATGTACCCAGACAAATGGGCCAATCCCGGAGATCAATTATCTTGCCCAAGGGGGGATACACACACACACACACACACACACACACACACACACACACACACACAGCAACCTGATGGCTTTTACAGATGGAGATGATAAAGCATCCAATGCATGATTGAAGGATTCAACCCCCTGGAGGAGACCATTTCCATCCCTGCAGACTTTAACTTTTATACATACTTCTTAGTCAGGAACTTTGCTGGGTAAACTTGAATAGACTGCCATTTCTAATAGTCAAGTCCAACTAATGGTTGTCAGGATTAAACAGTTTGTGGGGGAATATTATCCCGACATTCTTGAGGAAAAGATAGGTATTCACTACAACAATAAATCAAAAGCAGCTACAAACTGCTAATTTTTCATTCTATCAAACACTTTGCTAATTGATTGTAAGATGCATCTTGACTGGAATTGCCTTCCCACAATATGTCTCCGACCATATGGTTTGAGAAAAATACGTGTCTCTAAAGACAGTAGTGAGGAAGTAAATCAAAAGATAACAATAATATAACAATGTCAACTAGCTGCTTACATGCTATAATTAAAAGTAAATGAGCTGATACACATATAGCCATTGTGATACAGTAATTGTTGATTTACAGGAAGTATCACACAATGAAAACACCAAGAGCATCAGGGAACAGTGACTAGATCAAATGGAAGAACTATGTGACACCACTAAAGGCAAATGACACCAACTGAAAATAAAAATGGACTATTATAGTTGTCTTCAATTCTCCCATCTTATAAGAAATCACTGAATTTCAAATTCTTCTCAGTTAAGGCAACTGTATATGCCAGTCTAACATCATTCCAGGGGGTTTCATATGAGAATATTCTACGAATCTTGAGCAAGACTTTACCTACAAACATTTCACAGGAGATATTACTCTTTTTTATCACTTCAAAATCACTTTCAATTTTACACATTCCAGTAACGTAAGCGAGAACTCATGATTTTTATTCCTGATGTTTACTTTCTTGCCAATTACTGCCCTAGAATCAGCCTATAAGCTAATTATTCCTATTGTACATAATATATCAGGAGTAAGGATGAGATAAACTATTGTCTAGCATAGGATTATGTAGTTCTCCTAGATCTTATAACAAATGTTGAAGTAGATGGGCTGTACCTAATCCAGGAAAGTACTTGATCCAGCAAAATACACCTTATTTTGTTAAGTAAAAAATAGTACTCAGGACTACTGAAACAGATTAATAATATCTTATCTGTTAAACAAGATGTTATGCTACTATCCTATCTTATCTTATTCTAACAGAGTTGGAAAAAAATGTCATGGATTTCTTTTACAACAAAATGGCATGACCCATGAACATGTTGTCTCAGTAATGTATAGTCTGCTAGCCTCTGTTATACTTGGCTTAGCAAATGTGTATATTAGGAGATGTTGCATACAAGGCGTGTGTAAAAATAGATGTGTTAGGAAAAGTTGCATTTTTTCCCCTTAATAAACATGCAAAACAAATGATGCAAGCAAAACTGATAAAGTTCAGCTATAAACTGATTTGCACATCCTTAGTCCCTAACTCAAATTTAATTTTACTTATGGCTCCGTTGGCTCCTTTGTTGGCTTTGGGCAAGTCACTTTCTAGGCTTCTTTCATACCTTCAACAAGAAAAAAAAATACAAGCCTATCTTATAGGGCATTTATATCTGCAATAGAGATAAAGTGAACAAGTATATTTCCTTGGTTAAACAAAGCCTACAGCACAATCAATGAAAGCTATGAAAAGGATAACACTACCATACATCAAAGGGGTGTGGAGGCTCAGCGGGTAAGATGCCAGGCTTGTTGATCGCAAGTTCGGAGTTTCGAATCCCTAGTCCCGCGTGATGGAGTAAGCTCCTACACTAGCCCCAGCTCTTGCCAACCTAGCAATTTGAAAGCATGCAAATGCAAGTAGATTAATAGGTATCACTTCGGTGGGTAGGTAACAGCGTTCTGTGTTCGTCATGCCGGCCACATGACCGTGGAAGCATCTTTGGACAACGCTGGCTCTTCGGCTAACAAACAGAGATGTGCACCGGCCCCTAGAGTCGGACACGACTGCACAAATGTGCGGGGGGAATCTTTACATTTACTTACCATACATGAAAAACTTCTCAGAAACAACCAACAGACTATTACAACCACATGGCATCACTGTCGCACACAAATCAACTAAAGCTCTCCAAAACATCTTAAGTAAACCAAAAGACCCAGTAGACCAAGAAGAAAAAACAGGAAACATCTACAACATACAGTGTAAGGACTGTAACAGCCACTGTGTAGGACAGACAGGCGGAAGACTAGCAGAGCACATCCATGAATACCAACTAGCAGTCAGAAGACAGACTCAACCATAGTTTCAACTAGGAAACTGTCAGCATCCTATACCAAGCTAAATCAAAAAACGCTACAGAATTCCTGAAAGCTTGGCATTCAGACAAACCAGCCATCAATAGACACATAAACTATATTTACACGCCATTCAAAAGAGACAACAAAAAGCTAAGAAGGAAACAAAAAAGACCAGAAGACATTCTCTCCAACAGCCAATACGTAGATAAGCAGGGATTAACACCAAACAATCAAGCAGAAAACAATACCCTAATCAAGGAACTACCAAGGAGAAAACCACACCCACCAACACTGGCAGGGCAAGCTACTGTATATGAATAGGAAGCAACCCCACACTCACTAGCCCTGATGATGTTACCTAGTCAGAAATGAAATGTCTGCAAGCAAACAACCAAGCTCAGAGAGCACCAAGGACTCCACAAACACTGTATTCTGTTTTTCTTCTGTGCTAGGCAATGCATAGCCTTCTTAAAATATTGCTCAAAAATTATATTGCTTAAATAAATGCACTTTCCACAGCCAAATAAGCCGTTGAAATATACAGGCAGAACACAATTACATGTACAAAATCTGAAATGTCAAGTCCAACAAAAATAATGAGCTCTAAGCTCATTGTGGAGGTGACAGAATAGCTGAAAAGAAAGAGTAGATTGTGGCAACCAACACTAGGAGAAACACCTCTTACTTAAGACATGATCTACAAACAACGTAATATGCAGTAGTCAGTGCTACAGAGAAGTTCAAGGAAGTTTTTAGTAATTTAGGATACTACACCTGATCTTAGTTAAAAGGCTGAGAAGCAATAATGTCTTATTTTGATAGCAGGCAGGCTATTGATGCGTTACCATCACAGCAAGGTGGCAATATCTGCTGTATTCTGGGTTCTATGTAGCAGTTTTGGTGAACTAAATGGTTATTGTGAATATGCAACAGCACTCTGGCTACTTTTCCCATTTATTCAAAGTTCAATTTACTGGAGACACCACTCTCTCTCCCCCCAAGTTAATAATTCAGATTAATGTCTAACCAGAAACAATGGGAATATTTCCCAGTTTATACACTACTAATCAGCAAAAGCTGCCTCTTATTTCCCTTCTAAAATCTATATAAAAAGAAAACTCAGTTTTAAGAAAAGCGACCCTCTATCTTGAATAGCTGCTTTTCTGATGGTCAAGGAATGTGTTTGCCCATGTAATCCAATTAAATCTTTCAAATAGCTATCCTTTAAATATTTGAGACATTTTAAAATATTAATTTATGGTATGTCATAAATGGGTGTTTCAGGAAGAAGTAGTGGTTGGCAGCTCCCTGGGCTGTGTTTACGCATTAACAATGAAGCTCTACTTTCATTAAAAAAAAAAGTTTGTTTACTGTAAGGCATGGGCATTCTGCAAAATGCCCTAAGAGCAACTGGGAAGGAAATCTGTGAGAAAGAAAAACATTTTGGTGAGTGCCAAGTTTTAGAAGCTTTGCCAACACGAAGTACGGAAATCATTTTAAAATTAACAGTAAATGTAAGCGTTCAAAGTATAAACCAGATAGGCAGAGATACAGAAAATATTGCCAACAATGTGTTGAACTTCGTTGCAATAAGCCATATTTCAAACAGTACTAAAATATATTAATAAAAAACAGATTGCAAGGGTTTGCTGTAGCACAAATGGAAGCCAGCGAGAGAAAGAAAATCCCAGGACTTTAAAAATGGCTACTTAATGGCATTTAAATCAAATCCACTAAACGGAGTATCCTAGATTATCCTGCAATCAAATCTGGTCAAAATGTTGGCGGTAGAGCAACCTGTCCCCATCATTAAGCAGCCTGCTGGAACTGGCTACTGTGTATTTAATTGGAGAACAAAAAGAAGAAAACATGCCTTAAGAGTACTTGTTCTTCATCCACAGTGGAATATTAGATATGGTTACCTAGAAGTATATTCCACTAGGTCCTTTAGCTTCTTGTAAATATAGTTGGGTTTGTAGTCTCTTATTTAGCTGAATCCAGCAGGTTAAAGAACAAACAGAAACGTGACAGAAACTACGTAATCAAAGACAGATGTCAGAATCTTATATTAACTGGGTATAGCATTTCAGACTGAAATAAATCCTTTTTATACATCTGATCAGAAAATATTCAGCCGTTTTCATTTTTATTTAATAATCATATTTCCTAAAGTGAAGACAGTTCGTTAGGGAGAAAAAACTTTTGCTTTATGCCAGAAAGTGGTATTTCATATTTAACATGTCTGTGCAAAGTTCCACATAGACTAATGTTATGGTAAGACTAAACCATGCACTAACCTATGTCTGTATGCATTAGGGAAGATTCTGTCTGAATCTTCAGACAGAAGCTGAAGAACTTGACCAATCTGAGCCTCAGCTATTAGATGAAGAAGGCACACTTGAGGAGGTACTGTACAGATGCAGACTGAGTCAGCTGATCCAGAATGCCAGCTGATCCCAAGCCCAGCAACACATTGCAAATTAAGAACAGCAAAGGAAGTCAAGCCATCTACTTGAAAGGAAAAACAAATGGGCATTTGTTTGCCTGCTTGCTACTTCACATTATACTACAACATGAGACGGATCCACTGTTAAGATTTTACCCTTGGAAGACAATCTTACTCGGCTACGAGTGATCGCCAAGAAGAAAAAGAAGAAGAAGAAGACAACATGAGAGCCAGAAGAAAGAGCCATTGGTTCTATCCAATCTTACCATTAAAGATAGGGATGATGGGATTAAAATAAATAAATAATGAAAAATCTAATTTGCTTTCTTTTACATGAAAAAAAGCAAACAATACTGCTCAAATTCAGCTGCAATGTTTTGCATTCTTTCCTAGGAATAAGTCTTATTATAATCATATTTCCTTATTCCAAGAAACAGGCATGAGTTTAGCACTGCGCAGGATATAATTTCAGATTGGCATGCAGAATTCATCTGAACACAAAATATTCCAATCAATACACATACACTCGCTCATTCAGTTAAAAAAAGTTTTAGATATACTTAGTCATGCCATGTTAGGACTCCAGAAATCTCCATTGATAAGGAACTAATCTATCAAGAAGTAAGCAAATGCAAGAGTGACATGACATCAACTAATGGGGAAGGTGTGAAAGTAATATTTAAAAATATGAGTCATAGACCACAAGTGTAGAGTTTATGTCAGAAAGACAGATGAATGAGACTACTTCTAATTGGATTTGGGACAAAATAACAGTTTGGAATTTGTTTTTCCAGAACTCACGTTAACACATGCATGAGAAGATATTTCTGGAACCTGTGCTAAATTAAGTCTGTTAGGTTATCTGGGAATATTAAAATAAAATATTAATATATTAATTTCAGTGAAGATGCCTGGGCTTTTAGTGATTGATCCAATTAGTTTACTAATCATAAATTCTGATTCTCTTAACAGCTTTCTGACTCATGGAATTTTGAGGGGCAAACGTTGCCTAGTGAACACAGAACCAAACGACATTATCCAATATAATACTGTAATAACATTTTAAAAGCAGTAAATGCGATGTGAAGAAGTGAGAAAACAGCTTGCGTTCAAAAGAATGGCATAATGTCACTAGTATTTCATTATTATTAAAAATGAAGGCAGAAAGTGAAACGGAAGGATCTCTCTGGGCACGTGATGCATCATACAAGTGAGAGAGTCAGCAATAGATGACCCTGTGTTCAAAGTCAGTATTTTGCTTTTCACCAGAATTCATAGCAATTAGCTCTCTTCAGTAATATATTGGCTTTGTTTCTAGTCATAGAGGAAACAATGAACACTTCACTCTGCCTTTAAAAATGGATTTATCCCTCTACTAATGCACAGTGAGGATTAACGAAATGGGATACCTGAAACTATGCCAAGAACCTTCATCCTGACAGAAATACTAGCAAGTAAGTGCCTGGCTGGAAGTGGAATTCTTGTCTACAACTTACACACAGAGGGCATGGATCACACCATCAATCTAAACTGGACACGTGAGCCTTAAATGCCATTCTTCCCTTTAATGCTTGTGCTCTGCTTGACTTGTATACTAATTGATGTTGCACCAGTAAAAGAAGTGAAATAACATCGCTTTTTTCAGGGAGGGAGGGAGAAGATGGGGAAAACCCTCTGCTAAAATAAGAATTACTGTATATAATTTCTTTTCTTTCTGAACTATTGTTTCATTGAAGTCTTAACAATGATTCTCCCTATATTCTCTCCTTTCTGAAAATAAGCTGCCAGGTGTGACTGTTTACTTATATTGCAAACACACATGCTTTTTCCAGCACTAGTCCATGAGAAATCATCATTTAATTAACATGGATATTATCAAAAGAAACAGAGGAAGGCTATATAAAATACAAGATAAAAGTATTTCCTTCAATAAAATATGGAAGTGGCTGTGAAGGAATAAGCTCAAATCCAAACCACTTAAGATTAATACACAGGAGTTATATTTCAGGTTCAAATACTAATATAACCAATGCTATTCAGAGTTGCAAAACTATAATACCTTATCTTACTCATAACCTCTGGAAATCCTTAAAGACCAAAGCCCACCAAACATTCTTTGTGCATATTTGAAAGAATGAAGATCGAATCATGAAACTGATATTTTAACTAGCTTGGGGATCCCATGATAGAGTGGAGCCTGCTAGCTGGCTATATGACAGTTGAGTGCACTCTTTTTCACTGCCATTTTGTTGTTTATTTTGTTTTTATCTTTTTAATTGAAATTAGTTGTCTTTAATGTAATGCCTTTTATGTATTTTGATTGTGTAATTATGTACACCACCCAGAGTCACAATGTGAGATCGGCTTGTATTGTGTTAAATCAGAGCTTTCCAAACTGTGTGTCGGGACACGTTAGTGTGTCGGCTGCAGTGTCTGGGTGTGTCGCGGATGCTGCTGCCTCCGAGCCTTGCTAAGATTCCACGCAGGTCCTAGTGCATGCCTTGTGCCCTGCTGTAAGAGTGTGTCGTGAAATGATGCCCTGCTGTAAGAGTGTGTCGCGAAGTTAAGCATGTCTAAAAAGTGTGTCACCAACATGAAAAGTTTGGAAAGCTCTGTGTTAAATAAATAAATAAGTATGAATAGATTGAGAAGAAGGGGAAGACTGGGAACATCATGGCTGGATGGAGTTCATAGTCCTCAAAAGTAGAAGTGAGAAGTTTAAAGACTAAAAGGCAATAAATGAATGGATGAGGTGGAAGTAGGGATGCTTTGCAAAACTAGAAATGTACAAAGAAGTGTACACTGGACAACAGAAAAAAATGAGCTTTTTTTGTATTCATAGAGTAAGAATTAATTTTCAATTTTAGTTATATTTGTTGCAGAAGAAATTGGAAGCTACTTCTTTCTATTTCTTTTTGTTTTCTCTTTTTGCACTTTTTCTTTCTTGGTTTCTTTTACTTCTTATTAGTTTGTGTTAGTTTTTATGTTCTTTGTAAAACTTTTAATAAAATTTATTAAAAAGAAGGGAGAGGCAGTTCTGCAAATAATCTGGCCCTGTGCCATAAAGGGCTTTAAAAGCAATAAGCAGCACCCTGAGTCCTACCAGGAAGTGACCAAGGTATGAGTGACTGTGAGCAAGGCCTCCCAGTCCAGGAATGGGTGCCATTGGCGCACAAGACACATCTCTGCAAAGGTCCCCTTAGCCATGGCTACCACCTGCTCCTTGAGCAGGACCCGTGGACCCAGGAGGATCTCTACATTCTGTACCAACTCTGACTGGGGAAGTGCTACCCCATCAAGAGTCAAAGATAACATCTCACTGGACCCAAGGGGGCCAAAACCGCAAAGTTTCTCCGCCTCGCTAGGATTGAACCAGAGCTGGTTCTTCCCCATCCAGACCCTCACAGTTACAGACTGTCATCTAGCTCTGCTGGTCCAGTGCAGGTTGGGAGATACATGTTTATTGATTCCCCAGTCTAGGGCTGAGACAGAGAGACTGGCCCAAAGTCACCCAACTGGCTTCTGCGACTAAGGGACAACTAGAACCTGGTTTTCCCTACTCTGCATCCAACACCTTAACTACACACCATACAGGCTGTTACTAATATTTACACATATGTATTTTAAAAAGCCCTGCATCCCTCAGTTCATAAATATTAAAAGTCTAGTGCCCAAAAATGGAAATGTATTTCTGTTACTTTGACAACTGAAGCCCATGCAATTATGCTGCATGTGAAATACGGGTTTTAAAGTAAGAAATAATGATCACTGTGTAACAGGTGGTGGTTTTTTTTAAGCCTCTGTGCACAAAGCCCATTTCCTGTTCAACATCTTGAAAAGATTATAAACTTTAAAAAAAAAACACTAAAAAGCTGCAATGAGGATCTGTATTAATCTCCACCCAAATTTTCTTATTGAAGATACACGTCAGGTACGAAACTTTGCCCCTCTCAAGAATGTGTTTTCTCAAGAAACAGTTTTTGTTATTCATGTCATTTTCTGTGTTGGACTTTTTTTTAAAGAAACAAAATAGCACAAGATTTCGAAAAGTGTCTATTTCAACTTGATCCAAATCATTGGTTATCAGGTAAAATTGGGGGCCAAATTCAATACAAAATTTAGAAATTCAAAACTTGATTTCTCTAATTGACTAGTAACCTCATAAATGGCAATACACATGTATTTTAACAGAATAGCCTGAAATTTCCATATAATTACCGAGTTGGAAAGAACCCTTCTGATATTTTAAAGCAATGCAAATTGTTATACAGTAATTTGCCTGTGTCTGGACATAGATATTTTCAGGCAAAGTTTAAACTCAATCTCCATCCTCCAAGACATTGTTGGACAGCTGATGAGCCATTTGGTATAATCAGAAACTAGACCTCTTAGTAACTCAGCTTCATTCCTTTCTCTTCCCATTTATGAAAAAAGTTAAAAATACCCTCCCTTTTTTTAATGATATAGTTTCTGCTTTTCCTTAGTTCCCCAACATGCTGACTTGCACACAAAACCTGGTAATAATCTCAGTTCCATTCTAGTCATTTTAAGACAACAACTGCTATATCATGTGAAGGCACAGAAATAGGTGCAAATGGTTTAGTATGATTGAAATCATGATATTGATACTTCATTCTCAGAATGCTCTTTGATCCATTCCATGAATGTTGGGGAAACTTTCAGAACAGTATGGCAAATAGTCAAGAAGATTTCAGAAGAAAGAGGATTTGTAAAACCACCTTTGTTTAACTTCTCTTCCAAAAAGCATCTGCTGGATTAAAACATTTTCTGGAATACAACTCTAAAAGCTCTACCCTACACTAGGAAATATCTCAGATTTCTTAAGAAAGGCATACTGATGTTTGGAGCTTGAAAACATTTGCATTTTTACATACTTAGGATTATGTACTCAAGCTTTTTATATCTAGAGTACCACCAATCTATCTGCCACTGTGTTACTGGAGACTATATGATGTCTCACAAGCTTAAATACAGTGCTGACATGATATATTCTATTCAGCCTTATTATTGCTCCATGTGCCTTGAGAATAACTCCTAGATCTCCGGTAGAATTTTTTGTTCATTGCCATAGGAGATCAGTAACAGATGTCTTTCATGGCAGTTTGTCAACCAGTAGTTATATTTTCATTGAATGCCATCCCGTAATATCAAGAAGTTGGAAAAAAAAACACCACTGGCTTAGGCAAATCAACATAACAACAATGCCAAACAGCATCAGTTGTCAAATTAAGTTTTACGATCAATGTGTGTACATGTCTAGTGATGTTTCTTCCATGGGCATTAGAAAAAGGAGCACTCAAAAAATTGCATATAGGAGTATATTCTAAATAATAGATGGGTCTCATGTAAGTTAAGATGGTTACAGAATAAAAAATTGAGGTACAGTGTTTTCTAAATTAATAAAACAATGTCTTGCTTTAGTTTATGACTAGAAATTGTTCAGAGAATATAATCTATGAAGTTATGGGCTTTCTTTCCCAGATATTACAACTGAGTAGGATTTCTGCTCTCTTCTGAATTTACTAGTCAATCTTCTGCTAGGTTTTGTAGGGGACAACAAAATGGCCTTGACTCATCAGGCTTTTTGAGACTTTGGAGCTTATTTGGGTGGTCTTCTGGTAGATGAAAATATACGATTGATGATAAACCTATACACAGGTTAGAAGCCACAGTACGGACAGAACATGATGAAACAGATTGGCTCGAGGCTGGCAAAGGAGTGATACAAGGCTGTATACTCTCCCTTTATTTATATGCTGAATTTGTATCAAGGGAAGCTGGATTGGAAGAAGTTAAGCACAGTTTTAAAATTGGAGGAAGAAACATCAGTAACCTGTGCTATGCTGATGACACTTCTCTAATAGCTGAAAATGCAAAGGATCTGCAAACTCTAGTAATAAAAGTCAAGGAGCATAGTGAAAAAATGAGACTAAAATTAGTAAAGAAGACCAACCTAATGACAACAGGTACAACAACCAGTATTAGAATTGATAATGAAGATACTGAAGTGGTAGATAACTTTTGCCTTTTAGGGTTAACCATCAACAGTAAAGGAACAAGCCAGTTTGGTCTAGTGGTTAAGGCAACGGGCTAGAAACCAGGAGACTGTGAGCTCTAGTCCCGCCTTAGACATGAAAGCCGGCTGGGTGACCTTGGGCCAGTCGCTCTCTTTCAGCCCAACTCACATCACAGGGTTGTTGTTGTGGGGAAAATAGGAGGAGGAAGGAGTATTAGGTATGTTCCCCGCCTTGAGTTATTTATAAAAAATAATAAAGGCGGGATAGAAAATAAATAAACAAAATAATAACTAGCAGTCAAGAAATATGTTGCAGACTAGCACTTGGTAGAGCAGCCATGAAGGCCTTGGAAAAGATATTCAGATGCCATGATGTGTCTATACGTAAAAAGATCAGAATAGTGCAAGCAATGGTATTCCCTGTGAAACAGAGGAAGCTGAATTGTGATGTCTAACTTAGTTATCCAATTATCTAGAGTTTTGATCACACTACTGATCCTACTGGCTTGGACCAATGTGAAAACATTTGGAGAGGTCCACTTTGTGAAAGGTCCTAGGGAGCTAGGGAAGTTATTTTCTCTCCTTTGTATTTAACTGATGACACCACAGTAAAGTCTAGGGGAAACACCCATTAGATTATGTTAGGCTTTACTGTAAATCTGTCTTTTGAGATAAGGTCATTTTCTGTGAATATAGTCAACATTTTATACACAAAATTCAGCTACTTACTACAGGGAGTATTCTGATAGCTTACAAGCTGTGGAAATGATGTGATAGCAGACATCATGAACTCATCATTTTGATCTGATTCTTCTTCAACAATCTGGTCAGCCCAAACTACAGCTTTCTCTCTGTGAATCAGCTGCTTAAACTCCCTGAAGTCATCCTCGATGGCACCATTGGCTAACTCCGTCCTTTTTAAAGCAATATACTGCTTTCTTAAAACAGGAAGCAAAGAGTTCAGAATTCTGTAACAACAAAAAGATTGTTCTAAGTATCTCAAAGACATTTTATGTGACCTCACACTAATTTTATTTAAAAATTATAACAAACATGCACACACACACATGATCTAAATCATATACAAATATATTGGGAGGAAAAGATACCACTGTTGGATATTTTGATATGAGATTGATCTTCCTTCTTTCCTTCCTCCCTCTCTCCCTTCCACACTACCTGTCAAGCTCTTCGGCAGCTGCCTAAACTAACCGTGATTATTTTCCAGCAACAATTCTCACAGAGTACTCTTTAGCAAGATTTATTGAGTTGGATGGAATGGGGTTACAAAAATGTCAGCAGCTTCATTTTCAATTTAGAACCAAGAGACTCCTGTGTACATTAGTGTAGTGGCTTTCTGATTCTCTAACAGCTCCTTGATGAACTGGCAAGGAGGCAGGTCTCTTCACTAACTGTTTGCAGTTGGTCACTTGCACACTGTTTCTTGAATCAATATCAGTTTCAGAATCTGCTCTTACACAATGCTTCATAGGTTAATCACCTGCAGCTGTTTTTTGTTCATGGGACATGTCTTTCTTTCGGACACTGTTCTTTGCCAGAATGTGTGTTCTTTGATCATCTTACCTAAGAAAACACTTTGGAGCCAAACAAACTCAGGTCACAGCTATTGCGTGGGCCACCTGTATCCATTTTAGTTTTTTTGTGAAGTAATTCCTGGAAAGGGCTAAAGTTATGCCTTCTTTGGAATTAATTCCAGAATTGTTAGAAGAAACAGAAAAGCCCAGAAGCTTTTACTGCCTTTATATTAAAATACGCTGGACAACGTGCATCATAGTATAGAGCAAGTATACTATGGGCACAAGTCTTTCTTGCAAAGGGCTACTTTTGGTCTTTTATGGCATTCTGATGTTTCTGATAAAAAGTAGGTGGGACATTGACTACTTCTCCTTGTTTTCTGGAAAATGAATTATTATTTTCAAATGCTTAGTAAGAATTAAGATTATTATTTGAATATTTTAAAAATTATTTTAACATTAAATTAATTCCAACTAATTACATTATATTCTCTTAATTTCCCCTTTCCCATACTTTTTGTCTTACACACACAGTATAAATCCCACCTAAGAAGCGCATGTGAAGGAAGACTTAGAAGTCCACCCCAGTTTAGGATAATGGTTATTTTCCTGCTTGGAGCTTTACACTACCTTTCTCTATTCAATAACTGAAAGTAAAAGTTCCAAGTCACAGTAAATCTCCTATGGACTGTAATATACAGTAAAATAGCATACTTTAATATGCTGAACTTGATATTTATAATACATGCTAAAGAATTTGGCCTCATGCATATTTAGATAAAGCAAAAACTGTTCTGAATGAGAAGCTTTATATTTTCTAAAAGAAGAGAATACTGATTCCATTTCTAGTTTCTTGCAGAAAACTATCCAAATGATCCATTGCCATTTTCATATACAGTTAACGTAACTGCAGCTTTTATGGGTGTCAAAAATAATTTTTAAATAGAAAAGATAGTTAAATGAGGCATTTTACTACAGACTTACTTTTCTGTCTGCTTATACTGCTGTTCTTGTAGGGATACTAGAGTTTTAATGTATTCAATTTGCGTTTTCAAATCCTGAATTTCCAATTTCAAGTGACAACACTTCAGATCTCTACGTAGATCCTTGAAAAAAGTGAAATTCAAAACAAAATTATACACTGTACAACTGAAAAGTACCAAAATACAACTTTTATAATAACCATGCATCTCATTTATTACAACAGTGGGCTTGACTCCAGGAGTGTCCACAGAGCGTGATCAATAATGTCCAGAAGACGGCTGAGACTGTGCGATTGAAGCTCCGTGACACATAACAAACAGGCAAAAGCGTCAATCACACAGTTCTGGCTGCCATCTGTACTTTTTTGACCACACCCTAGGGACATCCCTGCGTGACTCAGAACATGGCAACATTATACAATAGCAGAATATTTTAATCTAAGAGTGGACAGGCAAACCCAATACAAGGCGAAAGCCAGAGAACCTCTTGATAGTTTGGACAATTCACATCACTTCCAGCCAAATTGATCAATGGCAAGGGATGGAGGGAGGATATTGGTTGCCTAACCCTGGTTAAAGCTAAGCAGTGTGGACAAATGAACTAATGTCTTCAAAGTTAAAAATGCAAACAAGAAGTCCTGACAATTTTTTGACTTGGGAAGAAGCCCATTTTAAGTCTAGGACTACTGTCAAGAAAATGAGTGTAAACTGATGACTAGATCAAGGAAGGCCAAGAGAGTAGACAAAAGTGGAAACATTGCCCACAAGCTGATGCCTAGAAACCACCCAGGCAAAGCCAAGAGGAAGAACTGGCTCTGTTGGTAGAGAATGATGAAAGAATACTAGAGAACGCCCTTCAATGTGAGGTCAATTAAAAAAAAATATTACCACATATTATTTGATTTATAAGCCACCTAGTTGTGATGCATATCAAGATGGCATACATTTAGAAAAAACTAAAAATAAAACACCAGAAAGAATCAAAATATTGCCTCTGTAATGCAGATTCAGAAATCCACCCTGGCCCAGGCCTGCTTGAAAAGTCTGAAAGACAGCAGGGATGGGGCTGTGCAGACTTGGGGAGGGGAGGATGGTGTTGCTGAGGGCAGGAGCAACATGTATACAGTAACACTAAAGTTTAGAATGGCAATATATTTCTAGCATTTTAAAAAGTCATAGCTGTTGTACTTTCCATTTATTAATATATTTCTATATGCTAAAAACTGTTCACCAGTTCAGTAGTGACAAAATGCATAAACTTCATTAAAGAGCATTCTACGGAAAATACTGTTTGAAGAATGCAACATGCTTCTTTTTTTCTAATATTTTATACTTTGGCTTCTCTTCCGATTTGTGTGCATTTTTCACCTTTTCATGTGAAGATTTCCATGGAGAGCAAATAACAGCAGCTTATAGACCTGGTTTGCATGATAGGTAAAGGTAAAAGTTCCCCCCGCACATTTGTGCAGTTGTGTCCGACTCTAGGGGCCGGTGCTCATCTCCGTTTGTTAGCCGAAGAGCCAGCGTTGTCCGAAGACGCTTCTGCGGTCATGTGGCTGGCATGACGCACGTGGAACGCTGTTACCTACCCACCGAAGTGGTACCTATTCATCTACTTGCATTTGCATGCTTTCAAATTGCTAGGTTGGCAAGAGCTGGAGCTAGTGCGGGAGCTCACTCCGCACGCAGGGCTAGGGATTCGAATCTCCGAACTTGCGATCGACAAGCCTGGCGTCTTACCCGCAGACCCACAACGCCCCCTGGTTTGCATGATACATGAAGCCAATTGAGATTATAGTGTATATTTTGGAACTACTTGGAGAGAAACTATGCCATGCTTTGGTTTCTTTCCTTGACTGGGTTAGCCAATAACATTTCCAAGTCCCCATTCAGACCTTCTGCTAAACTAGGCATGGATGGGAAACCTATGGCTTGTGAGCCACATCTGGCCTCTCACTGTAATGGGCAGTAGGAATAACCTTGAGGAACAGGAAGAACTGCAACCAAGACTTGACCCTCCCTAGTTCTCACAAAGAAAAAGGGAGGGAGGGGGAGGCGCATTCAGACTTGCAAGATTCTGTTATTGTAATCTTATAATAAAAGTGTTATTAGCATTCATAACTTTGGTGTACCTCAAAGGGCTGACATCAGTCTTGCAAGCCTCAATGTGCTTCCTCCCTCCCTTAATCTTTGTGAGAACTAGGGAGAGTCAAGTCTGAGATGCTTTCTCAAATTACATTTCTGCCACTGACTCAAATTTTTTATCTGACCCTTGTCTTGGTTATGGCTTTTCTTCTTGCTCCTCAAGGTTATTCTTACTGCCCATTACACTAACCTGCTGTCTGCCAAACTACCTCAGTGCTAAAATTCAGCAGGAAAGCCCCCCTTTTCCCACTATAATAGCACTTTTTGGCAAGGGTCAGAGGGGCAAATTAAAGAAGCAAACAGAAGAACTAAGTTTTTGCAAGGTTTATCATAGACATTTTCGCCTTTGTGTCCCAAACTGCTAAGCCAGTGCTTTCCAAACTGCTGCTGTTGGCGACACACCAACGGTGGCAGCGGTGGTGGTGTGAATGGCGGCGGCTTCGCTAAAACACGGAAGCGCTGATGGTGTACCACCGCCGCCGTGCACACGCCCAACCGCCGCCGCTTCGCGACACACTAAAGTGTCACGACACACAGTTTGGAAAGCTATGTGCTAAGCCTTAAAGAAAGAATATTTCATTCCCAAGAGCCAGTAATCATGAGTTAATCATGATTAGTGGTTACATTTTGCTTTAGTGCAAATCAGCTCATAGTCAACTGTTACTCAATGAAGTGCAGAACTGTCCTAATGGAAACCTTTTCAAGTAGCAAAACAAAACAATATTTTATTGAATGTTCATAATACAGATAATACAGCATTTTCTTCTTACTGCATCACACACACACACACACACACAAAACCCCATATTTGAAAAAGTTTAACTTATATAGTTAGCTAAAACAGTTACTGTTTTGAGTAACTGGTGAAAAATTCAATGTCGTATCGAAAGTCAGACTCTTATGATTTTGACTCGAAAGGCCCTGCCCTCTTATTTTCAATAATTTACATTCCTCTCCAACTTGTCTTCTTGCAGATTTATTTTCCAAACCAAACTCTTGAACTATAGACCAGAGTATGAGAAACACTATTTTATCTTCAATTAAGCAATAAATTTTGGTGTACGGCCCACCCACCCACTCCAACTCAGTTTTGCACATTTTGTTATTTCTTAAAGCACTGCTAGAAGTCAATTGTATTGGACTTTCATGGGAAAGAGTTATTGCATGTACAGAAGCATGCAGAGAGAATTCCTACATTCAGGGTGCAGTGCTGTCCAATCATGAACCCAGGAGCTCTCTATATTGATAGCTGTTCCAATATTAGGCTGACCATACGTCCCGTTTTGAACGGGACACTCCCGTTCTTTTAACATTTCCGGACCGTCCCGTCGTTTTAATATAAAAGTCAATTTTGTCCCGTTTTTTAAAAAACCTGTCAGGAACTAGCCTGTCCCTGCCGCCAGCCGGAACCGAGAGTCGGAAGTAGCCGGAGCTGTGCAAAAGAGCCAGAGCAGCTGATTGGAGAGAACCTGAAAGAGGAATCGCCTCCGCCTATCAGCGTGCAGCAATGGGGGTGGGAGAGGCAGGCTGAGCAATGCAATAGGCGGAGGCGATTCCTCTTCCAGGTTCCCTCCAATCAGCTGCTCTGGTTCTTTCGTGCCGCTCCAGCTGCTTCCGGATTTCGGTTCCTCTTGTCCCGTTTTTGTCTCAAGGAAATATGTTCATCCTATACAATAGGAAACACTCAGATTCTATTCAGATGTTACAGAAATGGATAACCTCAATACATGAATCACACTGGTATAGCTTGTGGACTGTTGGCATTGTATATAGGTACAGATGGAAGATTTGGTCTAACATGACAAATAAAAGATCACAATGGCTAAACATTGGTTAATACAGTATGGATTGCAACTCAGATTTATTTCATTTATTCAACCTTATTGGAAGCTTATTCCATTATGTCATATATAATAATGCCCACAATCTGCTGCCAAGTATCCTTTTCCAGGAATGCCTTACCAAAATCACCAGCATTACTTCAATCTGCTTATCAATGGGATTTATGCCAATGCTCTGACTTCTCCTGTCCCCATACTAATTAGTGATTCATAAAATAGTGGACTGTTTTCAGCTTAAAAAACTAAAATAACTTAGAATCAAAGAATTATAGAGTTGGAAGGAGTCATTGTATCCAATCTCCCACCCTTTGCAGGAAGTTATTAGAGAATTACTATTAAAACCCATGAGAGCCAGTTTGGTGTAGTGGTTAAGGTATCAGGCTAGAAATTGGAGACCATGAGTTCTAGTTCTGCCTTAGGTACAAAGCCAGCTGGGTGATTTTGGGCCAGTCATATTCTTTCAGCCCTAGGAAGAAGGTAATGGCAAACCACTTCTGAAAAACCTTGCCAAAAAAACTGCAGGGACTTGTCCAGGCAGTCTCCAAGAATCGGACACAATTGAACGGATTAAAACAAAAATTGAAATCCATATAGGGGCATTCTATGCGTCATAAGCACATGGTTCCTCTGCAGCATAACCAAAAAGTGTCAACAAACTCTCATGGTAAAGCTGTCTCTATAACTCAGCATTACAAGAGTCTTCAGGATAAGTAAATAAATACAGCTGTGATTAAAGTAAATCATAGAAGGCTATGATTATAGCTAATTGTTTATCTCCATTTTATGGGTGGAAAAAAGCTTACTTTTCTGTGCCTATAAATGAAGCTGATCTTTTTCCCCTTGAAAAATATATACAGTGTGTGAAAAAGATCGGCTAAGATTGGTTAAACATTACAACCACTTGCTCTTAATATTGTTAATAGTTATTTCTGATGGGTACAGGAATGTCGTTTATAACTAGTATTGATGCTGTTATTGTTCTTGCCATGCTCATTTTAATTTAGTGATACTGATGGTGTTTCAGACTTACAATGCATGTTTTATTGCTTATATACTTATATTATACTGTAGATGTCTTAGTTTTGTTGTAAGCCACCATGAATTTGTATAGAGTTGACAGCATATAAATTCTATAAATAGCATACTGCTGAGAAACAAAAATAAAGAAATAAAATAAAAAATGAAGAAGCTTACTGGAGGAATATGACCATCTTGACCCAGGAGGCGCATTTCGTTCTCCAACCTATGCAACCAATTTGTGTTGTCCTCAAAACATTTAGATTCTTCTTCTTTTTTCTTTTCTAGATGCAAACGGCGAGTTTTAAGTAAAGCAAGCCGGTGATCATGCCTGCCAGTTGCCTATAATATAAGAAATTTAACTTTGTAGGACAAAGGGCACAGCTAGATAACAGAACAGAAGTGTGGTTACTACTGAAAACAAACAGAGTACGTTGTCCTGCCCGATGACACATTTTTATTTTGCCTTACAGAATGTTATTAAAGAGATTAGCTTTAACACCATACAGGGAGACTTCTTGTGCAAAGGGAGATTTTCTAATTTTGCTGGCTGAAAGTGGCAACTGAATAAAACCCAGTGTTCCCTCCCATCCACGCTACTTCATTTACTATCAACTATGACTTTAGAAACTCAGAAGTATGCCAACATGTTACATGATGTTATTTGCACATTATTAACAGGGTCAGGTTGCTATAACTGGCAGAATAGAGTATTGGTACCATCTACAGGTAGCCCTCGACTTACGACGGCAATTGGGACTGGAATTTCTGTCACTAAGAGATACAGTTGTAAAGCAGGACCGTATTGCTTAGCGACAGCAATCCGTGCAGTCCTGGTTGCCATTATTAACTGAATCCCATGATTGTTAGGTGAGGCAACTTCCTGCTGGCTTCCCATAACCAAAGTCAATAGAGAAGCTGGCAGGAAGTTGCAAGTACCAGGCCGACAGGCAGGTAAGTGGCTGCTGCCAGGTGAGGGGGGGTGCGTGGGAGGGTTGGGGAGGGTGTGCAAGAGGTACAGTGCGGGTCGGGTGCGAGGAGGTGCGTGGCATGGATTAGGTGCACAGGTGTATGTGAGTGGTGAGTGCAGAGGGGCTGGGGGAGGGTGCACGAGTCGGGAAGACTTACCCCAGCGACTTGCGACCTTTCCTGCCAGCTTCCCCATTGACTTTCTGGGGAAGCTGGCAGGGAAGTTTGCAAATGGCGATCATGTAATCACATAGCGCCACCAGTCGTAAGTGCAAACCAGTTGCCAAGCACCCAGATCCTGATCACTTGACCACAGGGGTGCTGGGACGGCCAGAACTCCGAGGACCAGTTTTAACTACCATTCATTCAGCGCTGTTGTAACTTCGAATGGTCGCTGATCAATGGTCATAGGTAAAAGACTACCTGTAATTCAGTCCACAGCTTTTCAATCCACTAGTAGCATGGTTGGTTAAAGCAATTCATTTGGGTCTTTGACACACATCCAAAAGGATAAATATGTATTTACATTATTACATTATCCTCTCTTGCCCCAAGACATCTTTCGAAAAATTTGCCCCAAACTGCTCTTTCAACTCCAAGTTAAAGATGCAGTTAACTATTAAGAATAATGGCTACTGAAAGAATAAAGCTTCTTTATGTATTTATCTTCAGTTTCTAAAAGATTTTGTTCTTAGTATAGCAGCAAAAAAAAGAGTTACCGTTCATTTTTAGAAAGCTACTGCTATTCTTAATTGAAAATAGATGAAAGCAGAAAACAAAACAAAAAAATGTATGCTGTTGAAATTCAAAAATTGACACTGATCGTTAACTGCTATATAATGGAAGTTTATCTGCCTACAATCTGCTCAAGTCATATTGCTTTTTCAGATAAAGCATGATTAAAATAAAAAAAGGTTATTAATATAATTTAAAAAACAAGGAGACAAAAATCTTTGCATGTAAATCCAATAAAAACTAGCAGCTCAGCCCCAAGCCCACCTTTTTTTCTTTGCAGTTATTGAAGACTTGCCATGAAAAAAAACAGAGCAGTGAATTGCTAAGATGACTGAGTCACAGAATAGCAGGCAGTGAAAATGCAGTCTGACTTGGGGATACCTTTCAAGACCGACCCACGGATAGAGAAGGATACTGAGAACTAAAATGAGAGATAGAGGAAGTGGTTTTTTTCAGGTTGGGTTCTGCAGACTTGAATGGGCTCTATGAGGACAGAAGGCTAAAGGGGGGGAAAATGTTAAATACATTCAACCACCCACTCCTGCCTTGCCGCTGTTCTTCTCAGTGGCTACAGGTAGTCCTTGTTTAACGACTGTTTGCAGTTACGACAGTGATGAAAAAGTAACTTTGCGACCAATCCTCACATTTACAACCTTCACAGGTCTGTAAAGCAAAGGAAAGCTGAAGTAATTTTGTAAGCACAGTCATGGTTTCACTTAGTGACTGCTTCACTTAACGACCGAGTTGCTGGTCCCAATTGTGGTAGCTCAAAAAGGACTACCCATATATGTCACCAACATCTGCAAGGGCTCCACTTAGGAAGCTACTGGCTGCCTTGCCTTCATCACATTCACAGGAACAAAACCCAACTTCCTGCCTGCCTCTAAGCTCCAACAAACATTTCTAACTCTGTAAGAATGATCACAGTGATAATTTCCACATTGCGGACATATCTGCAAGAAGTCTGCCTAATAATCAGAACGCTTACTTATGAGTAAATCCTACTGAACTGTGTGGGGATTAATTAAAAAAGTTTAGGATTGCACTGCAATCCAAGTGGGTTACATGTTGAATGCAAGCAAGTATTGGGTAACAGTAGCCTGAATCTTAAAAAATTAGCAAGACATCTGGAAGCCAAACATTCCAATCTGAAAGATAAAAGTCCGGGGTACATTAAAAGAAAATATCCAGACGTCCGCAAGGAGAAAATAACATTTCATACATTTTGTGTAACAACAGAAGTGTCCAAAGCATTGAATTGTTTGTTTTAAGCATAGCTTTCCAAACTGTGTGTCGCGACACAGTTTAGTGTGTCGCGACACAACTCGGAAGTGGACGTGCATGGCAGCAGTGTGAGGGTGCGCGCGGTGGCAGCGGCACGCCATCAGCGCTTCCGCGGAAAACACAAGGCCACCGCTGCCACCGCTCGCGCGCCCCCGCCATTGGTGTATCACCAACGGCGGCAGTTTGGAAAGCACTGGTTTAAAGAATTAATCTCCCAAATAATTGTGAAACCCGTTTTATTTTTTTGTACTTTTGAAACATTAATGTTGCATTTATTATAAACAGTTTACGTTTCATTTTATTGTCAATTTTCTATAATTACTGCTTATCCTCTTGATTGAGGGTTCTGGAAAATCTTTTAACTAACAGGTTACGGTGCTTAAAATTTGTTGAAGTGACTGCGGGGGCGTTGCAATGGCCGGAACTTCGAGGACCAGTCATAAGTCCCTTCGTTCAGTGCCCTCATAACTTTGAACGGTTACTGAATGAATGGTCGTAGCTCGAGGACTATCTGTAAATATAGTAACAATTTAAAAACAAAAAGAAAGATAGCAGATCTGTTGTATGAATTGCTTACCTTTTCCAATCTCTCTGGTGAGCATGAGCATACTATTTCAATTTGTTCATGGCAACGTTTCTGATAATGTGTTTTAAGGGCATTTTCTTTTAGTTGTAGTTCAAGCTTGAGGAACTCTTTCCTGATTTCCTCTCGATTTGCAAACACACACTTCAAAATTTCTTTTAACCTGCCCCAAACATTTGTATGAATAAAACCAGAGTTACAGAAATATATTAGGGAAAACAAAAGAATTGCATTACAGCTTCTACAGTTTCCAAAAAGTATTAGGTTAAAACATCATTGGTTAATTCTAATATTACTGTGATATATACTAAACCTCTACGTTTCAGATAGAAACTTGTTTTCTCAGAGGCACACAGTGAAGATCAAATATTACCGCTTTTGACATCTGTATAATACTAAGAAACCATTTCTTTCATAAACTTCCTAGCTTAATACTAGGAACCTATTGTTAGGTATTGAGACTTTTTAAAATACCCCCCATCAGCTCTACACAGACCATTCTATTTTTTTAAGGTGGAAAGTATGGAAGGTATGGAATTGCAGATGAAAATCTTCAAGTAACAATGTGCTTTTCAGGATTCTAATCTTAAAACATTCTCTTCAGGGCAGGTTAATATTCTAATAGTAATTCTTATAAACGGGAGCCACATAGTATCAATTCCAACCATGTGTAGATCCTTGACCCTATGAAGAAGCAACTACCTACTCCATAATATCATATAGCTTAACCTAGGAGCTGTGTTCACTTCCACTTCTGTTTATACACATCACACATTTAAGTATCTAGGAAATTAATCCTGGTTATTCAGTTATCCAGGAGCCTTTCTTCCAATACAAGGAAAAGGTTGACTTTGCCCTCTGATCCTCCTACTCTTTCAGATGTGATAACAAAGTTAAGTAAAAGATGAAAAAGAAGGGGAAATGGATGTATTGGATAAGCAGTGACATCAATTGTTTTTCTAAAGCACTGTGCTTCAGCTGGAAGATCATACACTGACTGAAGGTGGATTGACTATACAGTGACACCATCACTACACTTTTCCTTTTAGGACTTCCCTCCTTGAAGGTGAAAAAAGAATTATATATGCATTATATTTATGCAGTAAAAAATAAAAGAACAATCAAATGCTCTACACCAGGGCACTCTAAAGTTGTTCCTGCAACAGCTCTAAGAAGTCCTGCCAGCAATCCTGTTGGCTGCAATTAATGGAAGTATCTTCTTTTATTGACGGGTGGGAGTATCTCCCCATTGCATATAATGAAATTCATTTGGCCAAGTCATGTAGGGTGCAATGGAAAAAAATAATTTACATAATGCACCTTCAGACTTGCCAGCCTGCCCTCCCATCATACCTCATTTGGGGACTTTCCAAAATTAGAGATTTCTGACCTTAGTAAACTCCAGCCTTGAAGGTTGGGAGGGAAACTAAAAGGGTAGTCTAAGCCTGAATTTTCCTTTCTGAGGCAGAAATCCAAGCCACACAGCGGTCCTTAGAACACTGTTCCAGGGCCATAGGATTTCCCTAAAGATACTGTAAGTCACGTGTTTAAAGATGAACAGCCCCATATGTAAGAAAAAAGAGTATCTGTTCTAAAAGAATTCAGAGCCTCTGTCGAGTAAAAAAAAAACCAAAACATTTTAGAACTTTGATTTATTATGCTTTAATGGTTCTGTCTTTCTTAACTGTTTTTAACAGAAAGGTTAAAGTCCCTTTAATTGGAGTATTAAAATGCTGGTTACCATGGGAAGGTTTTATTGTAAAAACTGAGATGTTTCACACAGCGTAATTAGTTCCTATGATCCTCCCCTTGGGATCATTTCTATATATGGAGTTACCACAGCTCTAGTTAAAACATCCCAGAAATATAATATAACAAAGTAAATTTACTTAATGTGTTTATTATCCAGAAAAAAGTGACAAAAGTTGCCTTATTTACAGTTTTACCCCACATAATTTTCCAATGTATTTTTATCCTTTTTTTTTTAGAAGCCTTTGATTATTTCTTTTAAAAGTAAAATCACCCCCACACAATCTCTATTATGGCATTTTAAAAACTCCCACTTTGAAATAACTATTTTTTAAATTAAAAAAAAAACAGCTACACAGTGTTGCTGTAACACAAAATTATGTCTCTGTGCCTGGCTAAAAGAATACTTCTGAATTCTGACTGCCCTGCATCTGACAAAAAATCGGAAGAAGCCACGCGGTTGCATTTTTAATCCCTAAAAATACCTGGTCATGAATTTAGTAGCTTATTTTCCTTATGCATTTCTGCTGCTATTTTTCTATTAGATTTCTAGAAATTCAAAGGGCTGTCTTTTAAAAACAGGCTTCAGCTGTGTCTTGCCTCAAAAAAGGCTATGGCAATTACAGCCTATTAAATATTGAAACATTATAGATCACACACAAACAAAAGAATATCACAGTATTAATAAAATAAACCATTAAAATTATTTTCACCAGAATTAAATGCAATAGCATTCTTATAAAGAAAGATATTAACAATGTGATCAAAAATTGGTAAAAAGGAAAAAAGATAAAAATCTCTAGAAAGGGAGCCCTAAGGCCTGAGAATGAAAAAGGGCAACAAGTGGGAAGGTTTATATGGGAGAAGATGATGCCTTGTCTACTCCCAGTGGTAAACAGATATAAAAATATGGCTCCGAATTAATCCTGGAAATAAATCAGAAACCAATGTAGTTGTTTAAATAAGGGAGTCATATCGCTTCTACCCACTGAAATTGCCTATTAGTCCCTGGAACAGAGATTCAATCTGTATCACCAGGTGATTGTTGGCAGTAATGAGCTTGATGCTATTAAGACAATCAAGAAAAACAGTGGTAATGGCTATATTTGCACAATATGCTAAACCCATGATAGCCAACTTCATGGGTTCAGCATATTGTGCAAATATAGCCATTACAACTGCTCTTTGTTGTGTGAATCAAGACTCTATGATTAGTTTTATCTTATTTAGTAAGTAACGGTTTAGTTTTCCTTCCCCTGCAAGCTTGGGCAATGCAGCCTTGGGTAGTGTTGGGATCACCAAATAGCACTACGAGAATATGGATGAACATTAGAACATAAGTCTGTAGCTTGAATCATGTCAACTGGATTTCTATTTCTCAGTGGAAACGTTTCGCTCCTTATCCAAGAAGCTTCTTCTGATGATTCAAGCTACAGACAATTCCACCTGGATGACCGAGAACCTTCATCGACATTAGAACATAAGCAGT
The DNA here is from genome assembly GCA_023362775.1 of Charina bottae. NCBI lineage: Eukaryota > Metazoa > Chordata > Lepidosauria > Squamata > Charinaidae > Charina > Charina bottae. The sequence goes on from JALMGJ010000001.1 coordinate 171,173,361, forward strand.
GCCCAGCTGAATCAGACTCCTGGCCCATCGAGTCCAGCAGTCTGTTCTCACAGCAGCCAACCAACTGCAGAAGGAAGCCCAGTAGCCCCCCAGCATACAGCCTTTAGAGGCAGGCACACTGCCATCAAGGCTAATAGCCATTGATCCCCATGACTTCCATGAATTGGTCCAACCCCTTTTTGAAGCCAACCAAGCTGACAGACAGCAGTACATCTCCTGGTATAAGATGAGGCTTCTATTGTACAGAATAGCCAGGCACAGCATAGCACTGTTCAGGAACAAAGATCGACAATCAAAGAGGCATTTATATGCTTCATTATCCCAGGAAAACATGTAAGAATGGGTTGTGCTCTACATTTGAAAAGAAATAATCGTAAGTACTACCTGGATATCTCAACTTGCTGTTGATTTGTACATATAGCTGTATCGTGATTACTGGGAACAAGTACTTTTTCCAATTCGTATGCTCTCAGTTTCTCTTTCAGCATTACAATCTGAAACAATAAGGAGTTTTATAAAAACGGGGGAATTTCGTGCACATTATTTTTTTAATTTCAAATTTGTTAAACAATTTTTTAAAGCTTTCATTATCAAACTTATGACACCAGATTTTCTTCAACTTTGGTGTACAATAGTTACTTTAATGCATAGTAATTAGCACCAACATTTAATTATATTCTTAGTAAAGGTAAAGGTTCCCTCCGCACATTTGTGCGGTCGTGTCCGACTCTAGGGGCCGGTGCTCATCTCCGTTTGTTAGCCGAAGAGCCAGCGTTGTCCGAAGACGCTTCCACGGTCATGTGGCTGGCATGACCCACGCGGAATGCTGTTACCTACCCACCGAAGTGGTACCTATTCATCTACTTGCATTTGCATGCTTTCGAATTGCTAGGTTGGCAAGAGCTGGGGCTACTGCGGGAGCTCACTCCGTCACGCGGGGCTAGGGATTCGAACCTCCGAACTTGCGATCTTCTGATCGACAAGCCTGGCGTCTTACCCACTGAGCCACCACGCCCCAATTATATTCTTACATTTTAAAAAAATCCTAATGATAACTAACAACGATAGCAACTGACCTACCTCTTTCTTTTGTTCCTCACAGATCTTAACATATTGACTTATATGGCTATCCAGACTTACAACATTGCTCTTCAGCTGTGGAGGGATGGATAGAAAAATTATTATAATCTTTTTTAATTGCGATAGAGTATATTCCCCTTTGCTATCAGTGCTTCTTAAAAGTTATCACCTAAGCACCACACAGCAATAATTAAAAGAGCTCTAGGTAAATGTATCTTAAAACAAACAAACAAACAAACAAACATACCCTAAGAAACAAAGCAAAACAAAAGCAACACAAAACATGTGGCAGAATCCAATTGCCCATGGGATTGAAGAAATTCTTTGGAAAGGCAGAGGATTGCATTGAGTGGGTGGTGGGGAAGGGATCAAGTGGAATCTTAACTATCAAAGAACTGTTTGAATGTTGAGATGGAAGGGAAGAAGGGTCAATCAGAAAAAGGAGGAAGGCAAGAAAGACTATGAAATGTGGTTTTTCCAGAGAATCATGGGGCGAATTATGAAAAGTGGACATTTTTTGTTAAGGACCCCCCTCCCCCAATTTTTCCTTGATCACCAGGGCTATTTAATTCATTTAATTACATCTTATTATTTTACTTGTTTTGAACCTTCTCACTGTAAGAGGATCTGTAAATCCTTTGGGACTGGCATATAAGCTCTAGCAAATAAATAGGTAAATCAATTCAAAATGTTCAGTCACTTCAGAACAAGCATGGCATTTTTGTCTTGGAAGTGTGTTACAGGTTGATTGCTATGCTATTTTAAAATAAGAAGCAAAAATATATATACTCATCTGTATATTTTAAAATGCTCATAAGTTGCCATTATTAATGACGGACTTTGGAACAGAGTTTACTTACTGAGGATTTGATGTCTTTGGCTCGGTTGGCATATTTAAGAGTGTTGTATGTGTCATCATAGAACAAAGAGGAAGGACTAACAGCAGCTATAATGATAGTGCGACAATTTCCTCCAAGAGAATCCTTCAGTAAACGAGTAAGCTTACTATTCCGATAGGGAATATGCTGATTCTTTCTCTGAAAAAAATCCCGGCACAAAATATGCGGTGTTTAATATCTTGCTGAGATTTCTATAGCTTCAGACCAAGACCTACTATGAACAGCTGTTTCACATTGCACATTTTGCAGTACGTGATAAAATCTTGAAAAATTTTGCTTGTTTACAACACCTGGCTGATCCTCACCATTCTGTGCTCCATTTTCCCTTCTAATTAAATCAAAAGTTAGCAAGTTACATTCCTAAATCCTTGAAATGAGAAATGTTATGATGGAACCAGTAAGTCCCCCTACTCTTCCAGCAGTCTTCTTCCTGTGCCTTTCTATAGTAAAAGTCAACAACAGCTACTTCTCTATTTCTTTCCCTATTGTTAATTATACCAGGAAAGCAGCAATCTGCAATGAGTGGGGAATGAAGGACCACAATGGGTCTGCATCATCCCTGAACAATTGCTGAACACATCAGCCACAAAGCCATAATTCCAGGTTTCACAATAGTTCTGATATATTTTCAAGTAGACCTCAATATGTGAGGAATGGTGAACACCCTTTATCTATGTCATGTTGTTACATCACTAAACTGCTAGTTGTCCATGGGTGCAATGCAACTGAATGCAGTGGGGAGGTGTGGTTTACACATAAACACTTCCATGTGAGCAGCAACCCCTTATCAGTATTCTAGCTTCCATGGAAATCTCTGTGTGGAAACAAAGGCCTTGCACTGCAGATAACTGAACTGTACTTTAATAAGGTCACTTCAGTAATGCCATCACATGATGCGGGGTGCTCATAGCTTCTTCAAATACATTTATTAAACCATCTACAATAACAGTTGGCAGTAAAGTTATTTCTTATTTAAACCATGAAATATATTAGATTTTATATTATAATTCTGTTTCTATTAACTCAAGGATTTTATTCTACTGTTGGCAATTTTTTTATCTCCCTTATTTTTAACAGCCCTACTTGCCCAACTTTGTCAATTCATTCTTTACATGAAAAGAACTGTCACATTAACTAGGCATACACTAATGTATGCGTCTGTCAGTAGGTTCATAAAAGTAAGTTCTAATAACATGGTTTTGGGATTAAGCATTAAATTTATAATTCTCTGCATTTGTCTCCACAAAATTTAGAATTTTTGTCATAATTGACATAATCAACTGATTGCAGGCAATGCTTCACCATGAACAGTTATATTTTCCATAAACTATATTAATTTAAATGTGTCAAATGACAACACATTATCTTGAAATAATCCTTTAAATTAACACAAATTTTATCTGACAGCCCGGCAGTATATTAGCTTTTATTCATGGTCATCAATTTTGAACTACAGCAATTTTTCTCTGAATTGCTTTAAATAGTGTGCTTTCATTAATAAACATTTTTATTGTTAACAACCACTTAAGACATATTGTACTCCAGGTGTGTTAGACTACAACTGCCACCTGGATGATGAAAACTGAAATCACTGATGTCCAGCTCAGACTCAGAGAAGGAAAAGTGGAAGCTTAATGCCCAGAGGCAGAGAACTAAATCTTGATACACAACCTAATCCAGATCCCTTTCCATCAACCTTGGCAGAGTGTGAACTAGAAGCGCAAGACATAAATTTTAGAGAGTGACAGTGCCATCATGTGGAAGCCCAGCAAGATAAACAGCGCTGAAACGCAGGGCTATGTGGCCCAGCTTCTGAGGAGTAATGGGCGCTGGTTGAGTTTGGAGGGACTCGGCCCTCCAGAATACACAAAGATGTACAATGTTCTGATCAAATTACTGGAAATGATGTTTGTACCTTCCTGTCTTGCCATTCCGTGCTTTGAAATCCAGACTTATTTGATTGACTTGGACTTTTTGATTTCTAGTCACCTTCTGTGTCTCCTGACCAATTCCACCTGACTTGATAAATTTGCTGCATACAACCCTTGGGTTGAACTTGGCTTACTTTTCTGTACATTTCTTTGTTATGGCCTGTTTATAGTGGTGTTAACTTAAGATCTGCCTGACTACACCTCCTAGTAATCCATCTGAAAGGTTGCCTTAAGCCTTCTCACTTCTAAAAACAATTTTCCAGACTTGGTTAGCCACGTAATCAATTAGCTGTGCCTTAGTGCAGTATTTATATCATTTTAGATCTCCATATACTGGAAGAAAGTACTGATCTATTCACTTCTATCTTATTTTTAAAGGATTTCATCATTAAAAATACCCCATTATTATAATGCTGCAAGGCTATGCAAACTTTTTTTAAAAAAAGAACATTGGAATACACAAGTATGTGTACAAAGCATCTCTTTTTGAATCATGAAAGTTGCTTCATTTTGTATTTTTCTCAGCAAAGGGCATGCACAGCCAGGAGCAACTCCCAAAGCAGCTGTGTGTGCCTGGGAAAAGAGGTGGTTGCTTTAACAGTTCAAAAAAGGTGCGTCACACACAGCCCTGCATGTTCCAAAACATTGCGTGCAAAGGATATACCCAGCTTTGCCTTACCTCAAAAATATGAATTACCAGTAATAGAAAAATTAGCATTATAAATACATTAGCATCAAGGTTCACTTCCCTACCCAGGCATTGAAAATGTGAGTGAATCTCTGGATGCTAGATTATGCTGCTGAGAATGGTCTGTGGCCACATGTCTTGACATACAGAAAACCTCTGGCCCAGATTCCCAATCATGTTTGGAGGTCAGGAAGTATTCGGGCATACAAACAATCTTCCTTTCGTTCTTTGCAAATATGTGTCGACTGGGATGTGTGTCTGGTGAAAACTGTGACTGATTTGGAACTAGTTTGAGGAATTCATTCCAGGACATGGGAGAAACTCCTTTTAGCTGTCATCTTATGCTAGTTATTTTTCAGTTCAGCCTTCTCAAGTAAATAAAAAAACAAGAGAGTATAATTTCCGGGTACAAAAACAATTGAAATGCCATTAGTTTTCTCTTTGAATAGGAATAAGGAAACTCCACTGTAGACAGTGGGACTTATGCCTAGACCCTTTCAAATATGCAGCATGAAAACAATTATAATCCAAATGAATAAAGACACATAGGATTGTGCAGCTCATCTCATATTGATCAATGTGAAATTTAACAAAAACATTGCTGGGAGATAGGAGGGAAATACTACTAACCTTTGGGTCTGCCAGGGCATTAATAACATTGCCAAGAGCAAGCAGTGACCGATTTATATTTGCCCCTTCTCTAAAGCGAGCTCCTTTGGCCTTTGTGGCACTGGCACGTTCGGATCCTGCCAGGTCAATGAGACACATTTTGGCAATACGGACATTTTGATTGATACTTGCAGTTTTATCTTGTTGCCTTAAATAAATCTAAAATTAAAAAAAAAAACCAGAATAAAGAAGAAGCAGTTTAGCAAGGCTCCAAATAATAACATCCCCATATACACACACATTTAGAGGACAGAAGTTACGGATTACTGCACACAGACTTAAGCTTTTCTTGATATTAGACGGATGGGGTGGGGCGGGTGTTGTATAATCATTCAAAGAGTGGGAGATTTAAGGGCTTAATGGCATTATAATTCATGTTAGATGATATTCCTGAGATTAAAACACTTTTGGAAAATGAACTTTATTAAAGTTTCTTATATTTCTGTCCGATGTGCCACTCATGATTACCCAATACAAGTAAATGCAGTATACTATAAAATCACGAGCTAAGACTTGGACAGTACATTTGGAAAGCTTGCTTTTTAAAATGGCATTTTCTTGGACAGCTTGTTGGCTGCAATCCTGTGGACTAGGATTCACAAGCAATAAGACCCACTGAAATCAATGGGATTTTTACAGGAATAAACATGTATTGGATCCAGCTGTTTTTAACTGAAACCACATTTATTAAAAATAACGGGGGAAAAAACTGTTTGCAAAATCATGTTACTCTAATGTCAGTACAAGGGACATTTATTTTTACAAGCAGCTTCAACACTACAATAGACTACAGAGCTCTTCTCTTGAAGGCTATTTAGCACAAAGGATTTAAAGCAGGTATGTCTGCAAGCTGGAACTCTCTTCCCAATAATAAAGCTATTATGAATGACATACCATAATCTGAGAGTTCTTTCTCTCTTTTACACAAAGCATCAAAGGTTATCTAAGATCCTCAGACACCTTATCTACCGTTTCATCTTACCTGAAAGACAGCATGGGAGCGAGAGGAGGAGGCATTCACATCAGTAGGATGCTGTGTTCTGTTTTTGTTTCCATAATCCAACATTTGCAAGACCTCTTCTGCAGATTTGGGCTACCAAGGATTGAGGAAAAGAGCTAATGAAATTAGTAAATCTTTGCAAGATATCACAAGATACAATAATAATTTAAACTTTATAACTTAGTCTCTATTTACCATCTTATCTCAGGGGATGAGTGATATAAAGGAAGTAAGATGATATCTCTTATCAAACCAGCTTCTGTTGGTACACACAAGCACCAGTATCTGCCCAAAGACTATGTACGAAAATAATTTGTATAATATTGGGAGGGAAAAGCCAGAAAAATGTGTATTTTCCTCTATTAACAGACTTTTCTGACTTTTCGCTATCACAGACTAATACAGCTCTCTTCCTATAATGTCTGTTCAAAACCAGTAACTAATTCTGACTATAATAGCTAGACGGTTATGTCAGATCAATGTTTGCCTAAGATTCATCTTAAAGCAAATGAATAACAACAGCATTCAGAGATCCAGAATTAAACATTTACAAGGGAGAAAAACATAAACGTACAATAAATCATAAAAATAATTAAGTGAATTCATGGCAAGGATGACAGCAAGAGGCAAGTTTCTCATTCCACTGTCTCAGAGTTTATAGTATTGATTTAGTGTTCTACTTTCAGAAGAACCTGTCATATCCACTCCCCCAAAAACTGAAGTAAATATTTGACATGAGCAGCACACATTCACTAGCTGAGACCTAGGAAGAAATATCTAACTACTTTCATAAGGGAAAAGATGGTTTGGAATAAGCTGAAGCCTCTCATTTCTGTTGATACAATATCTCTTACGCAACTGAGTTTTCAGTCCAGTTTCCAACTTTCTCCAAAATCTCTCTTTTCTTCTGCCCATCTTAGTTTTGTCATACAAATTCAGGTTGTTGTTGCTTCCTTGTTCCACAGAAAGAGTTTCTGCCACTAGAAGACCAACTTTCTGAAGGTTCTTTTTGTAACATACTGCACTATTTTTTATTCCTGAACTATTTTCAGTAACTATTGCTTCCTCAGTCCTATACACAAAATGACCACAAAATTTACTGTCAATAAATTTGGGAGGAGGGGGTGTCTTTGAGTCAGTCTTGACTCCTGACAACTGCACGGACAAGTCCCTGCAGTTTTCTTGGCAACATTTTTGGAAGTGGTTTGCCACTGTCTCCTTCCTAGGGCTGAGAGAGAATGACTGGCCCATGGACACTCAACTGGCTTCATGCCTAAATTGGGACTATACCTCACAGTCTCCCGGTTTCTAGCCTGGTGCCTTAACCGCTACACCAAACTGGCTCTATCAATACAATGGGGAGTAGGAATTTCAGCATGTTTTGGAAAATCCTCACGAAGGATTAAAGCTAGAGAGCAAGTGACAGTGTACTGTACATAAAACAGAAGGCAAGGACATTGGCCATATTTCTCTTCTAAGGGCTTATGACATACAGCTAGCTCTGGATGGAAAGGGGAGCAGATTATGAGGTATACATTGCACAATACTAGTTCTCTTTGCTTTCCCCAAGCCCAGTATGGAAGAGCTTTGAAGGCACATGAAAGTGGGCATCACATGGCCTAGTAGTGCCCTGAAGGGACTTTCATGGCTTGACCAAAACCACCACCACCACCAAACCCTGGCTTCTCCAGTCCTAACAGAAATTGGCAGCTGTAATTGTCAGGTTTCTGAAAAGCCCAGCAACTCAAAGATTTGGTTTCTGTGAAGGGGTAAAAACTCCCAAATAGCCTGAAAATATTTTTCATTGGGTTGGATAGAAATAAGTGTAAATGTTTGGAAGTGGACATACCTCTGAATGTAGATCCTTTCCAAATCCTCCCAACACTGCATGAAGGCAAAAATAGCCTATTTCTGCAGTATTGCTCAGATGGTGAGCAAGACCATTATAGTAGTGCCGCTTGGAGGTGGCTGGCCCCGTAGTGCCTTGATCTGGATTGTGGCTCCTAACCATCTTTGGATTTTATTTATTCCCTCTATTTATTGTTTTACAGTAATTTTTGCATAGATTTTAAATTTTGATATTTTGTAAACCGCCCAGAGTCCCCTATTCGGGGAGATGGGCGGGGATAAATTAAATTAATTAAATAAATAAATAGTCCATTAAAATTCAGGATTAGGCAATCAAGAAGCTATACATCTACTGTATCTTTAAGAACTTGATACTATTAAACCAGGGCTTTCCAAAGTGCCACCGCTGGCGACACACCCGGCGTGCGGCGGCGTGGGGGGCGTGCGGCGGCGTCGCGCATGGCGGCCGCCGTGCGTGCGCCGCCGCTTCCAGGTGGTGTGGCGACACACCACACTGTGTGTGGCGACACACTTTTGTGTCACGACACAGAGTTTGGAAAGCTCTGTATTAAACACTAGAGTTGTATACCCCATCCTCAATTTTTTGCAGCTCTCCCCTACATATCAATTCATCACTTGAGTGCTGTTGCCATTAAAATTATCATTAAAGTGCTAAACGCATTAGGGGTTAATACTTTTGGAAGTTTGATTGATATAAGATGGCATCAATAGTAGAGAAAATTGCTTAGAAGACATATTTCTCTGTTCTGAATCCATTGCCAATTTCCTCCAGAGCTCTGATTGTAGAAGCTAAGATGCACAATAGGGTGGCAATAGCACAAAGAGACACAAACAGGAAGATGGAAAAGAGATGAGAGGGGAATCACAAGTATAAGCACAAATGTAAGAATAGCACTACCATCATAAAGCTATTCCTGATTATTTTAAAGTTGAATAACCCAGTTTTGGGATTAATGGTTTGATGATAACAGCCAAGCTCTTCAGTTTTCTTTTGTCAGCTCTAAATAATTGCCTCATAGCAACCATTTTTGCTAACAGGCCACTTAGAAGTCCATTAGTCTTTCAAGTGTTTTTAGAAAGTAGTATGGTAATTGTTTACACCATATTTCCTTCCCCAAAATGCATTAATTTCTACTTATTTAAGTAACTGTTCTGATTTTGGAACTAAAGTTGCACACCTGTGCAATTTGGATCAGGACATACTTAAACGTGAAGTCTCCTTTCAGCTGAACGTGATTCTTGATTTCATGGGCACATATACATAATTTTATGAGGTAGCAACATAGAAGTAGCACACTGACAACAAAGGTCCGCATAGTTAAAGCAATGGTATTCCCCGTAGTAACCTATGGCTGTGAGAGCTGGACTATAAGGAAAGCTGAGCGAAGGAAGATAGATGCTTTTGAACTGTGGTGTTGGAGGAAAATTCTGAGAGTGCCTTGGACTGCAAGAAGATGAAACCAGTCCATACTCCAGGAAATAAAGCCAGACTGCTCACTTGAGGGAATGATATTAAAAGCAAAACTGAAGTACTTTGGCCACATAATGAGAAGACAGGATACCCTGGAGAAGATGCTGATGCTAGGGAAAGTGGAAGGCAAAAGGAAGAGGGGCCGACTAAGGGCAAGATGGATGGATGATATTCTGGAGGTGACGGACTCGACTGTAGGGGAGCTGGGGATGGTGACGGCTGATAGGAATCTCTGGCATGGGCTGGTCCATGAAGTCACGAAGAGTCGGAAGCGACTGAACGAATAAACAATAAATAAATATTCTACAAATGCATCCATTTTAATTTTTAATACGGGATAAATATAACCCATACAAACAAAAGCTCTTTTGAGGTCCTCCAAAAATTTTTAAAAGTGGGAAGGGGTCCTGAGAGCAAAAAGTTTAAGAAACACTGGTCTAAAGTATGAACCCACCCATACCTTATAGTAAGTGCAAATATTTATACAGTTCTTTCAGTCTAAATGTCTCTCCTTAAAAATAAACAGGCAAAGCATGAATGTTGTTAACTACAGAGATTTTCTTTAATCTTCCTCTGCATTTCCAAAATAGTGTTTTTAACCTATGTTTCTGTATAACTTTGTAATACAGTATTTATTGATAGTGGTGGCACAGATATGGAAATGTGTATACCTGATGTAATGTTAACCCATGAACCAATACTCCTTTTTGAGGATCTTCTCGAACAGCCAACGGTCCTGAATGTACTAATAGGTCACGTATCTGCTCATTGTAGACCTAGGGAAAAAAATTGTCTTTAATTTGGTTTGGATAGCTCTACTACTACAGTTGCATTTTAAAATTTGGGAAATGCATAAAAATAATACAGTATGCTGCATCTATTTCTCTCTCTCCCCAATTTTAATATATGTCATTTCTAATTTTATTTATTGGCAATAGCAGCAACTCAGAATGGTGTACAGTAAAATTCTCTTGGATATGACTAACTTTTCTGTGTAAATGTCTAAAACATTTGGATGAACGTAAAGAAGTTTAGGGGCGTGGTGGCTCAGTGGGTAAGATGCCAGGCTTGTTGACTGGAAGATTGCAAGTTCGGAGGTTCGAATCCCTAGCCCTGCGTGCGGAGTGAGCTCCCGCACTAGCTCCAGCTCTTGCCAACCTAGCAATTCGAAAGCATGCAAATGCAAGTAGATGAATAGGTACCACTTCGGTGGGTAGGTAACAGCGTTCTGTGCGCGTCATGCCGGCCACATGACCGTGGAAGTGTCTTCGGACAACGCTGGCTCTTCGGCTAACAAACGGAGATGAGCACCGGCCCCTAGAGTCGGACACGACTGCACAAATGTGCAGGGGGAACCTTTACCTTTAAAGAAGTTTGGTGATTTTACATGGAGCAGTAAAACAAAAACAAGAAGAATTGATAGAGGGAGAAACATAGTACGCTCTATTGCTTTCTTGGCAGTATGCTTCACTGCATATGGTATCTCCAAACAAGTTGCAATATAGAGTTAATTCTGCTGAACATGATAGGCCTTTTTAAGAGCCATGACAGCATTGCACGTTTTGTACTGTAGGCCAGTTTCTCTTAACAAAGACCACTGCACCCTTTACTTATTTATTAGATTTGTATCTTGCCATTAATTTAAGAGTTTAAGGTGGCATAGACAGTGCTCCTATTTTCCCCTTGCTGGCCCTTGAAGTAGGTTGGGCTGGCCCAAAGTTATCCAGTGGGGGCTGAGGGTGGACAGGAACCTGGGTATTTCTGCTCTTAGTCCAACACTGCTGCTTTTCGGTGGCACCACACAGGGGTTAGCAGCATAGTGCCTCTGACTAATAAGGCATACATGACCTGCCCCCATGGTATGTACGGGGTCCCAAATATAAATAAAATTTAATTTAATGTTTTAAAATTTTAAATTAAAAAAATAAATAGTTGATAAATTATGAACTCTTCATATTGCAAGAGTTTGGTGTTCCTGTTTGAAAACTTGTAATTTTTTTTAGCAAGAACACCAATATCTTACCAGACTTTGCAAATCTTCCAAAATTTAGTGACCTCATGAGATTGGGGGGGGGGGGTTATTTCAGCTCCCTTTGCCAGGAACTATCTGCAGTAACCTCACAAACCATAATTGGAAACCATTGCTTTAGGCTGTTTTCAGTTGTCAAGAACTCAATGCTCACACATCAAGCTATTATTAAGCATTCTGACAATATGCAAGTTATTCTGTAAAACTGAACTGGTTCATCAGTTCCATTATTTGTGGTAATCCGCTTGTCCTTGCCTGCTAGCAGTACTGGAAATTGTATCTCAATTATGCATTCAACTAGAACTCTTTGTGGTACAGAGCAATCCTCTGCCTTGAGAAATAACAATTTGGTGTATTCTAATGTAATAAAAGAAATCTTTATAAATTGCAACCTAACATAAGAATTTCCCATATTAAATATGCTTGATCAGTTTAAGAATTAAGATAGCAATGTACTTTTGTCATGGGTGACAAATGAGTCTGTTCAATAAATCTCATACACAGTATTACATATTCTGTATGCTAACCAAAATTTCATGCTGTAAATTTCATCAACTTTACATCATACTACTTGCAGTTAGCGTTTGGCCTTTAGCTAATATTATAGAGGTATAACACTCAATTCCTAATAGATTAGAAAAGAAGACTGCTGAGAGACACCAATGAAAACTGTGAAGGCAACACTATGGACAGAATAAATTATATAACAAGAATTAAAAATATCGGCAATGCTGTGCATAGGATATTGACAAGGTTCCTGGACATGGGCTGATTCCCTGAACTGGACTGAATTCTAGAAAGCTAGTCTTTAAATATGGCATGATCAGCTCATGGACAAGTGAGGCAATCAGTCAGAAGTAATAAGGCTTATATGAATACAGCATGAACATTAGCTGAATAAAGGGGGACTTATTTTATTTATATTTCTAACTTATATCACCGCCCGATGCTCTTTCTGGAAGATTCTAGAAGAAAGCAAGCCAGACCAATAAAAGCACCCTTACAAATCTTTGTAAGGAGAAGTATACATTTGCAACATCCATATACACTAGACTGCACAAGTCTTCTTTTTTCCAATTCAACCATGCTTCAATATATAACTGCTCCAAACATTATGGTTTGCTTCCTATAGGTTGAGTGGTATGTATGAAATAAGGAAAGAATAGATAATAACTGATATTTAAATGCATTTGCTCTTTCAGTTATTGACTGGCGATCAATACAGGTTATATAAAATGTTTTATCTCAAATGTGATCCTCAAGAATTTCCTTTTATTATAGCAATCACAGAAAACGTGGTAACATTTTTGGTTCTTTGAGATAATCTATCTTTCAATGCTCACCTAAAAACATAGCTGCTTCTGAATAAAGTAAATGAAAGTGGGGTACATGTGGTCAATTGGATGAAGACGACTAACATGGCTGAGCTAAGTGTATACTCCATCCAGCAACATGGGACCCCACCATAGGAAATATCTCTCAGGCTGTTGGATGACTGAAGGAAACCCAGGTTAACTAATAGGTGGTCAACTAACTCACTTATTGTGCTAAACCAGGGCTTTCCAAAGTTTTCCCGCGGCGACACACCAACTACCGTTGGTGTGTCGCCGCGGGAAAACCTGGAAGCGCCGCCGTTGGTGTGTCGCTGCGGGAAAACCCGGAAGCGCAGATGATGATCAGCGCTTCCGGGTTGTGGCGACACACTTTTGTGTCGCGACACACAGTTTGGAAAGCTCTGTGCTAAACCATAATGTGATTTGTCTGGCATGTGCAAATCCAATTATTATGTTTTATAAACTATGGTTTATCACTTGGCATGTTGTCTGAACCCACCCAATTGTAGTTTATTCAGTAGGATTAAGCAAATAATGGCTTAGCATAATACGTTAACCCAAATGGTGTTTCCACAGACACCAACAAAGGTGTTTAGGGAATTTTTATTGAAAAATTTTATGGTGCAGAATTTCTTATCTACTTACCTCAAGATATGAAACTGCAATAGCACAATGCTTCTCTTCTTTTATTCTATCAATGGAATTGTAAAGCTCCATCATAGTCAGGTACATTACTCCAGGATCTTCAGGGGAACCCAGCATTGTATGAGTCTTCCCAGCTCCAGTTGCACCATAAGCAAGCACTAAATTGTGAGACAGACAGGAAAAAATTTGAATCAACTCTGACTCATGACCCTGACATTTGAAACAAAACATAAGCCACCAAATGGATTTTGCCCATTTGCAAAAATGTAGTTGAGGAAATATGGCAACCAAGCTGAAAAATTTTATGCAAAATAGACTTGCACATATACTGAAGCAAAGATCAGCACTTCTCTTGAGTGAAAGCAGATATTTGGAGCAGACATTTGAAATAGATTCTCTTTTCAGAATTGCCAAGAAAGAACTGTAAGAAAAAAAATTGCTCTTATTTTTGCTAATATCTAGGCATTTAGAAATGAGATACAGAAAGCTTCCAACTTCAATTTTTAAGGTGAGGGAGTTAGTATTAAAACAATGTAATACCAAAATGCTTCCAAAGTTTCTTATTCGCAAAAATGAAAATATGGAGGATGTAAATTTTGTAAGATGTTTCTGCAAATGTTAGTGTAGGAAACAAAAAAAAACTACTTTTATTCTAAGCAAGTACAGGTGTTTTCTTTGAATGCACTAGGGTTATACATGTGGGATTACTATTTACATTGATGACAAATGACTACTGAGGAAAGTTACCTGTGCAATTATAGCCATTTAAAAAACCATCTAGAACAGTTTTGGTAGTATCTTCAAAGACTTCCAGCTGTGTAGAATGTTCATCAAATATGGCATCAAATACAAATTTTAGGTCCTTGTTTTGCCTTTTGGTGATATCACGGTTCGGTAATTTCTTTCCATGAAAGAAACTGACCTCTTCCACTTTGGGATCAAATACTAATATATGTTTATCAACAACCTGAACCACTTTTTGAAAGCCGCCATCTTTCTCTTTTGGATTCTCAGGACGAACACGGATCACTGCTTTTACATGATTGCAGACATTTTCTTGACCAGTAGTGGACATTATGAAATGCAGTTATGTTGTCTCAGGTGTATTTCTTATGCCAAGTAAATTCTTCTTCTGTTAATAAGAAAAAATAAAGTAGTTTAATCAACATCAACAAAGGCTCTAATTTGATTGGATTGTAGGGATTTGCATAAAACAGAAAATGTGTTGTTTCATGCTTTAAACAAAACAGTGTATTTTTGGAACAAATGTCTCAAAATGCATGTGCTGTTTCACACTCAGACGATTCAAAGCAGCCATTTTGACACTGGTGTGTATCACAGTAGAAACATTTAGCATACTCCTACTTAACATTATGTCTTTCAAGTTGGCCAGTCTCATATAAAGGAGCTCCAACTATCCATGACAAATTGTGAAGCAAAACCTGTTTCATTTTTTGAGTCAGGTATTATAATCCCTTATACTCTATTTCTCCTTTTTCCCACTCCATGTCTATCTAGTCATTGTTCTTCTAGGAGTTGTTTGGAATACTAGTACTTGTTTCAATGGCTAGAAAAAATATATAGAAGACAAGTGTATGTTTTCATGGACTCTGGCATAACAAGATAGTGATGACAAACAAAATACACACACACAAAAACTGTTTTCTATATGCATTTCCTATGATGGTGCCAAAAGTCAACCTGAGCCAAAGGTATCATGAAACAGAGCCAATTTAATTTGATTGGAATGTACAAGGTGGGTTGGAACCACAAATTCCTTCGGCAGGGAGAAAGTCACATAAAGTGGGATTATCACAAAGAAGGCCTGTTGTTCTGCATACAAGTTTAATAAATGATTATTATTTCTAAAGTGAGGAGACTTTCCACAGCCCTGTTCCGAATGACAGGACATGGAGATTCAATTCTCACAAGACACTGCCTTAAATATTCTGGGGCTGCTCTGGGTTGGGCTTTTAAGGTTAATGGCCATATTTTAAATTGGAAGCCAACTGGTAACCAATGCGGTGATTTTAAGAATTAGTGAGGAGCCCTATATGTCTCTCAAAAATAAAATAAAATCCAGCCCTATATATGTCTCTCAAAAATAAGTATTGACGTCAATGTGACTTAATCTGAGGTAAGAACAGAATTACATCTATCTACACAGAGTTTGTATGTGCATGCGTGCATATATATAGATATAATGTTATTTGTCTTGAGAACAAACAAAATAAAGTGTAGGATGTTAAAGCTTTATTAACATTTTAATCAAACATTAGAATTCTACCCACCATTATTATTTTGGGGAGTGGGAACCTGGATTTTAAAGTCATCTCAGCAGATATACTTCCTAACACACTATCATTTCTGTATTATCCTTATGTACACCTTTTCAACCACAGCAAGAAATGTAACTGGTACAAGCAGATATATCATCTTGTTTATCTTCACAGCTTTAATAATTTCTTTGCTAACAAAATATTGTTTAGAAAAATATAAAATTTCTTAACTCATATTTCTTAATTTTTACATTTTTTAAAATTGTTCTATTGTACTTTTTGTAAAGTACCAAGAACTGTTAAGGAAGTGGGTGGCATTTAAGTTTGCTCAACAAGCTATGGTGCAGTTCTACTGAATTCAATTAAACTTATTCTCAAGAAACAGTCTTGTGGTCCTAAAATAATCTAAAATGCTAGATATCGCTTTAAGTTAAATTTTGGTACTTGATCACCCATTTCAGGCTGAATTGCTGTATGTATTAAAAGGCAATTTGCAATCAATCAAGGGAAAAAAGACTGTAACAGAATAGTTTTTGAGGCCACTTCTTTCAGACTCCACTTTGCTACAGTCTATCTTTTTGTTTTGCAGTAACTGCAAAATTGCACAAACAGCATACAATTTTAAAACATCTTAATTTGGGAGGGGGGATGCCTTCGAGTTGACTCTTGGTGACAGCCTGGAAAGTCCCTGCAGTTTTGTATGTTTAAAATCTTGAAAGTAAGACAGGGTTCCTTGCTATTCACTTGGAATATATTTTACTACCAAAATATTTTGCTATTTTTCTACCCTATGTCTGTACACTCAAGACGAAAGTCCCATTACATTCGATAGGTACAATTTAACGCCTGTGTACTTAGAAGTAAGTCGAACGGTATTAACTCTCGGGTTAAGCATGCGTAGAGTTCCGGCCTTAATCCACGTAGGTAAGCAGGTTTTTTAAAAATTTTATTTTAATAGGAATTACTGCCAGGCACCACGATCGCTTGCTGTGAAGGTTAAGAAAACATGGCCCGACCGGTAGTTGGAGAGAGCTCATTATATCCCTCCCTAGTTTAGCAACAGCTTACCTTTTAAAAGTATCCGAGCTGATCCGTTATATATATACAGAAAAAGTAGCATCGGGCTCATTTAGGTTTATCAGGCTTCACTCTTTCGTAAACATATATACAATTACTCACCCAAACATCAGGCGCCTTTTTACTGACCGACAGCCCGCACAGCTTGCTAAGGCGTCGCCGCCACTCAGCTTCCTTGGTTCAGCAAGCCACCAAATTCAAACACAAGCGGTTTGTAGGTCGGTCACTTCTGATTGGTTTAGGACTGAGAAACGTCATAGTTGCCGCCACGCTGGTGACGGGACGGAGTATGAATTTTGGTCTAAACGAGAACCCGTCTTTCCTTACACCCTAAACGTGTTTGAGCCGTCTTTCGAGTGAAGGGAAAGCTAGCCTGCTTGTCTCTATGGGTGGAACGGGGAAATTAGAGTCTTGAATGAAGGGAAGAGTGGAGAACAAATGTGCTTTCGAAGCAGGGGTGGGTCGCTTTAGATTTTTTTCTTTTTTTGCGCAAGAAGGATTAATAAAGAACGTGCTAAAGAAGGTGATTTTTTTCGGAATGGACTAAATGAAAAAGTTGAATGAAACAACTCTTAGGTTGCTGTCGTTTCAATGTAATCGTTCTATCCTTTCATTCAGTGGACAGGTCACATAGGATATGGATTTGCGTGCAGCTCAGAAGCAAAGACCAATCTTGTTTAATTTGTTCAAGCGGCATAGTTTACCCCAGAATCCTAATTATAGTAACTCAAAAGTTCTGTCTGACTTTCGTGGGAATTATTCTTTATTGGGTTGTGGCCCAAGCCGCACTGAATTCTTATGCTGCATGTCTGTTGAAGGTGTAGGTGGCTTTAAGCAATTTCTCTACGGAGTGAAGTGGTTGCCCGTTAGGGTGCTGAAGGGCGGGGCGTTTCCTAGGCTTGCTGATGGATTGCGTGCGTTTTAATTTCAAAGCGATACCCTTGAAGCTGTATGATTCCAAGGCCTCTGCAAGAGCACTGGAATCCAAAGTATGTGTTATATGACAGACACGTGGCTCAATCTGAAGGGTACATTTATTAGAAAAAGAAAGGAAGGAAAGCAGCAGTGGAGCCCGTGACTGCGTTGTGTGCATTAACCCTTTACTCACTGCTTTTTAGCACATAACTAACGCCCTTCCCCGCATTTAGTTTACTATGGGCGGGGTATTCGCCTAGTACAAATACATACCACACCTCGGATATCTCGAATAACGGTTGTCACTCTGAAATAGTTAATAGGAAGTGGGGGAGGAAATGATAGTGTGTTAGTGCATTAGGGCGAAGTGGGAGAATAGTAGCTATTCGCATATAAGTAGCTGGGGGGGTAGTTGGTGAATGGATTTATAACAGCTTTTTTATAAACGAAAAATTAAAATTAAACATACCATCATTACAGATTATTTATTCGTCAGCTGGCAGTCGCCAGAGGTATTAGGGCATATAAAACTTGGATAACATACTTAGGTTTAATTGTACGTTCGTGAAATTGAGGCTTGATGAGTGAATCTATAGGTTGACTGTTTTACCCATTACAGCTGTTTTTGTGCATGATAGA
The DNA here is from genome assembly GCA_023362775.1 of Charina bottae. Classification (NCBI taxonomy): domain Eukaryota; kingdom Metazoa; phylum Chordata; class Lepidosauria; order Squamata; family Charinaidae; genus Charina; species Charina bottae. The sequence continues at coordinate 171,191,886 of JALMGJ010000001.1, forward strand.
GTGATGGCGAGGGCCCCTAACAGGACATTGTTGCAGCATGATATATCTATAGGAATGGTCGATCAATTAGGGAGAGGAAGGTTTGGTGGCTTTTGTTTTTATCCTTGGAAAAAATAGCATACCTACAACAGTCATGAATGGCTGTGTAATAATTTTTTTCTACTTAATCTGCCCCTTCCCCCAGGACACCCAGTGTAGTATAAATTATTACTTTATTATGTTTCAGGGATATTGAGGACTAATAAAATATGTGCTATCTTATCTCTCTGCTGGTGATCATCTTTTCACATATTGGTTTGGGTTGGCCAGCTATGATATGGGAATATCTAAGATAAAAATAAGGGATACTTACGCAAAATTGAAGGGTGTTAATGGCATGAGGGAGGAGAGTAGAGAAATCTAACAAACGCTGAACGTGTGGAGCCCTACTAAATACTTGTTAATTCGAAAGTCAGTTCTGTCGAATTTATGGTGTTTTTGTCAATATAAGAGTGCATGGCTAATTGTAATTTACAACCTGTGCGAAATTAAAGTAGGTGTATTTGTACTTCTGTCTGGATCTAGCAATATTCAAATACATGTGGAGAGGGGTCAGAAAAGAATGATGCCTCGTACCATAAGCGTTGGTCTCTTTCACCAAATAAATAAATAATTGCACAATATTTTATTTGGTTTGTTGCTCTTTGGGAAAGTGGAACTGAAAGAGGCGAGGCTTTGTTGCAGGGAGGAAGCCTTTTGGCAGCCCACCTGCCTCCGCCAGCTGCAACGAAGAACTTAAGAAGCGGAAGCCTCATCTAACGCCGTGAGGACTGCTTTAGAATGAAGTCTCCCTAAAACCTGGGACGGGTGAGACAAGCGTTTGGGGAGAAAAGGTTCGTGGTGTTTTTCGGATGCATACATTTCTAATCCCACAATAAAGTATCCTTCCCTTGGGAGTTCTAATTGCAAAGGAAATGGCGATGGTATTCTTCCATCCGTTCCTTCCCTGGTCTCCAGTGAATAACGTCGGCTATATCTTTTCTGCATTTACGAGAACGTGTTGTTTTTGTTGAGCATCTTAAAAGAACCTGCCAAAGTAGAAGTCCCTTGCAAAAATAATGGCGGTATAGGTTAATAAATGGTAATCCCTAAACGGTTTTAACTCCAAGCATTGGATCCCTTCTCAGCGCTAATAACGTGTCGAAGAAAGAAACACACTTCTTAATTATGGGCGAAATGAGGCAATTGGCAGTCACTCTGGACTTGAATGATTGTGAGATTTGTGTATTTTATTGGTTAAAAGCAGTTGACACAACAGTTGTAACAGTCATTCATTCATTCATTGGCGATCACTCGTAGCCGAGTAAGATTGTTGTAACAGTTGTAACAGTGAATAAACTCATCTCAAATGACTTAATTCAAACAGCAGCTTTTTTCTCTTCTCCCTCTGTGAACAATTGACTCTTTCCAAATATCTTTCCAGCATCCTTTCACTTGGCATGCATTTTATGACCACATAACAGGACAACATTAAAAATGAATTCCTGAAAAGCCAGAAAGACTATTTATGTTTCCTTTAAATTACTTCTATTTAATTATTCCTGTTCTTTTCATGAATGTTTGGATGGGACAGGTTGCACATCTACATAAATACTCTCTATTTGCTTAAAATTTCTATTGCAGCTGGAATTTGCTTTATTGTAGATACATAAAAAGGCTTTGATTATTTCTACTCTTGTAATTTTTGCATGCTCTTGAGGCTAAATAAAATCTGCTTCGGCTGTTGTGGGTCTTCCGGGCTGTGTGGCCGTGTTCTGGAAGTTGTGGTTCCTAACGTTTCGCCAGCATCTGTGGCCAGCATCTTCAGAGGGCAGGAGCACAGATAGAAGCAAAATCTCTGCTTCTATCTGTGCTCCTGCCCTCTGAAGATGCTGGCCACAGATGCTGGCGAAACGTTAGGAACCACAACTTCCAGAACACGGCCACACAGCCCGGAAGACCCACAACAGCCATTGAACTCCGGCCGTGAAAGCCTTCGACAATACATTAAAATCTGCTTCATTGATGGGGAAGTCACAAACCACATCAGTTAAGTGCGTTTAAGGCAAAGTGAGAGGAGGCATGATAATGATCTATTAAATTATATTTAGTTTGGAAAAATAGGGAGAAGTTTTTCTTGGGTTATCCACTGAAGCTCAACGGAGGAAGATTCCAGATAGATTAAATATGGACTTTTTTTAATCAGAAGGTGATAGTGGTAACCATCAATTTGGGTTATTTACAAGGGAATTAGCTTTTTCATTCATATTTTTTTAATCAGTGGCTATGACTGCGGAAGCGTCTTCGGACAACGCTGGCTCTTCGGCTAACAAATGGAGATGAGCACCGGCCCCTAGAGTTGGACACGACTGTGCAGGGGAAACCTTTACCTTTTACTATTGCAGTAATAAATATTGACTGCACTATTAGTAATTCTTCTGACTATATGTTGCAAGAGAATTAGATGGAGGCTGCTATTACGTTCTTGTCCTATGTGCCATGACTATACGGCTGCTTAATCAGTAGAATAGTATATGGACTAGATAATTGTTGGTCGTCCTCATCTACTTTCATTCATAGCTTCCAATAGCACTTTTTTTTAAAGCAAGTCAACTTGTACTCAGCTCTCCCATTTTTTCATTTTTAGACAAGGAGTCAAGACTTCTTTTCAGCCAGCATGTTAAAGTTTGGGTAATTTTAATAATGGTTTGAACTACTTTTCTGAAACTGTTTTATTGTTAACCACTTTGAGTGTCTTGTGGGTAGGAACTGGTTTATAAATGATAAAAATAATACATGTAAGAAAATAGTGATAAATCTATTAAAAAAACAAGCTGAGGGAAGAATATCAATACATTTATAAGAACACAAACATTGCTAATAGAATACCTTGTAGAATAAAGAAGTTTTTAAAAGCTGTATGAGATCTAGAGCTCCCCAAGGAGAGAATTCTACAATTCTATAAACCATAAAGTATCCATAATTAGATGGCATACTATACTTAAGGGTTCTTATCTATCTTTAGAATTGTGAAAGTAATGATTTGATTCTTCTTTCCTATTGACCATATTGTATAAACTAATTTTGATTTCTGTTGCTTTTTTTTCAGATTGATATATGTACTAATTTTTTTCCTAGTATTTATGCCCTGTCCTTCAAGCAACTTCATCTCCAACATGCATTGGCTTCCTTATTTACAAAAAATCTGCAATCAATTTACTTTGCAAAATTTAATTCATTCTAACCCAAATTGCTTAGGTATGTCAATAAAATACATACATTCTTCATTAGCAAGTACATGTGAAGCTGAAGAAAAATCATTGCATTTCAGTATTGATGAAAACTTTCAGGACGGAATAAACAGTGAAGATAGTCAACAATTACATAAATCAGTTATGGTTGAAGAAGTTGTTGAATTTTTAGCACCTCAAAAAGGACAGGTAAGTTGGAATTTATTTTCAAAGTAGACAAGCATTTTTGAAAATATAAATGAAAGATTATAATATAGACGTAACATTCTATTCTGTGACATACATTTGACTTTCCTATTATACTGGGTTTTTTTATATTCTGTAATATTTTGTCACAAGTGAAATACATAGTTGTAGATATGCCAATTTTTAATGAAACAATATTTAGAGGAGGCAATCTTAACACTGAATTTTGAGTAGTATCCAGTAACTGTTAAGAATGTAGTTTACCTATAAAGTTAGATATGGTTATCATATGAAAACTTGTCAAAAGACCCAGCAAGATCACCTGAGAAAATTTTGTAGGGAATCTCAAAACAGATGTCATGAATCAAATCTATCACAGTAACCATTGTCCTGTATCCAAGTTGGAAAGAAGTTTGAAAAGAATCAAAGGAAAATTTATATCTAATCGTTCAGAAATTATTTAGTTATAACATACTGCACAGCCTTCTTTCCAAAGAGAAAATGAATATAGTTCTAAAAGTAGCCAAGCCTTTTCATGTCTAATGATAATTAAAAAATAAATGAGCATATCACAATATCCTGCTAGAAGAGAAATCCAACTCTAGTAGAGAAATGCTGATTATCTGGGACAGTTTTCTGCTAAGATCTGCACCATTAAAATGTAAGTATATAAATTATATAAGGTGTTTCTCACAACATCCTGTCTACATACTTGTTTGAAGGAAGCATTGCCATGACCTCTTACAGTGAAACTCAAATTAATCTTACCTGAAAAACTATTTTGGATCATATTTTTATGTATTGTTTTTAATTCAGTTGCTATTAATAGGTATGTATGCTGCTCAGAATCTACTATGATTAGAGCAGTCTGTATTGGTAAAATAGATATTTTTGTTATCATCACTGCAACATAATAAGACTGCAAATAGTTTTCCCAAGCTTTTTTTACCATTGTTTTACCATTATTTCATTATTTTTCCTTATGATCATGTTTCTGCCTTTAGTAAGTGAGATGAGCACCGGCCCCTAGAGTCGGACACAACTGCACAAACGTGTGGGGGGAACCTTTACCTTTTAGCTTTAGTTCTTTTATCTGGTTCACTTACCTTTGTACTGATAATTGTTTACATTTTTATGGTGGATTTGGAAAATTGTATATTGTAATAGGAGTTGTGTATTTTGTGTAATCACTTATATAATTCATTGAATTAACTGAAGTATTCTTCTAGTCCACTTCATGTTTTCAAGCTTCTTAGCAGACTAAAAAGTTAGTGATCCACAAAGGAAATACAAATGTATGCTCAGATAATGTTTCTGCCTAAATATGTGACCCTTTCAGGTATTTAGAAATGGGAAATAATCTTTTTAATTTGACTTCCAGGATAAACAATCATATGTTTAGGTTAGAATTTCCTTTGTAAAAAATGTAATTATTTTGTGATATGCATTCAATCTTTTGATTAAGGACATTATTGTTGTATAATTTTGAATGGCATTTTTTTACTTTAAATTACAGTTCTGTGTGGTTAAATTAGATTGTGTTATATGTTCAGAATACTGTATAGTTTCACTGTAACAGTCATGCAGTATGCTAGCAGATAACTTTTCTCTGTTGCTGTTCATAGCATAGTTCGTACCCAACCAAACAGTGGACAAGGTCTGTGGTTTCTGAAGCAGTCCAGACACTGGTTGTGTCTCCACATGTTAGTGGGGTTTTTTTCTTCTGTGCATGTAACGTATCTCATTCTCTTGGCCATCTTAGCATATGATACTGGTGTGTGTTGTTGGTGTCTTAAGTGGGGGGGAATGTAAATTTAGCAATTCTGAAGATGGAGAATGGGGAATCTCAGAATGTTGGTTTCAAAGGTGGGAGGGAAAAGATCTAAAACTGTTGGTGCTTGCAGTTCTTTTATGGCTTGAAAGGCCTGAAAGGTAAGTAGAAAAAGAAAAAAATATAAATTTGAGCATAAAATCTTAGATTTGCTTGAAAAATTAGAAATGCCCATTGCATATGTTTGTCAAGAACATGTCAAGAACATGGTTTGTCAGAAGTAAACTACATCCGATATTCAGAACACAAAAGAAAAGCTGAAGAAGTATGTATTGCAGTATAGTATGGATGCTAGCGAGGAAACAAGTGAAAATAGGAAACATAATTTGATGAAGTGATGAAGTGGTATGTTCAGCAACATTCATGTGGCATTAATGTACACAGAATGAAATAGCAAGTAGTATTGTAGAAAGCCACATAAATATAAGTTTCAAAGTCACTGATGGCTGTAGCAATTTTGTAAATGCTACGGAATTTTTAATGAACCAACCTTTGGTGAAGCTTTGTGTGTATTGATGGAGGAGATAGAGCGTTTCAGGAAAAGTTTATATAAACCCATTGGTGTAATTATCCCAAATTTACAATGCCAATGAGACCCGTTTGTTATTGCACTTAATTCCTGACAACATTCAGACATTTGAACCTGAAAGATCAACAGCAGGATAAAAATCAAGGAGAGGATGGCAGGAATTGTAGCTGCCAGATAAGTCTTAAAATAATTTCAGAATAACTTTTGAACAACTGTTAATGGCTTTGACAATGGATTTATTGCTTTTTTTTCAAAGAATGACCCAAAAGCTTAATGGATTGCTTGGTGAAAGAGCATCTGTCTATGAAAATACTTTGAATCTTACCCCATTCTTCTTGATTTTACCCGTAGGAAAACTACCTGTTACTTAGTGTAAATAATCAGTTTCCAGTTACTAGCTCTTATGTAGTTTTCCATTGCTTTAGAATATTTCCCACTTCCCAGTTCCTTTTGAATAGTATTCTTTGAAGTGTGTTGTAAGAATGAGTCACATTCCCATTTTGGTTCGTTTTATTCTCAGTGAAGTTCCTGTTGCAGTAAATTTGAAGAAATTTTAATATCTGAAAACAGCATAAAATATGCTATATTATCTAAGGATTCTTTTTTTGGCATTTTAAGATTTCTTAGTTCATTAAAGAGTTCTATACTAGTGTATCCAAGAACTTTGTCAATATAAGGTTCTATAGTTGTATAAATGTTTTTTCTTTTATCATACCTAGAATGATACCTCTCCCTCATCTGAAGTCATAGGGATGGAGGGGGAGGTCTTCTAGCAGAATATTTCTTCTTTTTTCTGTGATAACAAATCTGTAATATAATGGGAGAAATAAATAAATGCAAGGAGTCTGCAAAATAGTGATGATGTGTAGACATGCTGGTGCTGAAAAAGGACTGGGAACATTGGTCTTAACGTGTAGAGCCTGTACAATGAGATACTTATACTGAAATCATATAACCTTTATTTCAGTTACAGTGTTGATGCTAACGGAATGTTTGGTTCATCTTGGGACCAAACCTCACGTGGTACTAAATCACATGAAGATTTTCCTTTTCCTTTTTCTTTACAAAATGCAGCAGTAGAAGCAACCATCTTCAGAGAATTAGAAGGAGATTGCTTCTTGCTTCTTGTATTATTTGGGAAACAGCTTTTTTTTTTTTTTTGCTAAAATTGCTTTTAATATTAATTGTGAACACTGGAAGCTTCAGACTAGATCAACTGACAAAATATTCAACATTTTTGGAAGACTAGGAGGAAGGCGGGAGGAGGTATGTCTATGAAGGTTCTCAGTCATCCAGGTGGAATTGTCTGTAGCTTGAATCATGTCAACTGGATTTCTATTTTCTCAGTGGAAACGTTTCGCTCCTTATCCAAGGAGCTTCTTCAGTCTGAGCAAAGTTAGTAAGGGAATCCTAAATATTCCCTTACTAACTTTGCTCAGACTGAAGAAGCTCCTTGGATAAGGAGCGAAACGTTTCCACTGAGAAAATAGAAATCCAGTTGACATGATTCAAGCTAAAGGCGGGAGGAGGTTTTGTGTTAATTATGTTGAATTGCTATGCTGTTTGCTTCTATAGCACAATCAATGCATAAGATCTCTGAACAATTGCATCCTCTTTATTATAGAATTTTGTAATTTGCAATGATCTTTGTAGCTTAATTTCAGCAGGCATTCTTTTTCATGGCATGTTTTTCACTCCCCAATTTCTGTTATGTCCCACAGCTTACTTCCTGTGTACGTTTTTACTGAAGGAATGTGTACAGCTTTTACCAAGAAGAGTATTGTAAAGCATTTGGTCTAAGAACCAGATCTCATTTTCTGTGGTACTAAGTTAGTTTGCTGCTATCACATTGTATCACATAACAAATTATAGTATTTCAAGAGCTTGTTTATAATCCTATATTTTAATATGCAGTGCTTTAGGGTGACTCAGCTTGTAAATGACTGTGTGTACACTTTCTTTCTGCGTTAAAGCATTAGGCTTTGCATTTTTTTTTTGGCAAAAGTAGTCATAAGAAAGTAATCTTAAGACCTTTGAATGAGACACCGGTCCCAGAAGTAGTGATAGATATAAATAGTTATATACTCTTCCTGGTATTGGCCAACTTTATAAATATTTCAATATTGGTTTATACAGTGTGATTCAGATTTTCAATTCCCTGCTACACCAAATAGAACAAAAACATTAAACTAGTTAAATGAAAGTAACTGAGATATATGCCACTTAAACTACTGTTTATGTTAAGCAATAGTAGAATTAATGCAAGAATAGGAAAATACAACTAATTGAGCATACTGCACTATTTGTCATTCCAATCTGCCCCTTATGGAAAGGAAGGCTTAAGTTCATTGTAGACCAACCCTGGAGACAATTTGATCAATTTTGGTATCCTACTTGGTGGCTTCTGTTTCTTTGAAGCTTGATTATTTCATGCCATAAATTTGTCAAGATTTTATTCTTGTCAACATGGCTGAAAACATTTTTAAGGTAAAGTCTAGGTTGACTTTGAGTCCATCTTGAATTCTGGTCCATGACGTTTTCTCAACAGTATGAAAGTAGTGTGCCCTTGTCAATATGGTGTAGTGGCTGAGATATTAGACTAGGACCAGGGAGATCTCAGTTCAAGTCTACTATCAGCTAAACTCAGTGATGATGTTGAGCCAGCTCCTATCTCTTAGCTCAGTCTGCTTTACAGAGTTATTGTTTTGGAGAAAAATTGAAGGTGGTAGTAGTACTATACATGTTGCCTTGAGCTTCAAGGGAAAAATGGGATGTAATGTGCCTTTTCCATAGCTGCCCTGACATCGTGGAACACCCTTACCCCAGCGATCTGGCAGGCCTCCGCCCTTTTAGCCTTCCGGAAGGCCATTAAAACCTGGCTCTTTAGCAAGGCATTGGGGTAGAGTGATGGGAACCTATAGATGGCTGTTGGGGCATTCTAGGAGATGGCTGAGGTGCTGGATTTTTTAGTTCTTGGTTTTAATTTTGGTTTTATGGTTTGTAGTTTTAATATTGCTGTGAGCTTCCCAGAGTTGTGTTTTAAATGGGTGGCCGTACAAATATTTTTAAAAAGTAAATGTAAATCTAAATAAAAAAGAAAGAATGCTTTTGATTTCCCCATTTAGCCTAGAATCCTAGAATACTCTCTCCCATTGAAGTACTATTGCAATCTGAACTGGCTTACCTTTTTTGAGGTCAGTCCAGGTGTTGCTATTTAACAGAGCAGAAGTATTTTTATTCATTTAAAACTATTTTTACTAGTTTTTTCTTGTTCCCCCCCCTGAAAATTCTTTAAAATGGTTTTCAAATAGGAACTTTGCCCAAAAGAGTGATAAAGTATTTCTAAAACTCCAATTTAACCCAGAATAATCACAAAACAAATTGCAAGTGATAATAAAAACTATGAAATTTAAATTGATCAAAAAAGGCCGAACTGGTAATTAGGAATATAAGATAGACATAGAAAAGAAAGCAGTAAAAGATTTATCACTTACAGATAAAAACATATATCACCAATGATATTACCTGTAATTAACTTTCATTACTAGAGTTTTACAAGCCTGAAGCTGCTTATAAAGACATAGCCAACCTAAAACATTTGCTGAACAGCAACAGTACACTTTCACATATATAGAAGCAAATTCTGAAACAGACCTAGAAACCTATTCTGTTTTCCCATAATTACTTTTATAGCAACATTGCAGGATCCTACAGTGTCACTCACAACATCAGAGGTTGATACATCTATTCATCTTCAGTAGTATATACTATAATTTGTCAGCAGTGCATTGTGCTTTAGAAAAATTGGCCAATTGATTTGCAAGAGAATGAGTGGGCAAAAAATTGATATTAGAAATAGCAATATACAAAAACCATTTGGGGAGCACTTTAGGTCCCTGCTAAACTCTCCCTTTATCTTAAGTTGGCTGTCCTTGTAAAAAGGAATTACGAAAGTGATTTTATCAGAAGATAATCGCTCTGGAATTTATTAAAAGACTTAAATTGTGCATAGTAGATTAAATAACAACCAAGTCTTACAATTACATTACGTGAGTTAACTGACCCATGAGTAAAAGAATGCCAGTTGTATACCCAACAAAACCGATTAACTTCTATAGGTTACCTGTAACCACTATGTTTACTTTTTCTTTGCCTCTTCTTTTACACTTATCCATTCAGTCATGGATGGCATGGTGGCTCAGTGGATAAGACGCCAGGCTTGTCGATCGGAAGATTGCAAGTTCGGAGGTTCGAATCCCTAGCCCTGCGTGCGGAGTGAGCTCCTGCACTAGCTCCAGCTCTAGCCAACCTAGCAATTCGAAAGCATGCAAATGGAAGTAGATGAATAGGTACCACTTTGGTGGGTAGGTAACAGCGTTCCGCGTGCGTCATGCGGCCACATGACCGTGGAAGCGTCTTTGGACAACGCTGGCTCTTTGGCTAACAAACGGAGATGAGCACCGGCCCCTAGAGTCGGAGACGACTGCACAAATGTGCGGGGGGTACCTTTACCTTTTACATGGATGTTGTATTAATAAGGGTTGAACCAGCCCCTCCCTCTCAGGTACTTAGGTTCTGTAACCTGTTCCTAGGTGAAGTGCGACTGGAAAATTAGGTCCCTTTGTGCCACCACCCCTTTGTTATAAGCCACATCTTCTGCGCCAGCCCTCTGGGGAACCAGGAGAGGATTGAAGGGGAAATCCTCATCCCTCCCCAGGTCTGGCTAAATACAGAAATGGAAACAAACAAAAAGTCACCTCAACCAAGTTGAGGCAGGTGCTTAGAAGGCCACAGGTCAACTCCAGGATTTAAATAAAAGTAAACTTTATTAAAGGTGTCAAAAGAAGGTTATACACACACAATGCACAGTTAAAAAAACCCAACACAATTCTAACCACAACCAAACAACTCAATTTCAAATCTTGCCTCAAGTAACCCCTCATCTAGGACTCCAGCCAACATTCTCCAAGGACTAAAAACTCTTCCTGACCAAAGCCTACAGAACCCCCTTCTTTTCCCTTATTGGCTCAGATGACAATCTCTGGGCACATAACGCTGGCTTGTTCTTTAAAGGGCCAGCTGCTCCCTACTACAGAGGTATATCAACCTTCTCTAGTTTGGGACCCCTTTAGATCCAGCTCCTTGAAATGCCAGCAGTACTAAGAATTCAGGGAGCTGAAATCCAAACATGAAATCATAGAGTTGGAAAGGGCCACTTAGGTCCTTAAGTCTAATTTCCAATTTAGTACAGCAATCCAAACTAAAACTTCCTTATCAAGTGGCTGTCTTGTTCCTGTTTGAACTAATTACAGCTCTTTGAGTAGCTGGTTCTATTGTCAAGCCCCCCCCCCCTTAGTGTTAGAAAGTTGTTGCTTACACTTAGACAGTATCATGCATCTGATAAAATGAGCTGTGACTCACAAAAGCTTATGCCTTTTTGCAAAATTTGTTCGTATGAAAAGGTGTTACTAGACAACTCCTGATTTTATCTGCGTTCCTGTAGCTTAAATCCAGTATTTGGTGCCCTTTACTCTGGAGTGATAAGAGATCTTGGACCTTCTATGTGACATCCTCTTAGATGCTTGAACAGTGTTGCCATATGCCTGCTCAATCTTCTGAAACATACCCAGTTCCTTCAGACTCCTAATCATGCTGTTTGTTGAACTTGTACTCATTTGTCTGAATCCTTCTTAAAATGTGGTAAATAGAACTGGACACACTACTCAACACTGAGTTTGATCAAAATTATACTTGTATTTTTTTTTAATCACGTCACACTGTTGACTTACAGGTGGTCCTTGCTAAACGACATTTGTTCAGCTACTGTTCAAAGTTACAATGCCAGTGAATGAATAGTAGTTATGACTGGTCCTCAAAGTTACAGCCGTTGCAGTGCCCCCACAGTCACATGATCAAAATTCGGTTGCTTGGCAGCCTGCTTGCATTTACATGCACTTCAGCTCCTCCCACCCACCTATCTCCCCCCATCTGTGCCCTTTTGGCCACCCTGCACTTCACTGCTACCTATCCCTGCCGCCCCCTGCTGCCCCTTGCTGACCAGGGGGGAGGTAGGTGGGTGGGGGGAGTTGAAGTGGAGGCGAGTGCAGCAGGGCAGGAGAACTATGGGGTCCTGGCCTAACAACTGCAACCGAGAGTACCGGAACTGCCTTCACTAAGCGGCGTGGTCACATGATGTTTCACCTAACGACTGCTTTGCTTAGCAATGGAAATTCTGGTCCCAATTAGGGTCAATAAGCAAGGACTACCCATATATTCAGTTTGCAATCAACTATTATTCCATGATATTTTCCAGAAGTCTATTGCCATGCTAGGTACCTTTCTTGGCATTTTTTCCCACATGTATTGATCTTTGCTAAATTTCATTCTATTATTCTCAGTCCATTTCTCTTAACAAATCAAGATGGTTTTGAATTTTATTTCTGCCGTTCAGCATATTAGCTATCCTTCCCAATTTTGAGTAATCTGCAGATTTAATAAGCATCCCCCCCATAATGTGTACTTCAGTTTGCTGAATGGCTGATGAGGGGACTTTGACCAAGATTTTTGAGCCAGTTATCCATCCCCCTAATTGTCTTCTGTCCAGCCCATAGTTAAATAGCTTGCTAATAAAAACTATCATCGGAGTTCTTTGTCAAATGTTTTTTTTCTCAAAAATTAAGATACACTAGCTCAGAGCTTTCCAAACTTTGTGTCGCGACACATTAGTCCAGGGCTTTCCAAAGTTTTCCTGCGGCGACACACCAACCGCTGTTGGTGTGTCGCCGCGGGAAAACCCGGAAGTGCCGCCGTTGCGGCAGCACACAAAAACCCGGAAGTGCTGCTGCCGCTTTCGTTTTTTGCACGCCGCTGTTGGTGTGTCGCCGCTGGAAAACCCAGAAGCGCTGATCATCAGCGCTTCTGGGTTGTGTGGCAACACACCAGATTGTGTGTGGCGACACACAGTTTGGAAAGCTCTGCATTAGTGTGTCAGATGCAGTGTGTAGGCGTGTCGCACGAACGTAACGAGAAACCTCTGAGTCTATGTGAAATTGTTAGGGTGCAGGTTGAGTCGGAGGAGGAGGATGAAGGGACCGTTAGGGAAAGCGCGGGAAGGATCGAGGGGGAAACCGACCAGCTGATTGTGGCCAGACCAGGGGGGAGTTCCTCGCCGCCAATCAGCGCACGAGCCAGAAGGGTGGAAAAAAGAGCTGCTCAGCGAGAGCAGCGATTGGCTCCTGCTCGGCAGCGGTGGGGAACTCAAAGCATAAAAGGACACCAGGGACGAAAGCTCTGCAGAACAGCCATTCTGACTACCTTGTACCGAAGCCTCAGACCGCCCTTGAATCTGACTTTGCTGCTGCTCCCGAGTCTTATCCTGCTGATAGCTGGATCGCCGCACCAGAATCTTGCCCTGCCGATGCTCAGAGCCTCAAGCTGGAACCGCGCCTCGCTGCTGCTGCCAGGATTCCGCACAGGTCATAGTGCCTGCCTTGTGCCCTGCTGAAAGAGGGGAACTCTGTCCAAGCCTTGCCCTGTTGCAAAGGGGAACTTTGTCCAAGCCTTGCCCTGCTACAAAAGGGAAACTCTGTCCAAGCCTTGCCCTTGATGCCGAAATGCGAGTGTCTTTATCTAATATTCCACCAAATATTCAAAAGCTGTGTTCATCCCATCAACCTCATACATCTCTGACTCCGAGCCAGACTGGCAGCTCGACAAGTCAGATTTTTCAGAGTGCTGAAGACCTGGCTGGCTTTTCCCTGTTTGCGGGGGTCTACAGAAAATATAAGACCACTGAAGTTTCTCCCTGGAGAGGGGAGAACCAGAAGATTGCTCACTGGGTCATTGGAATTGCCCCCTCCTGCTTTTTTTGTAGTTTTCCACCACGGAAGAGCAGGGGGTTGGAAGCAGTAAAACGGCTGGGGAAAGCATCAAGCTCTACAGGGAATCGTAAGTCTAAGAGACACTAGAGCTAGAAGCCGGCTTTTAGATCACTTTTATTTTATTTTTTTCTAGATTAGATCGTTTTATCATCTAAGGTCTACCTTTGGACTTTGCTCAAAATGTTGGCAAATTCTGTGCTTTCTTTGCTATAATAATTATGGTGGAAGTATGATGGATTTTATATTTGAAACATAGTGAAATGTATGCATTTTTCTTTCTTTTACCTTTCTACTTTACCAGAGAGGAGTCTGTATCACTTGGAAGCATAAGAGTTTTTATTGAATATCTGTTGAATATACTTCGTTGGACTAACTATTGAGGAATTTGTTTTTATAAACTGTATGAAATACTGCTTCTTTCCTTATTTTTGAGTATTGGATTTTTTTATCTTTTACTTTAAAAACTTTTTGTATTTAGGAATTTTTTTTTCTTTTTTCCTGCTCTTCTTTATATTTCTTATAACTGGAAACTATTTGGGATTCAATAGACTCTGCTGGTAATTTTCCACTCAGCCGTCTACTCCCCCTCTGAGAAGCTGTTTGTTTTGACTAGAGATAAGCCTGAAGAACGAAGAGGGGGTGGGGAAAAATGGCGTTTTCAACAGAAATTCAAGAATTTAAAAAAGAAATTAGTGAAACTCTTTCAGAAATTAAGAAAGCACTGGAAATTTTATTAATAGATTGGCAAGGTCAGGAGCAAAAGAGTGAATTTGAAACAGAAGAAATTTTTTTTGAGATAGAGGAGAAAAAGGAGGTTCAGAAAAACACTTTGACATCCTACACGAGCCAGACAACAAAACAGGCTACATATTATAATTTTGGCATAAATACATTGTGGCAGTTGATAGAAGGAGAAGATTTGAATATGCAATTTGATAGATATTGTGAAATATGGGGAAAAGTCCAGAAAAATATTCTGACATTCTACATGAGACAGATAACAAAACAAGCTATATATTATAATTTTGATATAACCTGAATAGGAGATTCAGTTTAATATCTGATATAAGGTTAATGAAACCATGAATTTTAATTGGATATAGAGTATGCAAATGTAAATTATATTTCAACTAGTAATATAATTGTTGGGAATATTAAATGCTAAAAATTGATATGAGAAACTATGGATGTATAAAAATGTGATATTTTAAATGTAAGATACAAGGTTACAAAATTAGAGATATCAATATAAGTTGATGTTATAGATTATATGCCAATTAGAAATTTTTCTATGGAGATACAAGAATGAGAAAATATATTATTAGGATGGGATGTTGAGTTGGAATTAGAATCAATGCTATTACAGGATGTCTTATTTTTATAATTACTAGTATGAATATTATTGAGAATTGTTGTTAGGTTATGCATTAGTGGAACAGGTAGCTATAAAAATTTGTTAATTAGGTAAATATGTAGGAAGATATAGAATATGGTATAATTATAGTCTAAATATAGATTATGGTTAAACTAATGTTATTTGTTATGGATATATACGAAATAGAATATATTTTATTTTATTAGAATTAAAATAAGGCCTTTCCTTGTTATATATATTTCAAGACTAATTGGACTTTATTAAGGATATAAATATAGATGTAAAAATGGAAAGAGCGAATAAAAAATATCAAACCGATACAGCAATGAACAGTTAAATTGACATTACTTCAAGGAGTGGAAATCACAGATGGATTATTGGAGGAATGCAAGAAAGGTGAAACCTATATGAAGATCAGAAGATTGGACTATAGAAATTAAAGTGTATATGACAAAGAAAAGTTCCTGTGTAGTGTGTGAAAGACTAACATTTAAAGCAAATTATTGTACCAAAGATAGATTGGAGGCCATCTATCTTTTATATTTCTTTTGTCTATCATTTTTCTTGACTTCACTTTTCTTTTACCTTTTTCTTTCTTTGTATTTCTATTTTTATTTCCTTTTCTAACTTTTAATATGTATTTTAAAATTCAATAAAATTTATACACAAAAAAACCTCATACATCTCATTAAAATGGTAAGTAGTTATTGGTGTTATTCAATTTTTTAAAATTCTTGCACATATTTACATATTGTTACCCATAAATGACAACAATCTTGGAAATGTATGTTATCTTACAAATCATATATTTAAAAAAAATATAAATGAAAGGTTTTCATGAGATATGTTGTGTCCCCATACATTACGCTATTACAATTTATGTATGTGTCCATATCTCTTATAAGGGGTTAGTTTAACCTCCAATTTGCTAGTAAAACTGAATTATGGTGTCGCGAAATGATGCATGTCTAAAAAGTGTGTCACCAACATGAAAAGTTTGGAAAGCTCTGCACTAGCTGTTCAACATTCCCAAATCTACTAAGGAAGTTACCTGATCAGAAAATGAAGTGAGAGTCTGGCAAGAATTTTCCATGTTGATTTCTGGTAATCACTGGCTTGTTTTCATTACAGGGCAATTTCTTTATGAACTTCCCAAATGTAGATATCAGACTGATTGGTCTGTATTTCCCCTTTTGGATTCTCCCTTTTCCCTTTCTTTCTGTGAAGTAATGAGTTGGTAACTACCATGTCTCTTCTTTTATATCTTCTGCACAGTTCAGTGGCATCCTTTCTGTCCTTCGGTGATCTATTACCCTGTCTCCTGTTCAGCAGTGCCCCTTTTTTCTTTCCATAAAGTCTCAGAGGCTGTATCTTTGGCAAGAAACAAAGAGTTTCTGAATTCTAGTAGTGGCAGATTATCTACATTTTCCTTTATTCTGATAGAACATCTGGGGGGTGCTCAGGCTAGAGAACATTTTCAGAAAGTCTTCTGTTTCAGAAGGCTACTTTATATAGTACTTCATAGTCTGATGAAATGGAGTGTAGTCTTGTGCCATATGAAATTTGCTAGTAAAGTATTCTGAAAAGGTTTGATACTTTTGTTGCAGGTGTGTAACGGAGTTGTCCTTCTGGGTGCTATTAACTTATATCTGACTAAACATGAATAGTTTTGCTCTGTAAATCTATTGAAGTACATCTAGGGTTCATTTTTGCTTGAATAAATAGGATTTTTCTTTTCTCTTCTTCCACCTATTCTCTATATTCTCAATCAGTTTTGTAGGGTCCCTTTGTGCCCTAGAGCAGATTTTGGATATGCATATGAAAGTAGCAGAGGAATCCATTGTATTGGAAGATGCCATTCAACAGAATTCACCATTGGATAAGACATTTTTTATTGAGCACCCTCCATATGTATGTATTTTAACTCCCAGTATTACTCAGACAGCTTGGTAATTGCTGAGAGTTCTGGAATTAGAAGTATGTAAGTGTGGAGAATGCCCAGGCTGGAGAAGGCAGCCAAAATTCACAATAGCAGGATTCACACAATATATACGTCCAGAGTGGTAGCATGGTTTAGTGGTACTGGACTAGGAATGGAGAGACTTGAGATTTTAGCCCTCCTTTAGGCACTGTAGCCAACTGGGTGACTGTGGCTCAGTCACTACCTCTCAGCCCTAATCGGCATCAGGCTCGGTAACAAGCTAGCTGATAAACAAAATCCCTCATCACATCATGTGTTGATAACTTTGCTGTACCAACTAGGTGAGTGCAGTGTAAAAAGAAGTGCATCGTGCAACCATTCAGAACAAACACTAGCAATAACACAGTTCTATCATCTGGAAACAAACAAGCTACTGTATGTTATGAATTAGCATGTCATGTGAACCAAGTCTTTAAGTCTGTAGCGTTTTTAGAAACAACTATGTATTTTTAGTTTCATAAGATAATTAAAAAATACTTTAATATGTATGTTTTTTATAATTTCTGAATACTGAGTTAATAGATAATACTTTTAAAAATGAAGACGTACTTATTAACCCAGATAAATAGATAATTGCTATTGTAAGCATGTAGAACTTACTTTTGCCACTTATATTTATATGAAAATAGTATTTTCAAGTAGTCATCTCCTGATTTTTATATCAATAAGAAGCTATAAAACATGAAAGTTTTCAAGTAACATGCAGATAGAGAAAAGAGTTTAATTCCTACCTGTATCTAGGAATAACATCAGAGTAGTGAACATTCTTAATAGTAGATTTAAGATTGACAACTCACTATTGTTTTCATTGTTAGGATTTGTATACCTCTTCTTTTTTGGAAGAATTTAGTATTTTATTAAAAAACAAAACCCACATTCCTTATCTATCCCTCATTATTTTCTATGAAGTCTTATTTGTGACTTGGTATTGTGATTCCATTTTACTAACCATGATCCCTGGTTGAGTGAGGACCCTGAAAAGCGATAGCAGCAGCCACCCCAAAGATTAAGATAGAGAAGATAATAACTGTAATTGTCAGGATAATTGCCTGAGAATATTAAAATTAGGGAAAAACTAAAAATATGCATAAAGAAAAAGAAAAGAAATATATAAAGAAGTGACTTCCAACCTTCATCACAAGTATAAACAAATTTAATAACTCTTCACCCCTATAAGGTTAAACAGATATCTCTTCATTGGATATCCCATCCCTTATCTATAAGCAAATTTTATTTATTTATTTATTTAATTTTTATTCTGCCTTTATTATTTTTATAAATAACTCAAGATGGCGAACATACCTAATACTCCTTCCTCCTCCTATTTTCCCCACAACAACAACCCTGTGAGGTGAGTTGGACTGAGAGAGAGTGACTGGCCCAAGGTCACCCAGCCAGCTTTCATGCCTAAGGCAGGACTAGAACTCACAGTGTCCTGGTTTCTAACCCAGCACCTTAACCACTAGACCAAACTGGCTCTCATATAAATACAAATCCATAAAACATCAACTTTTCAATCCTGGTGCCAGCAAAAAGTCCATAAAGGGTTGCCAGATCATTTCCAAAAAAAAAAAAAAGTCTTATTGTAACCTTGAACAATTAAACCAACTTTAGATTCCTTCCTTTTACTTCTAACAGTCTTTAATTCAATAAAACACTGTGCTATGATTTGATTTCTCTTCAATTCTTCTTAATCCTCCGCACAGTCACTCACGCTCTCGTCACCTCCCACGTAGATTATTGCAATGCACTCTACATGGGGCTACCCCTGAAGACTATCCGGAAGCTTCAGCTGGTGCAGAATGCAGCCGCGCGGGCAGTATTGGGTGCCCCAAGATCTGCACATGTAACACCGTTGCTCCGCGAGCTGCATTGGGTGCCAGTTTGCTTCCGGGTACAATTCAAGGTGTTGGTTATCACCTTTAAAGCCCTACATGGCATGGGGCCAGAATACCTGAGGGACCGTCTTATCCCCATGTTATCGACCCGCCCCACCCGGTCATCCAGAGAGGCCCTGCTACGTACCCCATCAATTAGAGAATGTCATCGGATGGGGTCTAGGAGGCGGGCCTTCTCTGTAAGAGCACCCACTTTATGGAACAGCTTGCCCCCAGAGTTGAGACAGATCTCCTCCCTCCCAACCTTTAGGAAAGAGCTGAAGACCTGGTTCTGCCGCCTGGCATGGGAAAGAGGAAGGGATAGCTCCTCATGGAGATGGCTAATCCCGTAATTTTAATGTCCTTCTTTTAACTAATATCCATCTGGATTTATAACTACTTTATACTGCTGTAATTTTATGTATACATTTTAACTGTTGTCTTGTAAACCGCCCAGAGTCCCCTGATTCGGGAGATGAGCGGGGATAAATTTAAATAATAAATAATCCCATCGCACAGATTTCTTCAAGGCTTTAACAAGCCTCTTTTTTAGATCCAATAAGAAAACATTTTCCAAGTCATTCTCTTGGTTTATCATTTGAATTTCCCTTTTAATTTTTAAAACTTCAGCCAGTTTCTTTTGTATATCCAGTAAAGCGTCCAAATCATTTTCCAAATCATTCTCTTGGCCTGTCATTTGTAGTTCCACATTCTGTACTTTATCTATCTTATCAGATAAAATTTGTTCCACATTTGTCATTCCTTCATTAACATCTTTTAGACAGTCTATCCATAGAAGCAGACATTGTTACTGACAGTATTGATATTGTAGTTACTAACTTCTGGCTCCATTCTTCAAAGATCTCCTTTAATATTTCCAATGTTATAATGTTTTGTATCATTCAGTAAGTCCCAGTATTAACTGACATCAGGCTTTGCATTTTTTTTCTTCTGAATAAAATCTTTACTCCCCTCTAGTGTCCAGTTTCTAAAATCATCACTTATCTTTTGTTATGACTTGCAATTGCTAGGATAACCAAAATAATTCTGTTTCCCATGAGAAGTTGTTTATTTTTTATAGTTAATTCCAAAATCTAATAGTAAAAGTCAATATTCCAAATTTATCTGGACCCTTAATCTGTTGAAAACTTTCTTAGATCAAAATCTTATTTAGCTTTTTGCTGTTTATTTCAAATTAAGTTCTTATGCTTGTAATTAATTTTTCTTTTGTTCAGAGTTGAAGATAAACTCACCCAATTAAGACTTCAAATCTGTCGTTCAAAGATCTCTAACAGCTTTAGAATGGTTAATAGCCAATTTCTAAAAGTGATAACAAAGTGAGGTTTGCGAACTTCGTGTCCTTTAAAAGTCTCCGCTGCAGTTATGAGCAAGATGGCTGATCACATTGTCTCCCAGTGCTCAAAGCCACGGAAAACTGCCAACCTGTGGTCTTGCAAGGAGCAGCCGTCTGGAGCATGTGTGGGCAACCTCCCGTCCTGTCCTTATCCAGAGAGGTTCCAAGGAACCGGAATACTCACCAGTTCCTTGATCTTTGCGTAGTCGTCAGCTCTGCTTTCGCAGAGCCATCTTCAGTTCACCATACCTCCCTTGGAAGTCCTTTTATTGTTCAGTTTTATCACATTAGGTCTGTTGCTTATGGGGGTGGGGTAAATATTGGAAGTTCCATTTTTATAAATACATTTGCAATTTTTTCAAAATTCATAATTGTTTTCCAAATTGCTTACTTTTTACTTGTTTTATAGGCTCATATAAAGATACAGGATTTCCTTTGAGTCCCGGTGGCTAGTTTTGGCAAGAAAATGGAACTTGGCTAATGAAATGAGTAAGATATTAAAGGCAGACTTTTTCTGTCAAAAATGTGATGGTGCTCAGCATACCAATATAGACCTGAGCTCAGCAAGTTCAGAAGAGGACTTTGGGTGTAATGAACCCAAGAAATCTCAGTCCTTAACTCTTTTGTGCCACCCAGCCTAAGGATATAGTCATTGTATTATATTGTCTCCTCAGTTTCTCAACCAAGCCGAAATCTGAAGCATCAGGAAAAACTAAGGCTGTTTTAAGGCAGCAGTGTGGGGATGGGGGGTCATGGTGGTGAGAGAATTAATGGATTGCCTGTCTTTTTCCATCCTTTTTAAAACCTTAATTGACTAATGAGAGATGCAGTATCAATAGTTCTTTTGCTGTGAATTTGCCTGTAAATCTCCTTAGTGAACTCTCCAAGGTCCTGACATGCCTAGTTCTACTAGAGTCCAGACTTGTTCGGCTGTCTTCCACTCTTTGAATAACTGAATTAACTCAAGTAATTCATACTTGAGGTACTCAGCATGGTTTGGATGCATTGAATAGAAGTAGGCAAATTTAAGCAAAATACAGTATGTCTAGCAAAGGCTATTGGTTATTATGATTAGATGTAATTTCCAGACTCAGAATTGCTATGCCATTTGAATGCTAGTTTCTGGGAGAAGGAACAGGATGAGGATGTTGCTTTTATGTTCTCCCTGTGGGTATGGTGGAAAATACATGTTTGGATTCAGTGGTGGCCAATCTTTTTGTGTCAAGAAGCCATACTTTTACATTTTTTTCTGTCTGTCTCATGCACACATACACCCACACTTTACATACAAACGTGCTTGTATTTGTTTGCACCTTCAAAGGCTGGAGGGGGCCTTTGGTCTCTCCCTTCTTTGGAATCTGGGATTTAAATTTTATATTTTGTCTTTTTAAAAAAAATAAATAATAGATATGCAATAAAGCAACGTAGTGTTCTCTAGAATGGGCAAGGCCATATTCTTTCATGGTTGAAGCTATGAAAATTTAATATTTAGGTTGAGGCAAAGCCAAAGAGAGATGTTGCTCAAACAAAAAAGTAAGAGACCATGGGGGAATGCTACAAAACCAACCTTGGCTAAAAGAGATTGTCATTCTTGTAGCACTGGGGAATGTTAGGAAATAAGTAAGAAGAAGTGCATGAAAAAGGAACTCTATGGCAGCATTTTTCTTATTTAACAAGATTTGGATCTGAAAACAAAAGACCATTAATATAATAGAACAATTAAAACAAGTTATCTAAAAAACAAAACACTTCCATGGGATTGTCAATCAGTAATCTGAGCTGACAACTGTGTTTTAATTAAATTTGAGACTGTTGCCAATTAGTCTATAGCACTACAGGCTTCAAACTATGACTCAGTGTACTGACTCATCCAGAAAAACTTTTCTTACCAAAGAAATATCCAGGCACCCACAAGGATAAAAGATCAAAAGAAAAGCAGGTTCACTGACCTCCTTTCCCAAACCTTTCCACTAAATTTCAATTATCAGAAATGTGCAATGACTTTCTCTCCCCCATTTAATTCACACAATTTTGTGGTCACAGCAATTGCAGAAACATGTCCTTGTTGTTATTAAAAAGTAAATAATTCATGTTGACTATACTTTCTTTTAAGAATTTTGCTTAGAGCTAATACTTGAATTTGTACAAAATGAAGCTCAGTAGCTCATAAATGCATTGTATATAGCTTGCAAATATTTTCAGTTACCTAACCATAACTTTTATATTTCTTTTAGAGAAAGGTGTGAAATTACTAAATTAATTAGTGATATTTTATTGAAATCACATTGAAACATTTTCACTATCTTTTATTTATATATGCTTTATATGACTGAACTATGTTCTACCACAAAATGAAGAAATGAAAAATTCAGAACAAAAAATATAATTCTTATATGTATTCTTCATACTGTTTTAAATTTGTTGCTTTTCCCACTTTATTGTATACCACCCAAAGTTTCATGATTGGGAAATTCTACAAATATTGTAAATAAATGAATAAATATGACTCTTTGTCTCAAAGTATAATTCTATTTGTGTATATTATAATATCAGTGCAGATCAAACAACATTTGTCTAAAAGAAACAGGATTATAATAGCTACCTTGTTAAGTTCATAGAGTTAAATAAGATTTGTATACCATTTACCCTTTTCTTGACTCTTAAAATTCTCATTGTGGTCTTGGACACTGAAAGATTTCAGGATTAAGCAACTTTTCAGCTATCACTCACAGATTCTTGAGGTACTTCCTTTCTTGGCAAGCTCTCATAGCTTATCTTCGGTTTACTTTGGATAGCCTTCTGAACCTGAAACACTTCAGATATGTTGGATTGCAACTATTATTATCTATAGTTGGCATGGCCAACAATCATGCTAGATAGAGATGCCAAAAATTGTAACCCAAACCATCCTGAAGATGCTATGATAGGAAAGGCTATGTTAGACACTTCTTCAATAGCTTACGAGCAGACAGCAGTACCTCTATTGATCCTTTTGATACTGTTTCAGTCAGGCCTGTTTGATCAATTATCTTCAGTTATCTGGCCCAGTATCTTCTACTTGATAGGTCTATAATTTGAAAGAAAGTCAGAAGCAGGCTTTTAGATCATGTATAATATGCAATGTTTTGACATCCTCTACCTGATGACAGACCTAACTGTATTGTCAAAATCAAAACTACTATTGACTATGGTTGTATCATAGTAAAATAATAGCCTAGAGTAATCCTTGAATAGTTTTAGGCTTTATCCAAGTCTGACAGCTTCATCTCCCATTTTTTGTTGTTGAATTTATCTATTACCTTTCAAGGAACAATTTTATTTTATAATGACAATATGTTTTATCTTTATTTTCTCAGTCTTTATTTTTAGAATTTATTTTCTGGAACCTAGGATTCTTGAATATTTTTGAGACATTGATTGCAAATTATGATTGATAGTTTGAAATGGGTTCACAAAATGTGAGTACGTTCACAAAAAGAAGCAATACATAAAATCAAATTTTAAAATCCACATTAGGGTAACAAACTAACTGCCTAAGCCAGGCGTGTCCAACCCGCGGCCCACGGGCCGCATGTGGCCTTGAACAGCTAGTAATGCAGCCCCAAAAAATCGTAAACCTTTACATTATTTTGCGATTTTTTGGTTGCCGTTCTCTCTTCTGTTTTGCAGCCAGGCCCACGCCAAAAATAGACAATCCTGGTATATTTGAGACAGTAACAAAGCTCAGGGTAGTTACATCGCCTGCGTAGAGCATCCGCTTCTCCTCTTGGCTTCCCATACAGGCAGGCAGTGGCCTTCTGCCGGTTTCTGAGCAGCCGCCGAAGTCAGTTTTGCAACTTGACTCGCAAGCCAAGCGGACTCCACCACTCTACCATTAATGCGTCTGTAGTTAGTAGGCGAAGATTGGTGGAGGCTGCCGCTCGGAGCAGAGCCAAGATGCCGAGTGGGAAGGGGAGGCCACCAGAGGCTCTGGCAGAAAAACGTGCCGTTAGCAGCAGTCGCCAATGGGTGATGGTTCTCCCAGGTAAAAGCTGACGAGCACCTTGAGAACTCACTGAGAATTGCAACCACTTTCATTGAACCAGACATTGATGCATTAGTTTCACAAAAACAAGGTCAAATATCCCAGTAGTTTTATGTTGCCCTCTTTTTAAAAATTTTATAATAAAAATATTTTAAAAATGAAGTTTTATTACTTATATGCATTAACTATATTATATACTTTATGTGTGGCCCAAGACAATTCCTCTTCACTCAATGTGGTCCAGGGAAGCCAAAAGGTTGGACACCCATGGTCTAAGCCATAGCTTTCCAAACTCTGTGTCGCGACACTTTAGTGTGTCGCGAAGCGGGGGCCCGTGTGGCGGCTGCGGTGTGTATGGTGGCGGCGGCAGCGACGACGGCAGCAGGGACGCCATCAGTGTTTCTGCGTTTTAGTGAGGCCACTGCGCCCCCCGCGGTGCCGCTGTGCATGCGCTCCCCCGCGCGCGCCCCCACGCCGCCGCTGCTGCTGCTGCTGTTGGTGTGTTGCCAACGGCGGCAGTTTGGAAAGCACTGGTCTAAGCTTTCAGCTTTTTTAGAACTCTTTGGCTAGATGGTAAACAAAGGAAAAGTGGAGGGGGAACATGATCCCCATGCAAGACATGATGTTTTCATTAATTCTCTTAAAAAGTAGTGTGGAAAGAAGTTGAAGATACAGTATTCAAATTAGATTCTGGGAAAGTTTCATGTTATACCTAGGTATATTTCAGACCTATGCTGAAATAAATAAGCACACAACTGATTATCAATTTTCAAAAATATAAAATTTAGTTGTTACATATAATTGATATGATAATTGATTTTTCTCTATCCTTAGGGAAGATGGGTCAATAATTTAGTGAAATAACACAGAAACGGGTACTTAATTTTTATATGAAGAAAACTGGAAATACTTGAGATGGCATGTTAGATAAAAAAGACAGTCAAAATCAGTCTGTCTAGGTTTACCAAGAAAGTAGATTTTCCTCATAGGGTATATTAGTATCATGTTGCAATGTTTAAATAGGTTTTAAAATAGTGTAAAACTGTAGCGTAAATCTTTTGAAATATGTTCTTTATAACATGCAAGACTTTGTATGAAGCACATCTTTTTGCATTGTTAAAGCAGCCATGACTTTTGACTGGTGCTTTGCTTGGTTGGGAAAAATATGAACTGTTTTTCATTCTAAAACACCTCTTTCAAAGGATTAGCACAGCCCTATGAATGTGGCCCCACATTTCTATAAGTGATACAATTAATTTAGTAAATGCTGGCAGAAGCTGTAAGTATGACTGTTTAAATTACTATTTATTATGCATGTTTTCTGACGAGTCGTTCAATTTTTTCTGGATAAAATGGTGTGTTATGCTGTTACATAGTCTAAGATTAGGGGACTATTTACCAAAATGTGTTTCTTTTGCAATTTACTATGTTGAGGTCTAATGAAATGATCTTCCAAGATTTAGTTACTGTTCTAGAAGCTCTTGTTAAAATTATAAGTTGCGCTAGCTGCATGTGGATTGTGGACAACATGTTACCAATGTTAAGATTTTTATTGCAGAACAATTCCAACTGAAAGCAAATAAATGGAATCTGATCTACCAACTTTTTTAAAGGTGTCTTATGCTTGGGATTTGTGCGATTTTTAAAATGTCAGAATCCAAGTAGAAAAATGATAGACTGTTTCCTTTCTTTCTTTGATTACGGTTAGTAGGAACAAAGATTATGGAAATAATGTGCAGAGATGAAGTAGGTTGTTAGACAGATGGGTTTTTGAGTAGTATGTATTATGTATGATTGGTAGCTTTTCCTCTACTTCCCCCCCAAAAATATTATAAGTATGCCTATGTACAATTCATTTTTATTTGTAAACATTGTATAACATGACTAAGTCAACTGTTATCAAAAGATTCTCTACAGGATTTCTTTCTGCTTTGTAATGTGTTGGTTTTGTATGCATGTATCTGTGTATAAATAGTGAATGGTGGAAGATGACATGATTATATTCTATAAATTACAGATGTTAAGAAAAGCATTATGATTTATTTATTTGTCAAATTTATATAGCCGCCCATCTCACGGGAAGTGACGAAATAATGATTTAGAATTATTTTTGCCACTCCTTTTCTCCTTTTTATTTTAAGTAGCTACCAGTTGGTGAAATCTGGCAAATGACAAGAAAAAACAAAATAAAGATTTCATTTGTGGTCTAAACATTATAGTAAGCTTGTAAATAATGAAATCCTTTTTGAATTTAAAATCAGAATTTGTTTTTTCAAATTACAGGTAGCCCTCGGTTAACAACCCCTTGTTCGGTGACTGTTTGAAGTTGCGACGGTGCTGAACAAGTGGTACTTACAACCAGTCCTCGAAGTTCCGGCTGTTGCAGCACCCCCACAGTCATGTGATTGCAATCCAGGCACCTGGCAACCGGCTTACAATTATGATGATTGCAGTGTCCCGCAGTCACATGATTGCCATTTGCAGCCTTCCCTGCCAGCTTCCCACAAGCAAAGTCAGTGGGAAGCCAGCAGGGAAGGTTGCAAGATGCTCCTGCTGCTTTTTCTCCTGAGGAGCCCTGCTACAGAGTACGAATCAGTTTGTTTCCATTGAATGTTATTTTAATTCCTTACGATATAAAATAATAATAATAATAATAATAATAATAATAATAATAATAATAATAATTTTATCGAATTTCTATCACCGCCCATCTCCCCCTCAAGGAGGGACACTGGGCAGTTTACAGTAAAAACAAAATTTAAAATTCAATAAAACCAGCAATAATACAAATAAAATTAAAAATATAAAATACAATAAAATCCAGTTGGTGATAGGTTCTATTCTGGTCCGTGAGTGTGTAAAAAGCCAGTTTAGGGCACCAGCCATCCCCAAGAATGACTATTCCCTGCCCCGCCCCAGGCACGATGGCAAAACCAGGTCTTCAGTTTTTTACGGAAGTCCAGGAGAGAGGGAACTTGCCTCAACTCCAGGGGAAGAATGTTCCAGAGGGCGGAAGCCACTGCAGAGAAGGCCTGCTTCCTGGACCCTGCTAGATGGAATTCTCTTACAGACGGCGTCCGTAGCATGCCCTTTCTGCATGACCGGATGGGATGGGTCGATGTGATGGGGATGAGACTGTCGTTTAGGTAACCTGGCCCCATGCCATGTAGGGTTTTAAAGGTGATAACCAACACCTTGAATTGGACCCGGAGGCAGACTGGATCCCAGTGCAGCTCGCGTAGTAAAGGTGTTACGTGTGCAGATCTTGGGGCACCTAGAATCGTCTGCGTGGCTGCATTCTGGATCAGTTGTAGTCTATAATGCTTCAAATTTTACATGACTAAATGTTTATGCCTATGTTTTATTTATTTTTTTGTAATCCTACTTTATATGTAAATGGAAAGAGCATTCTTTGCCATATAGAACTAAATAATAGGCAACAGGAGTGTTTGAAGAGTTTTAGGAAGAACAGTCATTTTGAGGGTAGCTATTCCACCAACCACTGAGAGTGAAAGCTATTTCTATGACTTAAGTTCTATTTTAATGTTAAGCAAAACAGAATAATAAGTGTGTTTCTTTAATTGGCACTAATCTTTGTAATAAAGCTACTAATATATAAATTCATTTAATGCAAATTGCAATTAAATAATGTCTAAGGGAAAATTAGTATGTCATGTACAAATAGTTTATTAGATTGCTTATTAATTGCTGCTTATGCCAGTGAATACAGCTATCTCAGTATGAGATGAATTTATAT
This sequence comes from Charina bottae, assembly GCA_023362775.1. Taxonomy (NCBI): domain Eukaryota; kingdom Metazoa; phylum Chordata; class Lepidosauria; order Squamata; family Charinaidae; genus Charina; species Charina bottae. The sequence continues at coordinate 171,219,949 of JALMGJ010000001.1, forward strand.
CTAAATCAGGGCTTTCCAAAGTGCCGCCGCTGGTGACACACCCAGCGGCGGCAGCGCCACGCGCGCGCACGGCGGTGGCGCGGGGGGGCGTGCGGCGGCACGCGCACGCACGGTGGCGGCGCGGGAGGGGCGTGCGGTGGCGCGGGAGGGGCGTGCGGTGGCGCGGGGGCGTGCGGCGGCGCATGCGTGCACGGCGGCCGCCGTGCACGCGCGCGCCGCCGCTTCCGGGTGGTGTGGCGACACACAGTTTGGAAAGCTCTGATCTAAATCCTATTTCCAATAGCAGTGTTACAGAAATTTTCATTTCATTTTGGGAAATGCTTTAAAAATGTTTTAAAAGTTTAAGCTGAATAGAGTTTTGGTATTTAACATAGTGTCTTACATTTAAAATGTTTCTAATTGAATCAGCAGTGTAGTAGGCCAATATGATATTTCTAAGGTTGGGGAAAATGTTCTTACTTGATTTAGAAATAAGAACTCAACTTTGTTTCCAAATATTGGGAAGTTTTGAGTCTATTTTTATATAAATCATATAGATGAGGAGCTCTTAAAAATTAATACTGTTCAAAACCAAAACCATTACTACCTGTTATTTTTGCAGTTTTTTTTTTTGCATTGGTATTTTGCAAGTTTTTTTAAAATGGTTCTATGACTTGAGATTGCAACCTTTTTTATCCAAATGAGCATACAGTATATGAAATATAAAGGATTACATACATTTTGGGATGAGACTCCAACCTTACATTTAAAATTTATGGGTTGGATCTATATGCAAGCCATCTGTAGAAGTGACCTGTTGAAAGCAGTGAGAGTGTTAGTTAGCAGTTAGTCATGACTTATATTAAATTTAACTTAGTTTAGTTCCAACATAGTGTATGTGAAGGATTGCATGGAATTAATTAAAAGAGTGCTAGAAAAATTAGTAGTAGTAGTATGATTATGCCAGCTTCCCCACTGACTTTGCTTGTGGGAAGCTGGTAGGGAGCATTGGAAATGACGAGCACATGACCGCGATGGTGCTGAAGTGGCGGCAGCATGGTGGTGCTAAAGCGACCATAACTTTGCCAGATTTTGGGATGGGATTTTGGATGCATTCTGTAAACACTTTCTGTAAGTTAGCCTATTTGAGGTACCTTGGTTGAAAAATTGTTGCCCTATGATGCATCATTTCGCCTAATTGAAGGTTGCAAACAAACAAACAGGCACAAGAGTTTTAGTAGTATATAGATAGACAAGAATATATTAATGTAAAACCTAGTAGAATATATGTGTGCTAGACATTGAATATCGGTTACTGTATGGCAGCTGAATGTTTAATTTGCTTAATTAAATCAACCTTAGATATTGTAGATTTTAATCCAAACCAGCAAGTGCTAACAAAGAAATGTAAAATGATCTCATCAGTGTGAAATAAGATATTGGAAGTAGAACTTACCTCATAAAATTGAAAGACTAGGTAAGTTCCCTTCTGTTCTCTGGTTTTTAAGTTAGCAAATGATATGATAGCATCCTTATACCACGTAAAAAGGTTATAATATGTACTTTAGAAACATTTTTTATAAAGTGGATTGAATGTGGAATTGTTGCTATTTACACAGACCGCTATGTTCGAAATAAAGTCGCTTTATTAAAAAGAAATGTAGTATGCATTTATTTGAAAAGTGATGATAAATCTAAAGGCAGTTAGTTTCAAACCAGAGCTGATTCCTTAATATTTCTTTTTAAGGGTTACTGTGATAGCTGTCACCGAAAGAATTGTGTGGATTATTCATCTGCATGTCCTTTCTTAGAAACTTCTGTTCATTTGGGAATATTTTTTTAAAAAAAATATTTTCAGTTTTTGAGTTTGATCTACTGTATGTATATATTATAACATAGCACCCCTAATATTTGTTTTTTGCCTACTGTATTGTAAAAACTGGCATAGCCTCATTTTTCATAGTCATGTTGTAGGATTTCAGTATTTTCATTACATTCCTAGTCGTTATCACGTAATCGTATACTGATGAGGGAAGTTGAACTTACATAGAAAGACAATGATCTGTGGTAAGAAATTAATCTTATTTTATTTTTCTTAGGAGTCTGAGATACTGTCCTTTTTGTAAAACTGCCCTTACGTAAATATAAATGACAATACGTTGTGCTCTTTAATTATGCATTAGTGTATTGTATATGCATCCAAGATGAGAATATGAGCATCTTGAATTACAGTGCATCAGAGATCATTAAATCTTCTTTTCTTAGTGATGTTTGGAAGCATTACATTTCTACTCACTGAAAAAATGTACTATATATGTAGTATTCGGTTCATTGCCACTTTGTTTTGCTCCACTGCCATGGTTGCTTACTTTTAAATGTGCAACTACTTTTCTAATACCTTAGGAAACTAATGGCAAAAGGAATGAATGAATGAATGAATGGTGACAAAAATAGTTCTGATGAACTTCCTACTTTAAACTTGTTATGTTTTTCCTGTCAAACTTGAGATATTTATGTATACATACTTCATTATACTTAAGGACTTGTCCTGTTTTCCTATTGTTTTCAATCATCCTCTTCTCTCTCTCATGTGCTCACACTTAAACAGAATTGAATGGTGATATCATCTTAATCTATCACAGAGCTTTCCAAACTTTTCATGTTGGTGACACACTTTTTAGGGATGCATCATTTCATGACACACTCTTACAGCAGGGCACAAGGCAGGCACTAGGACCTGCGCGGAATCACAGCAGATTTGGTGGCAACAAGGCACAAGGCAGGTACTAGGACCTTCACGGAATCCTGGCAGGGCTCAGGGGCAGCAGCAGCTGTGACACACCCAGACACTGCAGCCGACACACTAACGTGTCCCGACACACAGTTTGGAAAGCTCTGATCTATCAGTTGTGTTTTTCACACTGATGTTTTGCTGACTGATTTAATTATTGAAACCCTCTGTCATGAAAGTAAAATGGGCTATGTATTCTGTATGAAGGATCCTCAAAATCTTAATTTTTTGGAACTTCTCCAGCTAGACCTTAAAAATAAAAAGAATTCTTTTCTTCCTAAAATGTGTTACATTTTTATATTCATATATACAATTATAAAAACGAGCTCTTAGCAATTGATACTTTTTTTCTTTTAATGAAGTTGCAGCCTATATTGTAGTGACTGATATGTATAAGTATTTGATGTAGAATAGATGCTTATTGATACAGATGTCTCTATGAACAGTATTATTTGAGAGTGTTAGTGTATTTCTGCCAGATATACATTTATCTTGACCATAACAGTCCAATAATTTGATATAGTCAAGATCTTGATGAGGTGCTGTCTATTCAACTCAAAATTATTGCTCTCCTTTCCCCTTCTATTTTAGCTTTCAAAACACCTTGGCATGTCTTTATATAAATACAGATATATTTAGCTTACCTGGTTTTGAACCAATGTAATAATTTTGAGAAGCAAGTCTTTTGAAAGACTAGTTGACATGCTGGTTAGTCCTACAACATTGTCTTGGTTTATGGACCATACTGTTTACATTAAACTTTCAAAGCATTTGTGATGCTTCTGATTCTAAATCCCCAAATCAGTCTTCTCAATACACTTCATTTGAAATGCAGTAGAAAGCTTTATTAGAGATATACAAATCAAAGCATAGCTAAAGACCCGAATGAGAGTTCCCGCCTAAAAGTTGAACTTTTCTTTCTCCTGCCACCGTGCCAGCCCCCTCCGTCCGATGAAGTCGACCCCTCTTCCTTTCCCACTCATTTCCAGTCCCCCTCCCCGTGGTGCTTGTCTCCGAGATGATCCCAGGTGGACGACCTTGGCGAGCTGCAAAACAGTTTCCAACTGTCTCCACTGCTCTCCCCCCCCACACCACTCCATCTCGCTGACACACATCTGCCCCAAAGTCTCTAAAGCTTCATGGCAGTATTTGCACTGGGGCAATCTTGACATACCGACCCTCCCAGAAAAAATTTAACATAGAGGTGTAAGGATAGGTGATTAAGCTACAATGATGATGAAGATATAACCTGTAAATGAAACAGAAAAAGGAAATATGTTAGCATTCAGTAGTTCATTTTGGCTTGTCAGGGAACTGAGCATGAAATTGATTTGTGAGTTGGGAGGCATGAACATGCTTGCTGGCAACCCATTCGCTGAAACTTTTAGGTAGATGCTTCCATTGGATCAGGTATTGCAATTGGCCTCTATGGTATCGGGAATCCAATATGTTTTGGACTTTGAAATGCTGTTCTTCAATCATGGTAGGCGCCAGCGCTGGCTCTTCTGGTTGCCAAGTCATTGACTCTTTGTGTGGTTTAAGCAGGCTGCAATGGAACATGGGATGAATTTTCCTCATATTTTTCGGTAGCTCTAATTGTACAGTCACTGGGTTTATTATTTTGACAATAGGGAAAGAACCTACATACTTCGGTCCTAGTGTTTTAGATGCCTGGTTGGATTTAAGGAACTTTGTGGATAAGTAAACTCGCCCACTTTCATTGTCCATCCTGGCGAGCGTTTGCGATCAACGAATTTCTTGTAAGTTTCCTTTGCCTCTTGTAATGTTTTTTTTTAATAACTGGCCAGTTGCTTGCTATTTTTGCGATCCACTCATCAGCCATGATTGGTTCTGCTGGGCTCTGGGAGTTACTGTGAGGCAATTCAGGGATAGATACAAATTCTTGCCCATGCACCACTTTAAACGGGGAGAAACCAGTGCTTTGATGCACGACATTATTATATGCCACTTCAGCAAAAGGTAATAAGTCTACCCAGTCGTTTCACTGGTAACTGATGTAACACCTCAAATATTGTTCTAATACAGAATTAAGCTGTTCAGAAGCTCCATCTGTGTCAGGGTGGTGGGAGGAGCTTAAACCTTGCTCTGCCCCTATTAGCTTGAGAAAAGCTTTCCAGAACTTTGATGTGAATTGGACTCCCTGTTCACTGATTATCCTTTCTGGGACCCCATGTAAGTGGTAAATATGTTGAATAAACATTTTGGCCAACTGGTGCGCTGTAGGTAAACTGGTGCATGGTACAAAATGCGCTTGTCTTGAAAATAGGTCCGTAACCACCCAAATCACTGTCTTTTTCTTGCTCAGGAAGTTCCAACTATAAAGTCCATGGCAATTTGCTTCCATGGGTGGGAGGGGTTGGCTACAGTTTGTAATACCCCTTAGGCTTTCCCCCTTGCTTTTTCACTTTTGCACAAAAGGGACAGGCAGTTACATACTCTCCCACATACTTTCTCATTGATGGCCACGAAAACTGCCGCCTCATTAAATGTAAGGTCTTTACAAAACCGAAATGTCCAGCAGTTTTAGAATCATGGCTCCTCTCTAAAATCTTCCTTAAAGCTGTAGGAATGTACAGCCTGTCCCCACACCACCACATTTCTTGATTCGCTTTTAGGGATTGTTTGTTCTCCTGCAACCATTCATCCTTTTGCGATTCTGCTCTTAGCTCTTGGATTAGCACTGTTTCTATATCTGACTGGTTCTAAGTTCTGACTCCTGGTCACTGCTGCAAATCCCATTTGCTGAGGGGAAATGACCATGTCTATTACTTCTTCCCTTTGGCTATTGTGCTGGGGTAATCTCGATAATGCATCAGCTAGGAAATCCCCCCCCCAGGTAGGTATTTTAATGTGAAGTTGAATCGAATAAAGAACTCCGCCCATCTCACTTGTTTAGAATTCAGCTTTCTGGGTGATTATAAAGCTTCTACATTTTTGTGATCAGTCCAGACTTCAAAAGGATGGTGGGAGCCCTCTAACAGGTGCCTCCATGTTGAAAGAGCATGGCACACTGCAAAAGCTTCTTTCTCCCACATATGCCATCGCCTCTCTGCTTCTGAAAATTTGCGGGAAATGTAAGCACACGGCCTTAGAACCCCTCCCTCATCAAGCTGCAATAGTACGTATTGCATGGCGACATCTGATGCGTCAGTTTGTATGACTAATGGCCTCAAAGGATCGGGATGTTTTAAAATGGGTTCAGCGGTAAATAGAGCTTTTAATTGCTCAAAAGCTTCCTGGCACTCTAATGTCCATTTTAGTGCCACCCCTGGCTTTTTTGCTTTCTGAGGCTCCTTCGTTTTCAACAGGTCAGTTAGAGGCAACGCTATCTGAGCATGATTTGGGATAAATTGCCGATAAAAATTTGAAAACCCCAGGAAACTTTGCAACTGCCTCCTAGTTTTTGGGGGTTCCCATCCCAATACATCTTGTACTTTGGCCGGGTCAATTTCTATTCCCTTGCTGGATACTCTATAACCCAAATAGTTCAATTTCTCTCTGTGAAACTCACATTTAGACAGCTTGACATACAATTGAGCTTTCAATAGTCTCTTTAACATTTCTTTCACTAATTTCACATGCTCATCCAGTCTCAGAATATATTAAAATATCATCCAGGTAGACCAACACTCCCCTGTACAGGAATTCATGCAGTACCTCATTAATCAGGTGCATAAACACCCCAGGGGTGCCACGTAAGCCGAAAGGCATTACGCAATACTCAGAACAAGCCAGCTGGCAATTAAAGGCTGTTTTCCATTCATCCCTTTCTTGAATGCCTACCTGGAAATAAGCTTCTCTTAGGTCCAACTTAGTAAATATCTTCCCTTTCGATAAATGTGCCAGCATATCTTTCATTAGAGATAAAGAGTATTGGTTTGCGGTACAGATCGCATTCAAACCCCAATAGTCAGTACACAGCCTTAAAGACCCATCCTTCTTTTTCTGAAAAAGCACCAGCACGGCCATTTGCGAAGTAGCCGGGTGGATGAAACCTCTCTCCAGGTTTTTATCAATAAACTTCCTTAGCTCTTCTAGTTCTTTGTGAGTCATTGAATACAGTTTTGGCTTTGGCAAGATTGGCCCTGGTTCAATTTCAATGGCACAGTCTGACTTTCGATGAGGCGGGAGTTGGTTAGACTCAGCCTCTCCAAATACTTCTCTTGAGTCTATATTGGTCTGGTATGAGGTTTTCTCCTTCATGTGGGATTTCCCCCCTATTTCTCAGTTTCGGCTGCTGCTGACTCTAAGTTAAAGGTTGGTGACTGTTGCTTCATACCCCCATAACTCCCATCAGCAAAGGTTAAGCAGCCCGAAAACCTGTCCACTTGAGGATTCCTTGGCCGAATTTATGTCAGCCCCAACACCAGAGATTGGTTTGCTATTGGTGCCACAAGAAATCTCAAAGTCTCTTCATGGGTCCCTATCTGCATTTTCACTGCCTCAGTGTAAAATACCACCGGGCCCCCTTGTATGTCAGACCCATCCAACTGGCTGAAAATAATGGGGACTTTTAGTCTCTGTACTTTTAACCCCAGTCCAGTCACTATGGCAGGGTGAATTAAACATTGGGTGCAACCCAAGTCTAACATTGCCAGGAGGCTTGATTTCTCTTGCCATTTCAGTGTTTCTATCTGTACCCCCACTTGCATTATAGGGCAATCTCCACTCATCATTGGGTCTGTGCGCCCGTTGGTAAATGCCTGTCCTCCGGCGCAATTTAGGGCAGGCAGTTGAAGTTTCCTGCCAGCAAAAAAACTTCATATGAGTTTTCCCCTTTCTCAAATTGGGGTTCGTAGCTCTTTACTTCACTGGCAGTAGCGGCCGCTCCCTTGCGCTTCGTGGTCAGGGTCTTGGTGCCTTTCTCATCACTTTTCATGTTAGACATGGCTGTGGCCTACAGGCAGTTGATGATTCGATGGCCGCCTTTGCCGCCTTTAAAACACAAATCGCCTTTTGCGCGTCATTCTTTCTCCTCTTCCCATGATTTCTGCTTTGCTTCCCTCTTGACCATCGTGACAGCATTTTCTTAATCTTGCACATTCTCATCTTTGTATCCCTTCATGTCCCCTTTTCACATATTAATTAGAATAGAGACATTGATTGATTGATTGATTGATTGACTGATTATGTGCCATCAATTCAGTGTCGTCTCTTAGCAACCACATAGATTTCTCCAGGACAATCTGTTCCTAACCTAATCCTTCAGGTCTTCTAATGGTGCACGCATTGCCATTGTAACTGAGTCTTTATTTTTATTTTTCTGAGTTTTTATTTTTTTGTTTTTAGAGCATGATAAGGTATTTCAAATATAAAGATAGCTGTATTCAAAACGTTAGAGTGAATAGTCAACAGTGCTCAACATATTAACATATGTAATGGAATTTTCTAGTCCTCTTGTCAATCTGCAGCATTCCATGTTTTACAGAATCTGCTCTGATAGATTAAAACCTCTGGATTAGATTTCAGAGTACAGTGGTTTTCACTGACAGAAATATCTTGTTAAAAGATTAAGTTAATTGGATGCAATGCCATTTTTTTTCATTTATGGTGTTAAACTGCTTCTTAAAGTATTGATAAAATGTCCTCATATCTTTAAGCTATGAAAATTTTCTTTAAATGTTAAAGAAAACATTTAATTTCTTAGTATAATCTGAATTCTCACTACTTTAATTTGGATCATAATATAGTTTAATCAATAACATGCTTCTAAACAGGTGATTTCATTTTTGCAGTGGCCAAAATATTTTGTAAACATTTTGAAAATATAATTTCTGATTTGCATATTTTCTTTAAAAATATTAATTCTAATTATATTCACCTAGCTGATAGTGTGATAGTGATGACATTATTCTAATGAACAGATTAATGACCCAATTTTTTTGCTGTACTGTTCTCTTTAAATTAATGTTATCATTCAGCAGAGAGCCTATTATTTGCAATCATGATGTAAGTTTTCGAAGACATATTGTTATTTGCATATGAGATTTATCTTATAATAGCTTTATATATGTTAAACGCAGATGAGCTGTAAATTGAGTCCAGGGTTGAACTTCAGTTGACAGGAAAAAGACTCCATACATGTCCCAGACGAAAAATGATACTGCTTCTATTTATTTGCTTTGAATAGATTGCAGTTGACAATTGTTTACCGACATTGGAATCAAATAAGCTTCTCTGTCAATGTTTGGACACAAGCTACTGAAACAACTTGCAGAAGAATAACAAAAATAGATGCACTTAAGTTAAAGTTTTCATCAAAAAGGCCTATTTATAGATTCTTCTCTTTTAATAAAAATGGATTGTTCCAATGTAATTAATTAATAATCTGTTGATTCTGTTTGCTGCATTCTCTATACATATTTCAAAGGATTAATTGTATTAATTTGAAATTTGACAAATAAATAATAATTTGGACAAATAAATTAATAATCGGTCAATTGTAAAAGCGGCAAAAGGAGGATGGATAGAGTTTTGAAATTACTGTTTGGCTATAAATTGTGGACTTTTCTATATGTTTTCAATTATTTAGACTTAAATTTTACTATACAAGTTTTGTTTCTACCTCTACATTATTACATTACAGTATTTCTTAGAACAATTCTTAGTATAAGAACTCTTCTCATCTGACTTGCTTCTGCTTTTTTAGAATGTTCAGATATTATATCTCTTACATATTTCTCATGAGCTGTTGGGGTCACGAGCTTCTGTTATAACCAAATAACTGGTTACAGAGAGAAGGTGTTAGGGGGATTTTTGCCCTGGCTCTCAAGTGACAGAAATATAACAAGTTTTCTATTAGTGCTGAGAAAGTTTAATGGCCAAGCTTGCCCAAAATCCTGTTTGGGTAGCACCAGGAAGCATGGTTGTATTCAGAAGTGCTATTTGGGTTATGTTGTTTGTGATGTGTTTTTTTTTTAATAATTTTGTAGTTTGTAGTGCTAATGCTGACTGTTTGTGGAGTCTTTTTTTTAACTTTTTGGAAACTGTTGGGTGTTTGGGTATGTTTGATTTGTTGGGCTTACTCACTTGTAGCTGCCATGTGGCAGGAGTTCCTTGCAGCAGGGCCTTGGCTACAGCCTGGAATAGGTTATGGAATAGACTGAGGCCCTGGGCCAGATTACTCCTGTGCAGCCTCTCTCTGTGTGCCAATCCTGGGGTGCTCCATGGTGTTCTGAGGAGGTCTGGGACATGAAGCGCCAGAAGTGACACCTGGAGTGGTTGTTGGAGAAAGACAAAGAGTGAATCTGACCAAGCACGAGTGAGAGCCCATATTCAGGTCTACATTGTGGTGATAAGGGCGGCAAAATGTTATTTCTCCGTCCTTATTGTGTCTGCCGATAGCTGCCTATCTGTTTAGAGCAGGGCTTTCCAAACTCTGTGTTGCGACACAATACTGTGTTGCCTGGGGGCCCCAAGTGTGTTGCGTGGCAACCCGGAAGCACTGATGAAAATGCCCTCGGTTCTGGCAGGGAGGCGAAAATCACGCGCGCACGCTGCTGGGCCGCTTCCCTGCTGCACAGCTGATCGGCGTGGGGGGGGCAGAGTGGAAATTCTCCACGCCGATCAGCTGTGCGGCGGGAAGTGGCCCGGCAGCATGCATGCGTGGTGAGGCTTTTATTTATTTATTTATTTATTACATTTATATCCCGCCCATCTCCCCCACAAGGAGGGACCCTGGGCGGTTCACAACAAATTTAAAAGAGTTAAAACAATAAATATCAATAATAAATACTATAAAATTACATACGTACATACATACATATATATATATATACACACACACACACACACATACATACATACATATACACACACCCAAACACACACACACACACATATATATATACACAAACATATATACAGCATCATACAATTTGATCCAAAAGTGGTAGATCTTATTCCACTGATCAACAAGGCTGGTCGAAACATATCTAAGGGGCCAGCCAACCCCAAGACTGCCTATTCCCCTCCCCTCCCCACGCCTGATGACATAGCCAGGTCTTCAAGTTTTTCCTAAAGTCCAGGAGAGAGGGGGCTGATTTTATTTCCCGGGGAAGAAGATTCCAAAGGGCAGGGGCTACTGCAGAGAAGGCACGCCTCCTAGACCCTGTCAGGTGGAACTCTCTTGCCGACGGGGTTCGTAGCGTGCCCTCTCTGCAGGACCGGGTGGGACGGGTTGATTGAACGGGGATGACCCGGTCCTTCAGGTAACATAGACCCATGCCATGTAGGGCTTTAAAGGTAATAACCAACACCTTGAATTGAATCCGGAAGCAAACTGGGACCCAATGCGGCTCACGGAGCAAAGGTGTTATATGTGCCGATCTTGAGGCACCTAAAATGGCCCGCACCACCGCATTTTGAACCAGCTGAAGCTTCCGGACGCTCCTCAAGGGTAGCCCCATGTAGAGCGCATTACAATAGTCTATCTGGGAGATGACCAGGGCATGAGTGACTGTTCGAAGGGCCTCTCGCTCCAGGATAGGGCGTAATTGGCGCACAACACGAAGTTGTGCGAAGGCCCTTCTGGCCACGACTGCCACCTGCTCTTCGAGCAGGAGTCGTGAGTCCAGGAGGACCCCCAAATTACGCACCGGGTCTGTCTGAGGTAGTGCAACCCCATCCAGAACTAAAGATGACAAATTCCTAGATACCGAGGGGCCATTAATCCACAGCCACTCCGTCTTACCAGGGTTCAGCTGAAGCCTGTTGTTCCCCATCCAGACCCCTACAGCCCCCAGGCACTTGGACAGTGTAGTCACAGCATCACTTACTTCTCCCGGGATGGAGATGTATAACTGTGTATCATCAGCATATTGATGATATCTCATCCCGTGGAGATGGAAGATCTCGCCCAGTGGTTTCATGTAGATGTTAAATAGGAGAGGAGAGAGCACTGAGCCCTGCGGCACACCACAAAGGAGGGGCCGTGGACCCGATCTCTCCTCCCCTATCAACACCGATTGGGACCGGCCCCGGAGGAATGAGGCGAACCAGTGCAAAACCACGCTGCCCACCCCCAACTCCCTGAGCCGCTCCAAAAGGATACCATGGTCGATGGTATTGAAAGCCGCTGAGAGGTCAAGGAGAGCCAGGATGGATGCACTGCCTCCATCCCGCTCCCGCCAAAGATCATCCATAAGTGCGACCAATGCTGTTTCCGTCCCATATCCTGGCCTGAAACCTGACTGAAAGGGGTCTAGATAATCCTTTTCATCAAGAATCCTCTGGAGCTGGAACGCCACCACTTTCTCAACCACCTTCCCCATAAAGGGAAGGTGGGAGACTGGACGAAAATTGTCCAGTACAACAGGGTCCAGCGATGGTTTCTTGAGGAGGGGGCGCACCAGCGCCTCCTTGAAGACAGTCGGAAACACCCCCTCCTGCAAGGATGCATTTACCATCGACTGGACCCAGCCACATGTCACCTCCCGAGCTGATTGCACCAGCCAGGAGGGACATGGATCTAATTCGCACATGGTGGCATTTACAGTCCGGAGGATCCTATCCACTTCCTCGGGACCAACAGGATCAAACCGTTCCCAGATAACAAGGTAAGTACCTTCCTCAGGCATCTCCCCAGACGATGTTCCACGCTTAGAGTCTAACTTAGAGCGAATCCGAGCGATTTTATCCTGCAGATGCCTGGAAAATTCCTCAGCCCGTCCCTGCAGGTGATTTTCTGAATCACCTTTCCCCAAAAGGGATCGGGTAATCCTGAACAGGGCCGCTGGGCGGCATTCTGCGGACGCAATAAGAGCGGAGAAATACTGACGTTTCGCCGCTCTTACCGCCACAAGGTAGGCCTTAATCACGGCTCTAGCTTGTGTTCGGTCGGGTTCAGTCTTTGTCTTCCTCCAGCGGCACTCTAGGCGTCTCTTAATCCTCTTCAGGACCCTTAACTACTCCGTGAACCACGGGGAGTATCGGGTTCGATGGGACAAGAGAGGCCGCACAGGCGCGATCCTGTCCAAGGCCCCAGACGCCTCCCTATTCCAGGTGGCAGCTAGGACCTCCGCTGGACCGTGCAGCAGATCTCCGGGGACAACCCCCAGCTCCCTCTGAAACCGAATTGGGTCCACCAGTCGCCGGGGGCGGACCGATCGAATAGGTCCTGCCTCCCTGCGGAGTGGGGAGGCATAAGAGAATCTCAAGGCCACCAGGGCGTGATCTGACCATGACAAAGGGGAAAGATGTAACTCTCCCCTCAGAGCAGATTGCCACTGTTCCGACAAGAAAACTAAATCCGGTGTGAGACCACTGTCTCTAGTCGGGTCCCGAATAATCTGAGTCAGGCCTATGGCTGCCATGGTGGCCATGAACTCCCGAGCCGCCTCCGAAGACCGTCCCAGGGATGGCAGATTGAAATCCCCCAGAACCATAAGTCTGGGGAATTCCACTGCCAGCCCCGAGACAGCCTCCTGCAGCTCAGGCAGGGAGGTTGCTACGCAGCAGGGAGGCTGGTAGAGCAGCAACACTCCCAACTGCTCTTGGGCACCCAACTTGAAAAACAGGGTCTCACAACCGGCTACTTGTGGAGCAGTGCCCCTGAAGGCCACAAGAGACTCGGATGACAACTGCCACCCCTCCTCCCCTGCCCTGACATCTCGGCTGGTGCCACACTCGAAACCCAGCCAGGCACATCTCTGACAAAGCCACTCCCCCCTCCGGGCCCAGCCAAGTTTCGGTAATGCATGCCAGGTCAGCCCCCTCTTCCGTGATCAAGTCACTTATGAGGGGAGCCTTATTGTTAACTGACCTGGCATTAAGCAGCAGCAGCCGGAGGCCAGGACCACCATGAGTCCCCTGTCCAGGGCCTAGGTTCAAGTCTGGAGGGTCGGAACATGCCACAGATAAGACATCTGCGGCGTCTTCCTCGACGATAACCCACCCTCCGGCTTTCGGCATAACATCCCCTGCCCGTCATCACCTCGATAAAATGTCCCGCCCTATATCCCCCAGGGTCTCCCAGCCCATTCGCCCCCAGTCCTGGACATTTTGAATCCCTGGTTTGGAATAGGAATCCCTCCATCCTCTCACCCCACTCTACATACAACCACACAACCATACGGAGATGGAAGACCACCAGCGTACCAGCTCTCGCTCTCGGTGCTGGTAAGATCAGCCATCACCTACATACTTACCATGCCCCCCTCAGCCTCTCTCACTGGACAGAAGGGGGGCATAATACTCACTACCTCTCACCCCGTCTCTCACTCAGAGGGCGAGTGCTCTATCAAACACCATACAAACCCAGGCACTCTCCCTCGTCTCTCACACTTGGGAGGGAGCCAATCATTCACTTTGGAGGGACCCTAAAATTCTGCTGTGATCAGCAAATTAGAGGGGTTGAGAGCAGATAGCCAAGTCTTAATTGCAAGTCCCACGTCTCTGCTCGTTGGTCTGTTGCACCCGGGCTCACGTCCAGCTGGCCCTCTTTGCCTGCCCGCCGCATCAGGGGCTCGCCATCCCGTTGGTCCCCTATAACACTCTGCTTTACTGTGGGCTCGTCTTCCCACTGGTCCTCCGTGCTGGTCTGCTGCGCTTGGGACTCGTTGCCCTCTAATCTCCCGCACTGATTCCCCGTGTTGGAGTTTATTACTCTGCTGGGCCGTTACGCTAAATCACTATAGCCAAGGCCCATCGTCCTGCTGGCCCATTGCAACGGCCTGCCGAATCTAGGCTCACTGAAACTAGGGCTCGTCGCCACGCCAGTCCATGTTGGAACTCGTCGCGACGCTGTCACGTCCCCCCAGCTCGCCCCTTCTCCAAATTTGCCATGCCTGGGGCTCCGCTGTACCTGGGGCTCGTTGCTTTGGCTGTCTATCGCGCTGGGGTTTGTCTGCCGCATCTGGGCTCGTTGCGTCGATGGTCCTCCGAGCCAGTCCACCATACTGAGGGGCTGCTCCAAAGGCCTGCTACACTACCAACCACGCCTCTGAGGACCATGCATTCGACCCCCACACCGCCAAATCTCTCCAGGCCTCAAGTGACTGCCGAAGCTGATTGCGTCTGCCGGGGCTATTACGTTTCGTCACGTTCCGCTGTTACTCCACCCCATCCAGGGAACTCTGACAAACTCCGGTAAACTCCAGCCAACTCTCCCCGAAACCCCCAAATGACAGATAAGTGGGGCTGGGGATATCAGGGCTCAAGCTCTCCGAAAGCTCCAAAGGCCCTAGGGTTCCCTCAAAGCGGGAGCAGGAGCGGGAGCGATCTGCGTCTGCTTCCAACCGCCATCCTCCCTGCCAGAACCAAGGGCATTTTCGGGTTCCCTGGAGCCTGCCCTTTTGAAGGGGCAGCGGCAGCAGCGGCGGCGGGCCATCAGCACTTCCAGGTTCCAGGACACCGCTGATGTCGTGTGTAGGTGCAGGAATAACACGCCGAGGCAAGGAATCTAGTCTCTAGTGTTTATTGCATACCTACATACAGAAATCCTGCTAAACTAACGGTGCCTAAAGATTCCCAAGTATATCAGTCCAACCTAGGGCGGAGCTTTCTTCTGACGTTTGGGAAAATAGGCTAGGCTCTCCTAGCTGCGTGCTCGCTTCTCTCTCATGGCCCAGCCCTTTTTTCCGCTCTCTTGTGTCTCCCTGACAGCTGCTGCTGTGGCGGCAACCCGGAAGCGCTGCTGCCGGCACTTCCGGGTTTTTGCCCGCTGGCTGTTGGTGTGTCACCAATGGCAAAAGTTTGGAAAGCCCCAGTTTAGAGTGATCTGCTCCTTGTTGGGCGGAGTCCTGTGCTGCAGAATCATCTGTAGGGCTGTGGTGAGGAATATTCATGCTATCTGGTAGATAAAGTCACTCAGAGGTTACCTGGACCGAGTTAGCTAAGCACAATGACAGTTTCCAGACTTTTCTAGTTACCTGGAAGTAGGAACTAATAGCACGCATGCCATCACATGTTACTTAAATCTAGGTTGTGCCAGAGATTTTTATCTGCCAATTTAATATTACTGAATTAGTTAGTACACCTTTGTGTAATTTTGACTTTCTCTTTCTTATATATAATATTTATTGAGAATTTTTTTACAGAATTAAAAACTTAAAAAGAATTGGAAAAAAGAAGAAAGATATGAAAACATAAAAGAAAAAGTGAGAAACAGTAAAAGTCAAGAAAAGGGGGGGAGTAAATGAAAAATAAGAAAAATATGTAAAGAAACAACTTCTGGTCTTCTTTGCAGCAGTTACAAACATAACTATTACTATTTCCATCACCACCCCAAATCATATATTATATTTCCCTTCTTCCCATAAACAACCCTTTTTAATCAGTAAATCCCAGGATCATCAGTTCATTTTTGTCTATTTTCAGCAAAAAGTCCATAAAGGGTTTCCAGTCTTTTATAAAAGTAGTTATTATTCCTTCTCTTATCGGGCAAGTCAATTCAGCCATTTCAGCAAGTTCTGCCATCTTCACAATCCACTCCTCCATTGTGGGTATTTCTGTATTTTTCCATCTTTGTGCATATAATAGCCTCACTGCAATTACCATATATAAAACTAACCGTCCATGAGTCTTTTCTTGTTGACTATCCGTAAGTCCTAGTAAAAAAAAACCTCTGTAATTGTGACTTTCAAACTAACATCTAGTAAACTCAACTTGTTTGCCTACTGTTATCGGTGCTTGGTCTTTGGTATCATCTTGATATATTTTTGGCTAATACTTATTGTTGCTGTTTTTCTGCATTTTATATACTTTACCAGTATTGAGTTACTTTAAATGTAATGAAGATTAAGCCTTTTAATGAAATTAGCTCATTTAAGATTTGGCCAGCACTAGAGATTATAGGTTATTGGTGAGATGTCAAGATTAAATATAGACATTTTAAGTGTCAGTGAACTGAAATGGACTGGAATGGGCCACTTCACATCAGATGACCACCAGATCTACTACTGTGGACAAGAGGACCACAGAAGAAATGGAGTAGCCTTCATAATTAATAATAAAGTAGCTAAAGCAGTGCTTGGATACAATCCAAAAAATGATAGAATGATCTCAATTCGAATTCAGGGTAAGCCATTTAACATCACAGTGATCCAAATATATGCCCCAACCACAGATGCTGAAGAAGCAGAAGTAGATCAGTTCTATGAGGATCTGCAGCACCTACTGGATAATACACCAAAAAGAGATGTTATTTTCATTACAGGAGACTGGAATGCTAAGGTGGGTAGTCAGACGACCCCTGGAATTACAGGCAAGCATGGTCTGGGAGAACAAAATGAAGCAGGACATAGGCTGATCAAATTTTGCCAAGACAACTCACTGTGCATAACAAACACTCTCTTCCAACAACCTAAAAGACGACTTTATACATGGACTTCACCAGATGGTCGACACCGAAATCAGATTGACTACATCCTTTGCAGCCAAAGGTGGCGGACGTCTATACAGTCGGTAAAAACAAGACCTGGAGCTGACTGTAGTTCAGATCACAAACGTCTTATTGCAAAATTTAGAATCAGACTAAAGAGAATAGGGAAGACCCACAGATCAGTTAGATAGGAGCTCACTAATATTCCTAAGGAATATGCAGTGGAGGTGAAGAATAGATTTAAGGGACTAGATTTAGTAGATAGGGTCCCGGAAGAACTATGGACAGAAGTTCACAACATTGTTCAGGAGGCGGCAAGAAAAAACATCCCAAAGAAAAAGAAAACCAAGAAGGCAAGATGGCTGTCTGCTGAGACACTGGAAGTAGCCCAAGAAAGAAGGAAAGCAAAAGGCAACAGTGATAGGGGGAGATATGCCCAATTAAATGCAAAATTCCAGAGGTTAGCCAGAAGAGATAAGGAATTATTTTTAAACAAGCAATGTGCAGAAGTGGAAGAAGACAATAGAATAGGAAGGACAAGAGACCTCTTCCAGAAAATTAGAAACATCGGAGGTAAATTCCAGGCAAAAATGGGTATGATCAAAAACAAAGATGGTAAGGACCTAACAGAAGCAGAAGAGATCAAGAAAAGGTGGCAAGAATATACGGAAGATCTGTATAGGAAGGATAATAATATTGGAGATAGCTTTGACGGTGTGGTCAGTGAGTTAGAGCCAGACATCCTGAAGAGCGAGGTTGAATGGGCCTTAAGAAGCATTGCTAATAAGAAGGCAGCAGGAGACGACGGTATCCCAGCTGAACAGTTTAAAATCTTGCAAGATGATGCTGTCAAGGTGATGCATGCCATATGCCAGCAAATTTGGAAAACACAAGAATGGCCATCAGATTGGAAAAAATCAACTTATATCCCCATACCAAAAAAGGAAAGCACTAAAGAATGTTCAAACTATTGAACAGTGGCACTTATTTCACATGCCAGTAAGGTAATGCTCAAGATCTTGCAAGGTAGACTCCAGCAATTCATGGAGCGAGAATTTCCAGATGTACAAGCTGGGTTTAGAAAAGGCAGAGGAACTAGAGACCAAATTGCCAATATCCGCTGGATAATGGAGAAAGCCAGGGAGTTTCAGAAAAACATCTATTTTTGTTTTATTGACTATTCTAAAGCCTTTGACTGTGTGGATCATAACAAATTGTGGCAAGTTCTTGGTGGTATGGGGATACCAAGTCATCTTGTCTGCCTCCTGATAAATCTGTATAACGACCAAGTAGCAACAGTAAGAACAGAGCATGGAACAATGGACTGGTTTAAGATTGGGAAAGGAGTACGGCAGGGCTGTATACTCTCGCCCTACCTATTCAACCTGTACGCAGAACACATCATGCGACGTGCTGGGCTTGAGGAATCCAAGGCTGGAGTTAAAATCGCTGGAAGAAACATTAACAATCTTAGATATGCAGATTATACCACTTTGATGGCTGAAAGCGAGGAGTTGAGGAGCCTTATGACGGTGAAAGAAGAAAGTGCAAAAGCTGGGTTGCAGTTAAACCTCAAAAAAACCAAGATTATGGCAACCAGCTTGATTGATAACTGGCAAATAGAGGGAGAAAACGTGGAGGCAGTGACAGACTTTGTATTTCTAGGTGCAAAGATTACTGCAGATGCTGACTGCAGCCTGGAAATCAGAAGATGTCTACTTCTTGGGAGGAGAGCAATGGCAAATCTTGATAAAATAGTTAAGAGCAGAGACATCACACTGACAACAAATGTCCTCATAGTTAAAGCAATGGTATTCCCTGTAGTAACCTATGGCTGTGAGAGCTGGACCATAAGGAAGGCAGAGCGAAGGAAGATAGATGCTTTTGAACTGTGGTGTTGGAGGAAAATTCTGAGAGTGCCTTGGACTGCAAGAAGATCAAACCAGTCCATACTCCAGGAAATAAAGCCAGACTGCTCACTTGAGGGAATGATATTAAAGGCAAAACTGAAGTACTTTGGCCACATAATGAGAAGACAGGATACCCTGGAGAAGAAGCTGATGGTAGGGAAAGTGGAAGGCAAAAGGAAGAGGGGCCGACCAAGGGCAAGATGGATGGATGATATTCTGCAGGTGACAGACTCAACCATGGGGGAGCTGGGGATGGCGACGGCCGACAGGAAGCTCTGGCGTGGGCTGGTCCATGAAGTGACGAAGAGTCGGAAGCGACTGAACGAATAAACAACAACAACAAAGCACTAGAGAAGAATTGGTATCTATCTGTTGCTTATCCTGGCACTTTGTAAATATACTCTTTTCTTTATTTTAGCAGTAGCATGCCCAGGAGCAAAAGCTTATGGGAAAACAATGAGAACAAGGGTTTGCCATCTCTCCACTATCCATCTCCCTATTGTACTTGCAACAGACTCAGGGGATAACAGGAGTGTCAGTTCTTATAAGAGCACCTGCAGGATCCTTGTACCAGCTGCCACTTCTGTAGCCCCCTGAGCCTGCATGCAATTATGAACGAGCACAATACAGAAATACATAGGCATGAGTGATATGAAATACTGTTTACTCTGCTCTTTTTACCATATAGATTTGCTTATACACAGGCCAATTCAAGCAGAATAAAGGAAGGGAGAAAAGGAATATGTTTGGCAGTTGGTAGGAAACAAAGATACAGGAACACAAATATTCCTGAGTCAGAAGATATGATTGGAAACTTTCATTCAGGTGGTATGGTGTTAAGTATGATTGTAATTGATTTTAAATTATATCTTAATTGTCAAGTGCTGTCTTGAAGCCTAGCTTTTGCAGCTAAAAAGTAAGATATTTTTAAACAATTAGATTTGTGTCTATTAAGAAAAGGAATTTGGCATTAGAAAGGCAGGCTTTTTACAAATTAACAGTTACAGTACTTTCTTTCCCCCGCACTTTATGGGCAATCCAGATATATCCTGAGCTAATTAAAAAAGGATTTCTGAGGGTTCCTCTTATAAAGTTCTAACTGATATGGAAAACAAGCAACATGGGAAAATGAGATATGGGAAAGTGGAGGTGCTGTCTTTCTTAACCGCTAAAGTCATGTGAAAAAGTAAGTACACCCCACATAAAGTTTTTCTTTTTTAATATATGTGGACATACCAATATTTTATTTTCATTCGAACAGTATATAAAGATAAAGGTGATGTAATTGAACAAAAACTATGAAAAAATGACTTTGCAATCATTTATTCAACAACAAAAACTAACAGATATGTCATTTCCTTCTGTAGAAAAAGTAAATACATTTTTAGCTGTAATGCCTGGCATTGCTACCTTTGGCAGAAACAATCTCAAGTAGGTGTTTCTTATAACTGCATACCAGACTCCAACATCGATTGGGAGGAATTTTTTCCAACTCCTCCATGCAGAATTTTTTCAGCTATGCAATTTTTGAGGGGTTTCTTGCATGCACAGCCTGTTTCAAATCACCCCATAGTATCTCGATAGGATTTAGATCCAGGATTTGACTTGGTCATTCCAGAACCCTCCATTTCTTTTTCTTTTTTTCTCAGCCATTCCTTCGTAGATTTACTGGAATGTTTAGGGTCATTGTCATGTTGCAAGGTCCACTTTCGGTTGGGCTTCAATCGTCTGACAGATGGTCTCACATTATTTATTTATTTATTTAATTTATATAAATTATCCTCAAGCACCCTCTGATACTATGAAGAATTCATAGTGGATTTTGTGATGGTGAGCTGCCTTGGCCCTAATGCAACAAAGAAGCCACAAATCGTAACATTTCTACCACCATGCTTTACAGTTGGTGTCACGTTCTTCTGGTGAAATACTGCCTTTGGGTTTTGCCAAATATGTCTTCTAGTACTATGGCCAAATAACTGTATTTTTGCCTCGTCTGTTCAGAGCACATTGTTCCAGGACTCCTAGTCTTTGCCTAGGTCAGGGCTTTCCAAAGTTTTTCCCGCGGCGACACACCAACCGGCGTTGGTGTGTCGCCGCAGGAAAACCCGGAAGTGCGGCTGCACGCAAAACCCCGGAAGCGCTGCTGCCGCTTTCAGGTTTTGCGCACTGCAGTTGGTGTGTCGCCGCGGGAAAACCCGGAAGTGCTGATGATGATCAGCGCTTCCGGGTTGTGTGGCGACACACCAGACTGTGTGTGGCGACACACTTTTGTGTCGCGACACACAGTTTGGAAAGCTCTGGCCTAGGTGTTCATGAGCAAACTTTTGTTTTGTCCGAATGTTCTTTCTGGACAGCAAATGTTTCCTCCTGTCATACCAACCATGTAGATCTAATTTGTGCCGCTTCTTTCTAATGGTAGACTCATGCATTTTAATATCAATAGTGGTGAGAGCTACCTGTAGGTCACATGATGAAATTCTGGGGTTCAGAGACATCTTTCCACATCTTATATTATTTTCTCAAGCTGAACTTGCTGGGATGGCCTGGCCTGGGCAAGTTGGCAGTTGTTTGAAGAATCTTCCCTGCTTGTAGATGATCTTCCAGACAGTGGAATGATTGATGTCCAATTGTTTGATGATGTTTCTAAATTCCTTCTCAGACTCATAGGCATATGTAACATTCTTTCTGAAGGCCTCAGAGCTTTCTTGATCTAGGCATGGTGATGCCACACACTTCATCAAAAATAGCTAATCAAACTAAATGTCTGAGGTTTAAGTAAAACAGATTCCTCCCAGTTCGTCTCTACCAATATTTTAATCATTTGCACCTGATCTGGTGCACCTGGTTTTAATTTTTGGTAGTTGAGGTAGTGATAAATGTAGGGGCGTAATTACTTTTTCGACATGAAAAAATTACATTTGTGTTTATTTAAATTACACAACAGATTGCAAAACATAAATGGTGCATGATATTTGTCATATTATACCCCTTTTATCAATATTGTTGAAATGAAGATCAAATATCTATATGTTGAAATACATAGAAAAAGTCAAAAATTTCAATAGGATGTACTCACTTTTTCATATGACTGTATAGTTATTAGTTTTTCAAATATGGCTACCAGAACTGTATGCAGTATTTCAGACGCAGAGTTACCATAGAGCTGTGTAAGGATACTACAGTATTGGTTGTAGTATTGGTACATTATTGGTTATATTTTCAGTTCCTTTTGTAATAATTTGATTTTTCACAGCTGCTACACAATGAATCAACATCATCACTGAGCTAGAGAAAAGATAATATCTATGTTTATTGCTGACTGGAAACCCCTTATAGACTTTTTGCGTGAAACAAAAAAAAAAACCCTTATGATTTATGGTTTTGACGATTACACAGAATAGATGATAGAAAGAAGAGAGCTACAGTATGTTGTAACCATAGAGTAAGAGGTAAATTTATAATTGTAATCATAACTGCTATAAAGAAGACTGGAAGCTACTTCTTTGTATCTTTTTTTATTTCTTTTCTATTTTTTTACTTTTTTTCCCTTGCACTTTTAGCTTTCTCTTCGATTTCTTTCTTTTCTTTTTATCACTTCATATTAGCTTTTATTAGTTTTTTTCTTTTTTTAAAAAAAATCTTTAAATATATATATATATATATATATATATATATATATATATATATATCATCACTAAGCTGTCTACAACTAGTCCAATATACTTTTCCTGGTTAATTACAATTGGTTCAGAGTCTGTGTCTGTGAAGTTAGGACTTTTACTCCTACATACATTAATTTACACTATACATTTGGAAGAGTTCCTGATTTGGAAATAGGATGTTACAGAAAATACCAGAACATTCCATTGCCTCTTGACCATGTTGAACATCCTTCAGACCATGCCATTTGAGAGCAGCTTCAAGAAGTAAATTCTCCAAACCAGAAATGATTTGAGTTGTCCCAGATATGGTGTTCTGGAAGAAACAGGCAGACCATTCCACACTTTTAACACTTTGCCCCAGAAACCTAAAACTGCCCCAGAATGCTATAAGACTCTTAATTTCCCCTTCAAGTGAATTGATAATCCTAGAGGTTCGCATACTTTTGCCACACACAAATATATAGCTTTGGATCATTTTCCTCAATAAATAAATGAACAAGTATAATGTTTTTGACTCATTTGTTAATTGGGTTCTTTTTATCTAGTTTTAGGACTTGTGTGGAAAACATCACATTTTAAGTCATATTTATGCAGAAATATTGAAAATTCAAAAGGGTTCACAAACTTTTAAGCACCACTGTAGATAGTCAAAGCTCTAGTCAAATCTGAACTCTCAGAGTTCTAGCCTAATCTCAAGACAGATTGAAATATATGAAGAAAGTTTGCTTCCTCCAGGATTGTGGACATGTGGAACACACCATTCCCAAGAGTCCATCAAAGTCTTTGGGTGTCATAAATTGAAATTGATCCATGTAACTGTACAAGTGTTACCATATATTCACATATTTAACTCTGAATTAATTGTGGCATCTTGATTTTTCCAGTCTTTTTTTTTAAAAAAACCCTCATTAAAAGATTAACAAATCATTGAAGGGCCTGTAATCAAACTCTGAGAGGAGGACACAGAATATGAGTCATCCCTTTCACAATCTAAAACAATTCAGCAGTCCATAAGCTTCAAATCTATTATGTGCAGAAACAACAATAGCAACAAAAACTACTTTGCTGCAGTATTGCTGCAGCATAAAACCTCAGATGAGTTTTAGGTTCTTTATTACCACATTGGATTTGAGTTTCCCTCCACCTGAATGTTAATTTTATGCTTTGCCACTCAGTTGACATAGTTCATAGGTGTTTCATAGGATCCTTTTAAAAGAATGCCAGAGAGGTCACTGAGGAATAGTTGTATCAACTGTCCTAGTAAATTACCTTTTCTGTCCTTGAGTATTGACAGATTCACCATTTAGCGTTCAATAGCATTCAATACGATTGTTCCCCAGCATTTGGTGGACAAAATGGGTTCTCTAGGTTTTAGTACTCCCTTGTGTAATTGGCTACTTGACTTCCTTACTGAGAGATCTCAGTCGGTGCGAGTTGGATATAATACTTCTAGCTCTATCTCCCTAAGCATCGGCTCCCCACAGGGCTGTGTCTTGAGCCCATTGTTGTTCACCCTGATGACACATGACTGTTGCGCCAAGTATACCACCAATTCCATTGTGAAATATGCGGACGATACAACTGTAGTGGGTCTTATCAGGGGTGAGGATGAGTGGGCTTATAGGGAGGAGGTAAAGGGTTTGGTGGAGTGGTGCAATAAAAACAGCTTGGTTTTAAATGTGGAAAAAACTAAGGAGATTATTATAGACTTCAGGAAGAATCGGTGCAGTCACACTCCACTTTTTATCAATAACATAGCTGTGGAGTCAGTCAGTAGCATTAGATTCCTGGGGGTGCAGTTAACAAACAGTCTGTCCTGGTCCCTTAATACCACATTTTTGGTAAAGCGAGCACAGCAACGTTTGCACTTTTTGCGTCGGATGAAGAAAGTACATCTCCCATCTTCCATTCTCACTTTCTACAGAGGCACTATAGAGAGTGTACTTACAAGCTGTATTTCCATCTGGTTTGGAGGCTGTAGGGCCTCAGATAGAAAGTCTGTGCAGAGAGTGGTAAGGGCAGCAGAAAAGATAATTGGGATATCTCTGCCCCTCATCCAAGATTTAGCTCATGCACGCTGTTTGTCCAGAGCTCGAAAGATCATCAGTGATGCCTCCCATCCTCATCATGGTTTGTTTTCTTTGTTACCTGCTGGGAAGAGGTTCCGCTGTATCCGATGTAGAAGAGCCAGATTGGGAAACAGCTTTGTCCCCAGGCTATTGGATTCTTGAATGCCAAATAGGTTCTTTTAGGTGAAATATGTTGGATATGTAAAGAATGTATATTTTATAGTAATTATGGATTTTTATTAGTATTTTAATGTTTGACTGAAATTGTGAGTTAAAGAACGTATATTTTTCAAGAATGTATATTTTATAAGAATGGGTATTTTATAGTAATTATGGTTTTTTAGTATTATCATTAGTATTTTATTGCTTGAGTGAATTTGTGAGCCTACTGCAACGAAATTTCATTCTATTGTGCACTTGTATAGTGTATAGTGGGATGACAATAAAGTTATTATTCTATTCTATTCCTTTAAAGGCTTCTTGGAATCCAACTGGATTCAGCAACCTTTTCAAGTAGAACCATCCTAATAGAACCTCTACCTTGGGTAGAAATCCACTTATAACATCAATCTTAATCTTAACTATAGTTTATCCATCACAGTTGGGAGATGTTCAGACTTAGAGAATATCTCCCAGATGTTGAAACTTCAAGCATATCTCCCAAATCAGCATAGTGGATCAAATCAAATGTATACTCTGCATTATGTGTTGGACCTGCAACTAGTGGGAGAGACCTATCATTGTTATAAGTACTATGAACTTTCAACCCTTTGAGGTAGTCCAGACCAAGAAACCAAAGTTATGAATGCTAATACTGCTTTTATTATAAGGCTCTAATAAGAGAATCTTGCAAGTCTGAATGTGCCTGTCCCCTCCCTGCCTTTATGTTCAAGAGAACCAGGGAGGGTCAAGTCTGAGACGCTTTCTCAAATTACATTCCTGCTTTAGTCTCTTATCTAAACATTTTCTTGGTTGCGACTCTTCTTCCTGTTCCTCAAGTTTATTCTTATAGCCCGTTACATGAACTCTTGAGCCACTCTTCACAAACCAGTACCAAACTGGATATTAGCATCATTAGCCTGGGGACTTCCAAGACCATCTCCATTAGCTCAGGGACTCTGTTAGGCAGCAGGATGTCTGGTACACTATCTCTGGTCCTAAGATAACCCAAATAAGTAAAACTGGTTTTTCATTGGTAAGGAAATATTGCTAGGAATTGTTATTTTAATAGATCAAAGCCATACCATATCTTCAACCTCTTCCCCTGACTTTTTCTACTACAGAGTTCTCAGCTGAGAAAAGCTGGACCTACAAAGGGGTATCCCCATACAGTGGCATCCCCCCATGTTTTGGGATAGAGTAAGATTGGAGCCTGGGGATTGGAACGTTGAATGTAATGGAAAATGTTGGTTGAGGTGCCAGGTTTTGGTTTTACTGTTTTTTTTATTATTATTATTGTAAGCTGCCCAGAGTTGCGTTCCATAAGATGGGTAGCCATATAAGTCTTACCAATGAATAAATAAATCTTTTCCAACTCATTCTCTTTTATACAAGCCCAACTGGTTCTTTCTCGATGATCAAATAAAGAATGGTCATTAAGTGAGGACTACCTTATTGGGCTT
Source organism: Charina bottae (assembly GCA_023362775.1). Classification (NCBI taxonomy): domain Eukaryota; kingdom Metazoa; phylum Chordata; class Lepidosauria; order Squamata; family Charinaidae; genus Charina; species Charina bottae. The sequence continues at coordinate 171,246,323 of JALMGJ010000001.1, forward strand.
AGATAATGACTGCATACCATGTATGTATGTATGTCATGAAAAACTTGGACCTTTTTGTTAATTTTTGTATATTTTGTAGTTTAAAATAAGTTGCAACAAGGGGAAATTTTGGCTGTGAAGGACAGATTTTGAACAGTGAAAGTCAATAATAGACAAAGTATTTGCAGAGTTGATATAGAATGACTCATTCTAGTAACACCAATGCTCTTTATAAAATGGAGAGAAAATAAAATATTAGCAATGAATTTATTAGATTTCTTTTATATTTATAGTCTTTCCCTTCCTAGAGTTTTTGTCGTTACATAAGCCTGTGGAATAGGTATATATAAGAAGAATGAGTTCTTTGTAGAGAACTACGTAACAGTGTGTGGCAGTATAATACATGGTTAGTCTTAGTTTTAACCTGCTTTCATCTATGCCAGGATATGGACCATGTTGAGTTCTGCATTTTTCATTGGCTTGTCATACTATTGACCTTGACATTTTCTGGTCTGTTTTATCTAAAAGAAAAACTCGGAGTAAACAAGCAATATGTCAGTCCAGGTAAAATTCAAGAAAAGTTTCAAAAGATATCATATGATCATATTAATAGACTTCTGGACTCACTAGGTCTTCAGAAGTTTCCAAAAAACAGGAAGCATTAGTGCCATCCAAATCTTGGGCCGGGGGTGGGGAGTGCTGTTACATAAGAGAGTTACAGAAACAGAGAAGTCATGTTTCCTAGGTCTCACCAGATAACATTGTTTAAGCGAGAGGATGCAGAGCATACCCACCCAATCAGATGGCCAAAAGTAATTGGACATCGGTGGTCCTGCAAATAACCAGGGCCTGTGCCATCAAGGGCTTTATAGGTAACAACCACCACCTGGAATTGTACCCAAAAGCCCACAAGTAACTACTGCAGCTTGTGAAGTAGCAGTGCTTCTCAGTTTCCATGGAAAATACTTCTGTTGTTTTAGTACTGCTATAGTTAATTTTGATGGTGGAATTATGCCTTGAGGTCTAGCTTTTGAAGCCAAAAGATGGGATATTAAAATAGATTATTTTTAAAACACAGTTCTGTGTATTAAGAGGAGGAGTTCAGGTTTAGAAAGGCAAACCTTTATTTGTTTATTTTACAATATTTATAGCTTGTCCCAATCCAAATAATTCTGGGCAGGGTGGAACAAAATCCAGACAAATGTAGTAAAAAATATAATACTTCAAAGGCACCATTTAGTCCTTCTAAGGTCTAAATGTCCTCTAGAACAATGCTGCTTTGGCTTGCTTTCATGATACCTATAGAAGAGGGGCCATCCATACCTTCAGAGAGAGAGAATTGCATAAAATAGGAGCTATCATTAAAAAAGCTTGTTACCAGGCCCATGTCTCATGAACCTCACAGGGAGAATTTTAAATGGCAAAACAATTTGGTCCACATTATTGGAGTAATCACTGTGTTTAGTAACTTACAGATATGTTTGTAAAAATTTGCAGCCAAATGCCTTGCATTTTGTTAGTTGGAAAAACAGATTTCCAGGAAGGTGATAGACATACACTTGCTAGACCAATTGTCACAACATTTCTGACTCCTCACATTTGGAATGTTGAGAACATGCAATGGTTGCTCTCACAAAATGGCTGCCTGGGTAGTGAGGGGAATTGCTCACAAAACACACATTTACTAGCAGGCAAATTGATGAATATACAACCCATCATATTCTTCACCGCTGAACTTGAAGATGCTCCCATAAGCATCTGTGGGGGTGTCAAGTGATAAAACATGCATTGTGATGCTGCAAGAATTTAATACATCTTATTTTTAAAGCCAGTTGAAGCAAAGAGAACAGTGAGCACTGAAAAAGTGCCCAAGGATATAAATGTACCTGTTGTCACCACTTTAGGGAACCTAGGCCTAGCCTGTTTTTCCTCAAGCTTGACAGATGAAAGGTAGTTAAAGTGTTGTAAGCATACTCAAAAAGAAATGCAAATAAATTATAGTAAGCCAAGCAGGTAACAGATAAGAAAGGCAATTTTAAAATTATTTATGGTGTAAGTTTTATCTAGTAGAAACAGAAATCTTATAAAACAAATATTTTGGGGGGCAAATTTTGTTCAAAGATGGAAAAATAGTTACAAAAAATGCAGAAAGTATTTAAAAAGTCATATACATTTGTTATCTATAAAACATAATACTATTCATAAGTGTTATGTCATGCTTTAAAATGATGAAAAGATTCTTTCAAATCAAGGATTTTTCCTGGTAATTTCATGGAAATGCCCATGTCATTTACTCGGCAACTGTAATGGTATGTGGGAATGACCTTGAGAGGTGAGGGGAAAAGATGCCTAAGGAATTATCAGATAAAAGGGGGAGGAGCCCGCAGCTGCATAACGGGCACAGAAAGGAGCTTAGAAAGGATCCACCCTAACTTATCAGGCAGTAAAAAGAGACTGGGAAATTTGTACTTTCAGACTTGCAAGATTCTGTTAATGTAGCCTTACAATAAAGTAGAATTAGCTCATCTTGTCGTCTTTCCTGTCTGGTTTACCTGGGAGGCTGACAGCAACAGTATGGAAATGGTTTGCCATTGTCTTTTATGATTTGGGAGCGAGGGGAGCTTCTCAGCCTAGCCTGTTGCCTTCCTGGTAGTCTCCAATCCAAGTCCAACCCTACTTAGCTCTTTGAGAGCAGTCTAAGTGGACTAAATGCTGCCATCTAGTTTCAATACTGTAATGAACTTTTCTTGAAGCTGGATAATTAAAACAAAAATCCATAGGCCTATCCTAAATTAGAGGAATAAGGGATTGCAAAGAATTATTTATTTTCTATCCACATAATGAGAAACTAAAATGTACAGTCACACACTGATTATAAAATTCCTTTGAGAAGATGAGAGGATATCATAACTTTCATAGAAGTGTGACTCATTGCAGGAAATGTTCATATAATAATCTGTTCTAGAATTTATGGGACCATGGGAATAAAATGTCATTTAGTTGTACAGAATTAAAAAGTGGAAAAAAATAAATCCTAGGTACAACGGAAAGCAAAAATAAATATTTATAACTTGTCTTTGTGTTGAATATAATTTGTAATTAATATGTTGTGCGGAAGTACAGTATAATACTTAAACTAGGGTTGCCATACAATCCTACATATATTCTGTTAATTTCTATTGAATGTAGTGGTTCTTTCCTCCCAGGAAACTGAGTATATGATTCCTGCCTTAAATACCCAAAATAATATACATAATTTATCTTAGATATATTGAAGTTAGTCTTTCATGGATCGTGCTAGTGTTATCCATGAAAGCACAGCATACATTCTCTTTTCCTACAAACTGTGTGTTTGTGTGTAGCAATTAATTTCATAAAATCATACCATTGGAAGGGACCACAGAAGTAATTTATGAAGGTTGAATGAAAAGTAATGCCTCTAATGTTATAAGTCACCAACAGAAGGCAGAACTGATGCAATAGAAGCTCTGACATGTTCCTTAGTATCTTCTTTTTAACTTCAGTTGGTGAGAGGTTGCTGTGAGAAAAGGATTTGTGTTGCTGTTGTTTATGAAATAGAAGTCTGCAGTGACTACTTGTTAACATGATTGAAGCGGTGCATCATGTTTGAATTTTTGACTGCTGAAGGAGTCCCTCCAGTTGAAATTCACCATCGAATGCACATGCATATGGTGATGACATGAATAATGTGCATCTCTGGACCAAAAAAATGTAAAGATGGTGAACTGGAAAGAACTGATTTGTGTGATCAAGAATGAAGTGGGCAACCTCTGACAGCAACTGATGGAGTTTCTCATGAGAAAGGTTGATGAACTGATTAAGGACTATCGACAGATCACTCCAAGGGAAATTGCTGTCAAGCTTGCTATTTCACAGGAGCAAGTGGGTCATGTTATTGATGTTCTTCAATATCAGAAGGCTTGTGCAAGATGGGTTCTCTGCACGCTGATGGCAGAGACGAAAGCTTCAAGATCTGTAATCTGCTAGCAGTTGTCAAGCTACGAGAATGAAGGTGAAGAGTTTCTTCACAGCATGGTGACAGCCAATGAAAGATGGACTCAATCCATTAATACAGTATCATCACAAAGCTTTATCTGAAAAAAATCAAATCAAAACCCAAGCTTCCCCGGAAAACTTAGGATTACAGGTTTTTGAGGATGTAGGTAGTATTATTCACATGTATTTCCTTGAACCTGGCACCACTAGTAACTCAGAGCACTACATTGCAACACTCAAAACTTTGAAACGATTAAGCAGAGTTTGGAAGCACAAGAAGGAAATATTGCTGCAAGTGACAAATGCTAGGCCTGACCCTTCATGAGCCATTCAAGAGGAAGTTGTGAATCTAGATATCACCATCTTACCCCATTCATCATACAGTCCAGACTTAATGCCATGCAACTTCTATTTTTCCCAAAATTGAAAGAATAACTTTGTGGGCATCTGTTTGACTCAAACAGGTGGAAAGGTCTGTCAGGACCTGGTTGAAGAGACAAAGTGTGGTGTTCTTTTCCTATCGTTGGGAGAAGTGTGTAGCAAATGGTGGTTATTATGTGGGGAAGTAAACACAGCTAACAATAGAGCTCATTTCAAGGATTTTTTTCCTGTTTCATTTATTAAAATAACCCCATTTAATCTAAAGTTATAGAGTGGAGATGTTATTTTTCATTCAAACCTTGTAGCCCAAAACCCTGCCAGTTTAGGATACACTAGAGCTTCTCTGACAGATAAACATCTAGCTTCTGTTTGAAGACCTCTGGCAAAAGACAACTTACAACATCATATGACAGCCTATTTCACTGGCTGACAGTTCATACATTACCATACTAGTTACATTACCCTACTAAAAATATTCTTCCAAAAAGTCAAGTGGGTCTTGTTTCCTAATCTTGCCAGCCTTACAGGTCTTGGCAAGCATAAGCTGACGGGTCTGTAGTTTCTTCCTGCTTTTTTTTTAATATATTTTATTAAATTTTAAGTATACATAGATAAAAGTTTGAAAAGGAAAAGGAAATAGAAATACAAATCAAAGAAAGAGAAGAAAAAGTGTAGTAAAGCAAATAGAAAAAGAGAAAGATGAAACAGAAATTAGTCAACTTCCGATTTATCTCTGGTCATAGTAATTTAAAAATTAATCTCTTAACATGCTACGTCTATATATAACATTGTAAAACATTTCTTGTCTAATATATCAATTTATATATATTTTAATCTTCAAAACCCCATTTAAGCTTTGCCCCTCCTGCATTTTGCAAATAGTCAATTTATCATTTTCTGCCATGTCCATAACTTTTAGCATCCAGTCCTGTATCGTAGGTATAATCTGATTTTTCCAGTTTTGTGCATATACAAGTCTTGCTGCTGTAACCATATATTGCATAATTCTTGTAGGTTTCTTTCCTGTTTGTTCTTCTAATATTCCCAATAGAAATAATTCTGGTTTAAATGGAACTCGGATTTGTAAAATATTTTGCATCAATGAGTGTATTTGAGTCCAAAACTTCTTTGCAATCTCACATGTCCACCACATATGGTAAAATGACCCCTCTTTCTTTTTACATTTCCAACACAAATTGGAAACATTCCCATACATTTTAGCTAGTTTTTGCGGGGTCATACACCATCTGTACATCATCTTATAGAAATTTTCCTTCAAATTATAACACAAAGTAAATTTTAATCCTTTAGTCCACATATCTTCCCATTGTTGCATTTGAATATTTTGACCAATATTTTTTGCCCATTTGATCATACAGTCTTTAACTTGTTCCTCTACCATTTCACCTTTTAACAATAATTTATACATTTTAGCAATTAAATGATCATCTGTCTCACATAATTGTATCTCAAATTCCTATTTAGTTTGTTCAAATTCAAGTTCTTTTTTGTCTAATTTAAATTTTTCTACAAGTTGCATATATGAAAGCCATTGAAAAGTATATCCTTCTGAGGCCAGTTCTTCTTTTGATTTAGTTTTATATTGTCCTTGTTCTTTTTTTAAAAAGTCTTTATAAGTCAGCCATTTATCTTTAACTCTTACTTCTGTTCTATGAAATGCTTCTTGTGTAGAAATCCATAAAGGTCTTTTATAACATAAACTTAATTTATATTTATTCCAAATTCTTAACAAAGATCTTCTGATATAATGATTTTTAAAGTCCACATTAACTTTCACTTTGTCATACCACAAATATCCATGCCATCCGTATCTTAATTCATGACCCTCTAAATTCAATAGTTTTTCATTTTTCAAAACTATCCACTCTTTAATCCATACCAAACAACAAGCAGCATAATATAATTTCAAATCCGGTAAACCCAATCCACCTCTTTCCTTTGAATCTTGTAAAACTTTATATTTTACTCTTGGTTTTTTCCCTTGCCAAATAAACTTAGAAATATCTCGCTGCCATTGTTTGAAAGGTTCTTCTGATGCCAATATAGGTAATGTTTGAAAAAGATATAAAATTCTTGGTAAAACATTCATTTTAATTGCTGAAATTCTACCTAACAATGATAGTTGTAATTTTTCCCATTGATCCAAATCTTTTTTAATATCTGTCCAAAGCGGGATATAATTATTCTTAAGCAACTTAACATTTTTAGTTGTTAAATATACTCCCAAGTATTTTACTTTTTCTTCCATTGAATATCCGGTTATTTCTTTCAATTTCTCTTGTTGATGATGGTCCATGTTTTTAGTCAAAACTTTTGTTTTCTGTAAATTCACTTTAAACCCTGCTAACGATCCAAAGTCTTTCAATTTCTGTATCAATAATTCAATTCCATCTAGTGGGTTCTCCAAAGTAAAGACTAAGTCATCAGCAAAGGCTCTTAATTTATAAACTTCTTTTTTAACCTTAATACCATGGATACCTTCACCTTGTCTAACATCTCTCAATAAGATCTCTAATACCAATATAAACAAAAGTGGGGATAATGGACAACCTTGTTTTGTACCTTTTTGAATTTCACATGGTTTGCTAAATTCTCCATTAACAATTATTTTTGCAAATTGGGGAGTATATATTGATCTAATCCATTTAATAAAGTTTCCTCCAAAATTCATATTTTCTAGTACTTTAAACATAAAAGGCCAATTTAAATTATCAAAGGCTTTTTCAGCATCTATAAATATCAAGGCAGCTTGTTTTTCATAATGTTTTTCCAAGTATTCCAATACATCTAATATATTTCGGACATTGTCTCGTATTTGTCTCTTAGGTAGAAATCCAGCTTGATCTTGATGAATAAAATTTTTAAGAATATTTTTCATTCTTTCTGCCAATATAGTTGTAAAAATCTTATAGTCATTATTCAATAGAGATATTGGTCTATAATTCTTAGTTAAAGTCAAGTCTTGTTGTTCTTTAGGGATCAATGTTATATGTGCTTCTTTCCAAGTCTCTGGCATTGTTCCTGTTTCCAAAATCGAATTCATAGTCTTCTGTAATGGTAAACATAATTCATCTTCGAAACATTTATAATAAGCTGCTGACAGGCCATCCGGTCCTGGTGCTTTTCCACTACTAATTTTCTTAAACGCCTTTACCATTTCCTTTGTTGTTATAGGATTATTAAGCATTAATCTTTGTTGATCATCAAGAACAGTTAATTTCTGTTTACTCAGATATTCATCAATGTCCATCAAGTTAACTTCTTGTTTTTTATATAATTTTGAGTAGTAATCATAAAAAGCTTCTTGTATATCTATATTATTCACCATAATTTTTCCTTCATGTTGTATTTTAGAAATTAAATTTTTTTGTCTTTGTTTCCGTAATTTATAAGCCAACCATCTACTTGGTTTATTAGCATGTTCAAAATATTTTTGCTTTGTAAATTTCATTTGAGTCTCTATCTCTTGTGTCAATATCATCGATATCTGTTTTTGTAAATTTAATTTGAGTAAACAAAGTATCGTCCATTGGCTTATCTCTTAAACATATCTCTTTACTTTTTATTTCATCTAAAATTGATTGAATTCTCTCTTGTTTCCTTCTCCTCATTTGAGCATTATATTGAATAAAGTAACCCCTCATATATGCTTTGCTGGCATCCCATACAGTCTGAATATTGGTACCTTTGTTTAAATTTAGTTGAAAATATTCCTTTAACTTTTTTTTGCATGCATCAACTATCTCACTTTTCCTGAGTATTGACTCATTTAGTCTCCATCTAAATACATTCCGTTTTCCTTTAACAGTCAACATTACTGGATTATGATCTGAAATAGTCTTGGGTAATATTTCGACTTTACTAATGTCCATCATTAAACTTTTAGATATCAAAATCATATCTATTCTAGAATGTGATTTAAATCTCTCTGAATAATACGTGTATTCTCTAGAAGTCCCATTCATAGTTCTCCATATATCTTGTAGGTCTAACATCTCTTTTAAATCAAAAAAATGTTTGTGGCAATTTTCCCTGTGTATGTTTCATTTCTTTTTGTGATTGTCTGTCCATCTTAGGGTAGATTACCCCATTCCAATCACCCATGAAACACCAATTTTCATAAGTTTGATCCAAAAGTTTGTCCATCAATTTTTTATAAAATACTCCTTTATCCATATTCGGTGCATAAAGTCCAACAACCAATGTTTTAGTTCCTTGTATGTTAATTTCAACTGCAACATAACGTCCTTCATCATCAGTTAATATCAGTTTTGGATTTAACTTTGGTTGTATATACAAAACTACCCCCTTCATTTTTTTATTTCCAGCCGAAATAAATTCTTCTCCAAATTGTTTTTGAATCAGGTATTTAGTGTCTTTTTTACAAATATGAGTCTCTTGTAAGCAAATTATATCCAATTTCAGTTTTTCCAAAAAATGAAAGATCTTTCTTCTTTTCTGTGGAGCATTATCCCCGTTTATATTCCATGTCAGATATTTATAATCCATAATTGTTTTGGTAATTAAAGTCCCTTTTTCAAGTCCAGACCTGCAGCTCCCATCTCAGATATGTCTTCTTTCTTCTTCTTGTCTTTAGATGCCACTCCTCCCTCTTCCAAGTCTTCAGTTGGAACACCCATTTCTGTCTTGTATTTTTCTAAGAATGCTTTTGCTTTTAAAGTGGAAGTTATTCTGAACCTCTGCCCTTTGAACATAAAAGATAAACCTTCTAATTTCTCCCATCTAAATGCAATATTATGTTGTTTTAATTTATCTGTAAGGAAGGAGTAATCTCTTCTTTTCCTTAGTATTCTCAAAGGTATTTCTTTTAACATAATTATTTCTTTCCCTTCTATATTTAATCTGTTATTATAATGTTTCTTCAAAGTTTGTTCTTTTACCACTTTTCTCACAAAATATATTAATATATCTCTAGGTACTTTATTTTCTCTAGCATATTGTGAATTCACTCTAAAAAATTTATCTGTTTCCAAATCTAAATCCTGTTCTTTTATCTCTAAAAATTTAGCCAATTCAGTTATAATCCTTTCTCTTACATCTTCGTTTGCTTGCTCAGGAACTGCTCTCAATCTCAAAATATGTTCCTTTTCTCTCATTTCTGCTAATGCTGTGATGTCTAAATTGTGTTCAATTTCTTTGATAGCATATTCTGATTTAGTCTCTAATTTTTGCATCTGACCTTGCGTATCTTTAAGTTCTCCTGACAGAGAGTTCACAACTTCCTTAACAGTTTGTATTTCTCTTTTAAACTCATCTTTTATCTCCTGGGTAATTTCCTTTTTCATATCTTCCATCTTTTTGTCTATCTTCTTATCTAAAGATGCAATTTGTTCTTCCATCTGCTTATTTTGCTGGCCCAAATTGGCTGATGAATCTTCCACTTTCTTGTTTAATGCTGCAATTGCTTCAAGAATTTTTTTCGTTTCTGATAGTGGAGTTTCCGTTGTTGGAGCAGATGTCACAGGTTCAGTAGATGCTCTCCCAACCTCTTTTTCCTTATCTCTATCTCTCCTCTTCAATACCACAGACACCATGGTGTAGATAGTTTTCCTGTAAAAGAAAAAAGAGAGAGGAGAAAGGGGGGGAAAAAGGAGAGGGGAGAGAGAAAATAAAAAATACAAAAATAAAAGAGGCAGTGATTACAGCCAAAAAAGGAACTTTAAAAATATTCCAAAAAATAAAAACAGTCCTTTAAAAATAATTATCGTCAAAGTTCATTTGTAATCCATTAGATAAATAAGTCTATATAAACTCCAAAGCAAAAAGTAAATCAGCAGATGGCAGTCTCTTTTTTTCCCCTCTACTATAGTCAGAACAGTCCTAGAAAAGGTAAACAGTTCCAAGGTTTCTCACGCCCATAAGTACTCTTCAATCCAACCAAAAAAGAAAAAACTGAAGTAAAAAAAAAGTTATAGTAAAATTATTTGCAATATATAAAAGTTTCTTCCTGCTTTTGAAGAAGGGATTACCTTTGTTTTGCTCCAGTATTTTTGGACCTCTGAATTTTTTCCAGAAAAAGGCAAAAAAATGTGCCTGCCCCTTGACCTCCCTGTCATTTTCATCATTTGAAAAATCCTATGTTAAAATGTATTGATTTATATGTTACTCTTAATCTAAACATGGCAAATTGTATTGCAACAAATTAAAGAATACAACAATAAAGAAATTAAAATGATCGAGCCCTTTACAGCAGTCAAAAGCAAACATGCCAGGGGAAAAAAGCAGCCGAGTGAATCAGTGCAAGGGTTGTTGTGGGGAAAATAGGAGGAGGAAGGAGTGTTCGCCGCCTTTGAGTTATTTATAAATATAATAATAAAGGCGGGATAAAAATAAATAAATAAAATTACCAATTTGCACATACAGTAAGAAGCAAATACAAGTTCCAGATTTAGGGACTTGTAAGTCATAACCGATAGATTGGAATAATGTAGCAATTAATGGGCAGTCAGTGCTTAAAGATGAGGTCATTATGGCTTGGACTACAAAAATATAATAGACGATGTATTCTTCTGTGCTACATCTGAAAACTTAGAAGTATCTTTAAGACTGCAATGTAGAGTGCTTTCAGTAATTGTAAAAAATGAGAGCTAAGGCATGGATCACTGTGGATAAGATAGTGTGGTCCAGGAAAGACCACAGCTGGTGCACTAGCCTGAGCTGAAAGTAGGCACTGCTAGACATTGAAGTAACCTGGATATTCAGTGAAAAATCTGGTTTCAAGAGTACCCACTCTCCAGCTTAAATGCTTACTCCTACGGTATGAGTTCAACCCAGTCCAAATCAGGATGTCTTCTCAACAGACAGATCCAAGAACTGTTCACCAGTAGCACCTCCATCTTACCAGGGTTCAGTCTCATTGTAGGCCTTCATCCATTACAGCTGACAAACATCAATCTAGAGCCTGCATCACTCTCATCTATTGGAGATAGAATTGAGAGTGGATATGGGTATCGTTATTATACTGATAGCCTTTTGCCCCAGGTCAATCAGTAAACTTTCAAAGTCTTATTAAATGATAAAAGAGATGAGATATAACTTGCAGCATCCTATAGCCTGAATGCCACACTTGTAATGTAATTTTAGTAGGTTATTTTTAATTTCTTTTGTCCATTATAACATATTAAACCTATTAAATCATAAGCCCTGTAAAGTAGAAATGTTCATATATAATATATGAAATCATCACAGAAAATCACATGTTGTATTAATGTTATTTATTAAAGATTCAAAAATGCAACATATATCATGCTGCACTGGTAACATAAGCTTGTACATTCTAGTCTGATTTGATTACATGATTGTTTCACCAGGCCAGCTCACATTTAATTATACCAAATGTGTAAATAACTGTTAGCAATCCTAGGAAATGCTGAGTTCATTTATATGGCCATGAAGTTTTAATTTTTCTGAAGATCTCATCTAGGTGCCTACTTGAAACTCCTTTATATATCCATTTTTTATTACTTAGAAAATGTCTTCCTTTCAGTTGCATTTGGAAGTTAATACAAAACATGAAGCCATGTTTAATTACAAATTTTATTAAGTAATAAGTTTAGGGATTTCCTATAGGGATTGATGGGGGAGTTGACAGCAACTGAAAGAAAAAAGTTTTTGCTTGTTAAATACAATAGATACAATTAACTGAAATGGATATCAAAATTTATATGTTTTTATTAATAAGTAACAATACTTTTTTTTCCTCAGCAGCATATTCTTGACATGACATTTGGAGCAGGAGGTCACACAAAAGCAATTTTACAAAAGGCAAAGGATATTAAAATATATGCACTCGACAGAGACCCCACAGCTTATGAATTAGCTCAGCATCTTTCTGAATCTTATCCGTGAGTACAATTTTTCTTTTTGATTGATGATGGATTATGTGCCATTGTCGTGTCGACTGTTAGTGACCATATAGAAACAATTTCTCCATGATGATCTGTCCCTAACCTGATCTTTCAGGTCTTCGTTTTTTTTTTTATAAGAATTTTATTGAATTTAAAACAAAGATAAAAACTACAAAAAAGCAAAAAAAAACTACAAAAAGAAAGAAAAAGAAACATAAAAAAGTGTACAACACAAGAAAAAGAATTTTAAAGATTACATACAAAGGTGACTTCCAACATTCAACAGCAAGAACATACAGCAATTTCCATAATCAATCTATGGGCTATACAGAGCACATGCATTTGCTCCTTCCCCTTATATATAAACACAGAAAAATATATAGGTCCCCTGTTCGGGGAGATGGTCGGGGATAAATTTAAATAATAAATAAATAAGTTTCTAAATCGGCTTCCTCCCCCCCCCCAAGACAACATTTATTTAATTATTTCCTTCCTGTTACTATTCTATATATTTCTGTCCACTGTAATAAAAACCAAATTATAAAAACATATAAATTGTCTGCTTTATAATTAATAATAGTACAACAATCTTAACCTTATTAAACCTAAAAAACCAAGCAATTGTTAGATATCTATAAGTCTTACAAATCAAACAAACCTTAGTAAATATCTAGTAAATCTTAATCCAAGTCATTAAAGTGAAATAAAATCATAATAACCATAAATCATTATCCATCCAATTACACATTCTTAAATTTTTACCCCACTTCAAGATGAACCAGAATATTTACATACCTCTGTAAAATATATATATTGTCTATACTTAATAATACTATAGCAATCTTAACCCTATTAAACCTAAAAACCAGACATCTATTGTTATACTGTACCTTATAAGATACCTTATATACCTTAAAAGTCATACAAGTCTTAAAAAAACCCAATAGATCTTAATCCAAATCATTAAAGAAAAATACAATCATAGAAGTCTCATTGTCAATTCAATTAAACATTCTTAATTTTTACCCTACTTCGAAATAAACCAAAACATTTATATATCTCCTTATTACATACAGGGCATTTTTCTTACAAAAATCAAACAGCCCAACTGTCCCGCTTAAAATCACACACTTCTCAGCAACATAAAAACTCCCACAAGACAGATTCTCTTCTCTTCCATAACAATCCCTAAGAAAGTCATAACAAACAGCTCTTCTAGTAATCTGCAGCTCAAACTGTCGCTTTGACACCAAAATGTAGTCCTCATCTGGCATTACTTCAATTTTACTGTCAGTAGAGAAATCTTCCTCCTCATCAAGATCTCCATCTTCTTCCATAGAAACTTCAGCCAGATGACACATCTTAGAAATCATTTTAGAAATCATATCTTCCCCAATGTCCCACATATCCTGCAGAACCTTCTGGTAAAAAAAAAGGGTAAAGGTACCCCCCGCACATTTATGCAGTCGTGTCCGACTCTAGGGGCCGGTGCTCATCTCCGTTTGTTAGCCAAAGAGCCAGCGTTGTCCGAAGACACTTCCACGGTCATGTGGCCGCATGACACGCGCGGAACGCTGTTACCTACCCACCAAAGTGGTACCTATTCATCTACTTGCATTTGCATGCTTTCGAATTGCTAGGTTGGCAAGAGCTGGGGCGAGTGCGGGAGCTCACTCCGCACGCAGGGCTAGGGATTCGAACCTCCGAACTTGTGATCTTCCGATCGACAAGCCTGGCCGTCTTACCCACTGAGCCACCACGCCCCTCTGGTAACCTTCTGGTACCAATCTGAAATAATCTCTTTATAAGTCTGCTCCAGTTCACAACAATCCTCCATGCAGTAGATTATAACGCTCCCTAGATACTTAACTCGCACAGATAGGAGTTAATAAAAAAACTTCCAAGTGAAATTGACAAGAGAAAGTATGCTAACAAGCAGCTTCTAAAGAAAGTGAGCAGGGAGCTAGAAATTCAAAACAGCAATTTCAGCGTGCAGAAAAATATTAAATCCTTCAAATTCAGTACAAAGCCTGGGTTTTTATTTGATTTAATTAAATGGGAAAACAAGCCAAAACCTTGGATTTTAAAAATTAATCCAGAAATAACGGTAAACACCAAGAGAATCCGCTTCTTCTTACTGTAGAGCAGGGCTTTCCAAAGTTTTTCCCGTGGCGACACACCAACCGGCGTTGGTGTGTCGCCGTGGGAAAACCCGGAAGCGCGGCAGCACACAAAAACCCGGAAGTGCTGCTGCCACTTTCGGGTTTTGCGCGCTGCAGTTGGTGTGTCGCCGTGGGAAAACCCGGAAGCGCTGATGATGATCAGCACTTCCGGGTTGTGTGGCGACACACTTTTGTGTCGCGACACACAGTTTGGAAAGCTCTGCTGTAGAGAGCCTCTCTTAGGGTACAAAACTTTAAAAAATATAAATTGGGTGATTTAGAAATGGGGGAGGCTTGACTTACTGTCCCTTAGGGCTACAACGCGGCGTGGAAAAGATGGAGTCCCCATCTCCCGTCGTCTCTTACTGGATCATTGCGAACGCTGTTTGCGATTCACTGGCTGCAAGACGGCATTGTGGAGCACAAATGGGATGATTCCAAGCGTTTTCTAACCATGAAAATGTTCTAGGACTGCAGGAAAAGCCTGCCTGCACCCCAAAAAAACTCTGCGTTGTCAGATCTGCCTGCGGACCTAGCAGACACAGCTGATCAGTCGGCCATGTCCCCCACCATAAGTCATCCTTCAGGTCTTCCAATGGTATACCCATCACCACTTTAACTGAGTCCATCCACCTCACTGCTGGTTGTTCTCTTCTTCTCTTTCCTTCTACCTTTCCCAGCATTAGACTCTTCTCCCAAGAGGTGGCTCTTTTCATAATGTGTCCAAAGTAGGAAAAATTAAACCTGGTCATTTGTACCTTGAGTGAGAACTCTGGGTTAATTTGTTTGATAAACCATTTGTTTTGGCTGTCCATGGTATTCTCAGGAGTTTTGTCCAACACAAAATTTCGAAGCGTCAATACTCTTTCTATTCTGCTTCTTCAAAATCCAACTTTCATTTCCATAGAGTGTCACAGGGAATACCATTGCTTGTATTATTCTAATAATATCTGAACAACATTTTAAAGGCCTTCATGGCTGTTCTGCCAAGTGCTAATCTGCGGTGTATTTCTTGAATACTTGTTGATGGTGAGCCTAAAAGGCAGAAGCTATCCAGCACTTCAGTATCTTCATTGTCAATACTAAAGCTGGAGTTGTTATACCTATTGTCATTAGTTTGATCTTTTTAATTTTAATTTTAGTCCATTTTTTTCGCTATGCTCCTTGACTTTTATTAGTAGAGGTTGCAGTCCTTTGCGGCTATTGGTAGTGTCAAAAGAATAGCACAGATTATTGATGATTTCTTTTTAGTACTTATATATCAGCACTGATACAGTGTATGCATGCACATGCTTGAATTTATATGAATTTTATATATAGTTTATTTTTATCTGACTTTTCTAGTGGCATAATTGTGCTCAAAGCAGCTAATAAAAATAAAAATCATTAATTTATTAATTTTACATTTAAAACATAGATAAAATGCATTTACATTCACACTTAAAATAAAAATGAATGATACAAGGAAATTTGCACTGGTAAAGTAAAGCCAAGTTGCCTCAAGTTGAATTTGACACACACACATACACAAACACATTTAGCCTAAACAAAATTCTGTAGTCTCTGCAAAGCATATCCCAGGCCACAACTTTTGTTGATTCCAGGATTGGAAATAGATTGCCTTCAGAGGTGGGAATCCACTATAAGATATCTGTCCCTCTCTCCAAGTTCAGGGTTTTTTTTTTTTTAGATTATTCTATTGATTTTACAAACCTGGCTGTCCTATGGTGAAACTTTTAAATAAACAAGAAAAAAATGAATCAGTACTTTATAAATGGATGGTGGTGGGGTCAGTTATAAATTAAATCTGAATTATTAAAAAAATCTGATGTACACACATATACACATACTTTTCCTCATCTTTGTTTGATAATTGAAAGAATGCCATTATTGTTCTCCTATAAAAAGAGAAAGGTGTCAGAAGTGAATGCATAAACTTTAGGGGGAATTAGTTGTTAAGTATTCCTGGAAAGATGTTTGGCAGAATTCTGATTGAAAAGGTATGAGAAGTAACAAAGAGCAAAATTTAGGAACTACCGTGTGACTGTATACCGGGCAAGGAGCATGAAGATCACAGTTTTTGCTCTTCAAAAGGCCATTCAGAAATGTATTAGAGAAATTTTCTTGCACACTTGTTCAGAAAATGTATGATAAAGTGAATAGACTTGATATACAAAGTTCTGTAGAAATACATAGTTGACAGGTGGTTGCTGAATACAGCAGGAGCAGTATATTTATATGACAAAATAAAGCATGTGTGAGAAAAAGTGAAATGCTTAGCAAACAGTTCAACATAGAGCAGTGAGTAGGGTAAGGATGTGTGATATCCCCCTTCATTGTTTAATATATTTATGGGAAAAGTATAAGGAATGCTTAGTTAATATTGGTTGGGAATGTGAATATGTGTACTTTTGTATGTATATATTATACATATATGTCTGTATATATATTTGTATGTAAAAGATGTCATACTTGCAATGCAATGCAAATGATTTGCATTGAAATGATTGTATGGTGCAATGAAAATATGGATCTGAAAATTAATGTATCAAAGACCAACGTAGTGGCATTTTACAGAGAAAATGGGGTGAACAAAGTGTATGTGATTAAACATGAAGAGATTAGGTAAAGAATGGGTGCTGAATACAGAAATATATTAAATACAGAAATGAGTAACCAGTACAAAAGAAGAACATTGGCATAGTTTGGTCATAGAGGGAGAATTGGAAAACATTTCAAATCAAATTGCAAAACAAATATATGAATGAAGAGTCAGTGGGTTGAAAGGAAGGGGAAGACCAAGAAAGTTGAGACTGGATGGAGTAGATAAGATCCTAGAAAAAGAGAGAGGTGAGAAGTTTAAAGGTAGTTTATATTTTGTGCATATAGTTTGGCGTAGTGGCTAAGGTACTGGGCTAGAAACCAGGAGACTGAGAGTTCTAGTCTTCACTTAGGCATGAAAGTTGGCTGGGTTACTGTCAGCCCAACCCAGGGTTGCTGTTGTGGGGAAATCAGGAGGCAGGAGCATTAGGTATGTATGCTATTTTATGTGGGATAATCAATCAGTTAAACCATCCAATAAATAAATAAAGTACAAAAGACATATATGAAGTGATGTATGGACATGGTGAAAGCCAGGATGGCTTGCAGGAATAGAAAGGTATGGAGTGATTGGTATTGGTAGTGTGGTGAAGGGAAAACACCAGCCTCCTCATAAGTAAGCCACAGCTCCTGACTGTCAGTGCCTGCAGATGCAGGGCTGGCTATGCTTAAAGGCTGGTCTGTAGAAAGGGGAGGTGTGGGGGTTGGAGGGGGAGAGTAAATAGTAGAGGACGAGGACCACCAAGAGAAGCCTGCAGAGGAAGTGCTGGAATTACCCCTATCGAGGCCTGTATAAACACACTCCCCCACCCTTCTATGCTACCTGGCTGGGACCCAGCTCATTTTTCAGGCAGAGAATAGAGCTGGTTCCTCATATTGGAAAACCTTGCTTATAAGCAAGGCAGGGGCCAGAGGTTTCTGAAGAAGGGAATTCCCTTTATGTCAAGGCTGGAACACCCATTAAGTCTGCTGGTGCATAAGGAGGATAACAAGCCGCAAACTGCTGCAGCCTAACCCATTTTCTTCCTTGGTTTGATATTTTATTTTGAGAAATTACTTTTGACTGGTTTGGACTGCTGACACTCCAAAGGGTCTTATTTTTGTTTTCAACATCCTGACCCTGAATGCTTAAGGGTCTGGGGAGAATAAACTACAGCACGTTTTCCACCTATTTGGAGTCCAGTGTTTATTTTCCATTACTCACAAGTCAGCTCCCCACCTCTCTGTCTACAAGAGACATTGCCACATGGAGACTTGATTTAACTATATTTCCTTTTCTTTTTCTTATCTTATGCCTTAGTTTCTTTAGCGTACCATTTCTTACTCTTCTTTTATGCTTTAAATAACACTGCTTCCCCCAAAAAAGAATAGCATGATGTGTATGTATATATGTAGTAAAGATTTTGAATCTTAAAAGCAGGGTATTGGCAATCCAATGAGAAATTATATTTACTTTGGAGACCGGATAATTCATAACACAGGTGGAAGACTTCTCTCTTATATCTCAACTCCTTCCTGTCCCAAATGTCTCCTCAGTATGCTATTTGCATCCTTCAGTTTTTTCATCATGCTCTTCTATTGTTCAGTTTGTTACATTTTCAAGACTCCTAAGCAGAGTGATATCTAAAGTAACCATTCTGATTATTCCCATCCCTATTAATAAAAGAAAGAGGACAAATTCCTGGTTTGTTTAGAAATGGGATTTACAAGTAAGAGCTATGGCTCTGTTTTTGTATTATCTAGCAGTTTTGTGGATTGGGCGGTCCTTGACAATGGTGAAGAAAAGAGAAAGCATGGAACTCTTTTCTCAAATGGATCAGATCTAATTTGTCAGCTATGTTTCATAGAAGATAGATTGGTTAGTAAAGTGCTTTGCATAAAGATCCAACCTTTGTGGTGGGTTTTACTCATCCACCTTATAGAATCAATCAAGGTTCCACTTCTGTCCTGTACAGTACTTGTTTTAATACGTAGCCTCCTATGTAGCCGAGGCCATTTGCTTTGAGCTTCCTGAAAATGAAAGGCAGCCAAAACAAGAATGTAAATTACAGTGTGTCAGAGCTTCACCCTGGGCATATCAATACATCTCTCTCTATAAAGTCATGAACTTAACAGCAGAATATTCAAGGACAAGGCTTTTTGTTGTTTGTTTTACAGATGTGATAGAAGCACTTAATGATTATCTATGACTATCACCTACTGCAGAATCTATGAGTCTAGCCATATTTATACTGTATGTCAGCTCTGGAGTTTAAGCCCTATTTCTCTTTTTCTTCCCATTACATCAGTGCTTTCCAAAATGCCGCCATTGTCGACACACCAATGGCGGCGCGGGGGCACGCATGGCGGTGGGGCTGTGCACAGCGGCGGCACGGGAGGTGCACGGTGGCAGCATGCACGGCAACGGCGGAAGTGGCCTCGCTAAAATGCGGAAGCGCTGATGGCGCGCCGCTCCCGCCATGCGCGCTGCTGCGCGTGCTGGCGCACCACCGCCATGCACGCCCCCGCCGCCGCTTCCGGGTTGTTTCGCGACACACTAAACTGTCGCGACACACTAAACTGTGTCGCGACACACTAAAGTGTTGCAACACACAGTTTGGAAAGCTATGCTTTACATGATAACATATTTTTTTCCATCTGTTTCTCAGCCTTGGTTGTTGAGGGCCCTTGCTCAGTGCTTTGATAATGGCCTTTTCTGATCTCAGACATTTTACCTCTAATCTTGATGGCTTCAACACCACTTTCTCTCTTTAGTTTCCCCTCTTCCCAAAGATTTGGAGATACAGGTGGTCCTTGCTTAACAATCACATTTGGGATTGGAATTTCGGTTGCTAAGCAAAGTGGTCATTAAGTGAATCTGACCTGATTTTACAATCTTTTTGTGTTTGTGTGTGTGGTTGTTAAGCAAATCACCATGGGCATTAAGCAAACAACGTGGTTGTTAAGCGAATCACGCTGTTGCCAATTGATTTTGCTTGCCAGAAGCTGGCTGGGAAGGTCAAAAATGGTGATCACGTGACCATGGGATGCTACAATGGTCATAAATGGGGAAAATAGGAGGAGGAAGGAATATTAGGTATGTTCGCTGCCTTGCGTTATTTATCAAAATAATAAAGGCGGGATAAAAATAAATAAATAAATAAATAAATAAATAAATAAATAAATTAAATAAATAAATAAATAAAAATGTGAAGCGGTTGCCAAACACCCAAATCATGATCACGTGACCACGGGGATGCGGCAATGGTCATAAGTGTGAGGACCCGTCACAAGTCTTTTTTTTCAGGACCGTCGTAGGTGTGAACCATCACTAAATGAATGGTTGTTAAGCAAGGACTATCTGTACAAGGAACTTCTCTTCACTCTTCTTGGTCAAGTGAAACTGGAAGGGCCTATATCTCTCCCGCTGTTTTGCCAGCTGGACATGATGATAGAGTTTCCTTATTTGTGGATGTTCTACTCTTCCTCCTTTCTGCTTGAGAAGGATTAAGTATTTCTATTTCTTATTTCTTATTATTCTTATTTTTACTCCCCACACCCAACAACAAACTGTCAGGAAGACAGTGGATTTCCATGTCCTTAATGTTTTTTTCAACTGGTCTCCCAGTCCAGAATTCTCTCTTTCAGCTTCAGGTGAGCTGGTCTCAGTCTGTCAGTTGTAGTACAACTACCTCTTTTCCCCTTCCCAATCCAGTCCGTCTCCACCTCAGTAAGCCCTTTGAACTCATTTGGGTTTATTTCAAAGAATGTAGGCAGAGGACTGCACAGAAAATCTTTGATGAAAAGAGCTCATTTTTAGTTTGCTGTTTAGGATTATTCTGAGAGATTTTTAATTTCTACATTGCAATGATTTCCTAGAAATTTCACTGTGAAAAAAATGTATTTTCATTCATTCTGCTCTTATATATATTTCTGTGTCTGCCTGTAAAGTTTTATTTTGTTTAACTTTATGCTGTCTTAGCTGAAGTGTATGACACTTTGTGAAAGCTTCTTGTTTAGAAACATAGGATATAAATATCTAAGATAAATAAATATCTAAGATAACTATACATTTAAGTAAAACATTAATATGTGTGAAAACCCAACTTTGACCATACTGTGAATCCAGCAAAACTCTACAGGAATATTATAGCAGGTCAGTAGAGAGCACCTCAGTAAACAGAATGAGGCCACCAGATGACAAACTACCCAAAGTCAAGGCCAGGTTTTTGGTCTGGTGGGCCTAATTTGAATGTTGGGAAGTTGTGGTTTCTCTTGAAAAGTTGTGTGTGTGTGAGGGGGGGGGGATTCTCCATTCAAAATAGCATAGTGCAGGAGTTAAGATTCTGAAATTCTTACTCAACTTTAGAGCTCACTGGGTACCTTTGAATGAGTTACTCTTTTCTTGGTCGAAATTAGTATACTATCTTGAGCTCATGGAAGAAAGGCAGTATGTATAAATGCAGTCAACCCAATCAATAAATTACAAGTTACAGAGCACCAGTTTACTGGAGTGCTAACGGTTACTACCTTTAGCTTTCTTCCTGCAGGATATTCCCTATAATCCCTGCTGATCTTGATCATTCTGGGCAACTGAGTATAATTTCAAAGCACTGAACTTTGTAAGAAAGCTTGCGGGGTCCTTACAGGATGCCAAGCCGTTCTTACAGATAAAGATAGATGCATGTCAGTGTGGTTTCAGTTTTTATCTGTTTTTATGAATTTTTTTGGGTTCTATATGCTTCCTAGAGTCCTTTGGAATTAGGCAGCTATAACAAACTTAAATTAAAAAATAAATAAAAATGTATTTTTTAATTATTTTATATGTCCACCCATCTCAATTACATGACTCTGGGTGGCTAACAAGAGTCACAAGTATAAGATGGGCGGCTATATAAATTCAATAAATAAATTCAATAAATAAATAAATAAATTCAATAAATAAATAATAAACAATACTTAAAACAATAAAACAAAATAACAAAATTATATTTTGTTATCTTGTTTTAAAGATGATGCTGGATGTTTAGTGGTTTCTTTGCAGCATGTTAGTTTCTAATTCTTTTAATTAAAAAAAGGCAGATTGGGCAAGGAGCTTGGCGGATGTCTACAAAGCTGTCTGTGGGCACATTTTCCTAAACCTCTTCATTGCAGAATTCGTTAGTTTAAGACTAAATAGCTACACTTACAGTTCATATTGTAATGCATGGTTCCTGTCTCCATTCATTGTTTGAAATTGTAAGAGGTAAGTAGTGCATCATTTAAAATCAAATTATATCTTACAATTTATTTTTGTTTAGATTAATTGGGTAACCTTTGTGTGCATATGCATTCAGTAAATTAAAGGCTCAGTTTTTGTAAGGATGTTTAACATATTTTCTCCTTCTAATGTATTTAATGAAGATATAATGCCAGTTTAACAAAAAATAAATTAAAATAAAATGGGTCAGGTTGTATTAGGCTTGTAGTAATGGGAAAGAATCTTTTGATGTGCATTCTGATAAAGTCAAGCAGCAGGAACTAGTGCAGTGATTCCAAAACTAAATAGAATCCTGTCAGTAGCAATATAAATTACAAATACATTATTTTAAAAAAACACTGGAAAGAAAATGCTATAAAGACGCATGCGCTAATCTAGAATCATTGTAACTTTAAAAGAATGGGAAGCTGCATGGTAGAGTTAAGCTGTTACAAAGTGGTTTCGCACGTGTATATCAAGAACAGGTCTAACTAAATATGTTAATTGTTTTTCTGAAAACAATCTTTGGGTCAAGGTAAAATTAAATGGATGAAACAAGGTAGTTTCTGTTTTGTATATTTGTGGGCGGCGAGGAGTTTGCATAAAATTTGAAATACAAAATTAGCCATTTATGTGAAGCACATAAAACCTACTGTATGTGGTACATCAGTTTTCAATAACCATGGGTTCATTTCAGGTGAATTGATTACAAGCAGTAGAAAACTCTACACCAGAGTGGTTTATCTCCTTAACTTGCCTGTTAGCAATTCCGAGTACTAACTATCAAATTTTGAAAAGTGATATGCAGAATTAGTCTTTTGAGGAAAAAAAGGAATAGCCAAAGGGGGGGGGGGGGGGGGGAAACGCTTTTTTGTACTGTAGCTATTTACATAAAGTTTATTCCAGTATGACAAATTTTTACCTAACATTGGCAGGTAAGGCTACATACTCATTATACAGAACTGATGCAACAAAAATCTGTTAATATTTTGTTCATATCTCATTCAGGATTTTTTTTCTTTCTACTAGGAAAATAATTAGGAAGATGCAGCATTCTTGCACTTCAGCTGGATTTTTTTCCTGCTTAATAATACAGAATTTGTCTGTATTATTTTAGACACCCAAGATATTTGTTGTGGGAATAAAATGTACTGATTTGTAAACATTTGGCAAACATTTACAAAACTGTTGATATTGTTTATAAAATTAACTTCCACAAACTGAAATCTTTTCTTTCTTTGAATATTCCAGTTTTGGAATATCAACTGATGGACTCCACATTCCATCTGCAAAGTACTATATACTAGTAAAAATATTTACAAATATAATTTATATCAAGTTTTGCTATCATCCTTAGGAGGTAGAGGGTAATTTAATATAGAATAATAGCCCATATTATTTCTTCAGTTGGAATTTGCAAACATGTTTTTCTTAAATCACATTTGCTTACCATTGACTCCCTGTGTAGAATCCCAAAAATGAGTTTCAATTGGATGCTCAAATTAAGTTCTTGCTTCTCTATCTCTGAAATGTAATTTTCAGATTTTAATGGAGCAAATAAGTATAAAAGGATAATATGCTGTTTGCCGATGCGGGGATCCTTCTTATCATTATTTGTTTTCTATTTTTCTTGTGTTAATTTTCAAATCATATATATGTTTGGTATCATTTGCTTAATGTAGTATTTACACCTTTCTCAGATGTTAGATGGCTTGTACTTCTACCTGAATGAATGGAGCAGTTCTAGCTTTACTGTTTAGCTCCCAGCTGTGTCAGATTTCGTAGCTATATCTTATATTTTAAAAACATATCAGAAACCCAATATAAATATTACTGTTTTTAAGCACAGAAATCTCAGTAACGTATTAATCTCTTCTGGGCTTTCAAATATGGCTATTTAATTCTGCCCAGGAGAAAAGCACACCATAAGTAGCATGCTGATTGCTTTGTATTATTTATGATTCACTTGATTTCTCACACTGTGCAATGTTACAGTTATTTGAAAATAATTTGAATATTTCTATAATTTTTCACAATGATATAATTAGTTACACATTTAAGTTCTAAATGGGAGCATACTTACATAATAAATAGTTGAAGGCTTCTTTTTAGATTTCTGGAAGATGGACATTCACAGTCAATTTCAGAAAGGTGTTTTTGTGTTAACTTAATTCAGTGTGTATTCCTCATGATCAGTCAAGACACATTTTGGTGTAATTATTGCATTACTGTAATATCTGAAGTCAAATATTCTCTCAGCTATGGCTGAATTTAGGTTTCATATCTTAGTTTTCCATTACAGCCTCATTTTTTTCTTGAGTTTCTTGGAGAAAACAATTAATTTATTTTTTTATTAAATTTATATTACCGCCCATCTCCCCTATCGGGGACCCTGGGCAGTGCAATGTTTGTTTATTTGTTTGTTTGTTTGTTTGTTATTTATATTTATATCACCGCCCATCTCCCCCAAAGGGGGACTCTGGGCGGTTTACAGTAAAGTCAGAATTAAAACCATAAAAGATAAAATTACAGCCAATACTATAAATAGAAATAAATAAATATAAAATCCAATGATGGTAATTATTCCATAGGGAGGGCTCTATGGTGCAAGCCACCCCAGGAAGAACTGTCACCCCTCCCCATCCCAAGCAAGGCGGCAGAGCCAGGTCTTCAGATTCTTCCTGAAGGCCAGGAGTGAAGGGGCCTGCTTCCTTCTGGGGGCAGAATATTCCAAAGCGCGGGCGCTATTGCAGAGAAGGCCCGCCTCCTGGACCCCGTCAGATGAAATCCCTTTGTTGACGGGGTCCATAGCATGCCCTCTCTGCATGACCGGGTGGAGTGGGTCAATGTTACGGGGATGAGATGGTCCCTCAGGTAACCTGGTCCTGTGCCATGAAGGGCTTTAAAGGTGATAACCAATACCTTGAACCTTGTTTATCACTATGACTAAATGTAACCCAAATTAATGTATTGCTAAGAGACACAAACTAGAAGGCAAAAGGCTTGGCAACATTTTAGTCAACTGATTGCACCACAATTCATAATACAGAGGTTGCCTGTGATGTACAAAGTACTGGCCCTCTTCTACTTTTGTAGAAAGGCAAAGAGGAACTTCCATATATTCGGAAGTGAGATACCTGTATAAATTCATTATCATGGATTATATCAAGGTCACAATTTCTAAACCTGTATAAGTTTGTCAGCATTGAATGGCTCCTACAATTGTTTAATTGATGGTTTATTGTTATTTTTACTTATGTACTGTATATGATTTATTTTATGTATTTACTGTGGATGTTTTATTGTATATTGTATTTATTTGTTGGGAACCACTAAGATTGATGTAATAGGCACATATTGGATGGATGGATGGATGGATGGATGGATGGATGGAAAAACCAAAAAAGAACCTTGTGGTGTTTTAAATTTCATTCATTGGCGATCACTCGTAGCCGAGTAAGATTGTCTTCCAAAGGTAAAATTTTAACAGTGGACCCGTAAGTGGCTATAAAGGCCAATTCTGGATCCGCACAACCTCCCACAATGAGGGCATAGGTTTCCAGTTGGGAGACGGTCATGATGAGGGTTTGCCTGACGTGCCTTCCTTTTAGCTCTTTTCTCCCTTTCGCCCTGTACTCGTGCTTCTTCAAAGTCCATAGCACCATTAATAAAGGCTGACCTCCAATTGGAACGCTCATGTGTTAGGGCTTCCCAGTTCTCAATGCTGATATTACATTTTTTTAAATTAGCTTTGAGAGTATCTTTGAATCTCTTTTGCTGTCCACCAATATTCCGTTTTCCATTCTTAAGTTGGGAGTAAAGTAGCTGCTTTGGAAGACGATGGTCAGGCATTCGAACAACATGGCCGGTCCAGCGAAGTTGATGTTGGATGATCATTGTTTCAATGCTGGTGGTTTTCGCTTCTTCTAATACGCTAACATTAGTCCGCCTATCTTCCCAAGTCATTTGCAGAATTTTTCGGAGGCAGCGTTGATGGAATCTTTCAAGAAGTTGGAGGTGGCGTTTGTAGAGGGTCCATGTTTCACAGGCGTACAGAAGGGTTGGTAGTACAATGGCTTTGTAAACAAGCATTTTGGTCTCCCTGCGAATGTCCCGATCCTCAAACACTCTACGCTTCATTCGGGAGAAAGCTACACTCGCAGAGCTCAGGCGATGCTGAATTTCAGCGTCGATGTCAGCTTTTGTAGATAGATGGCTGCCGAGATAAGAAAAGTGGTCGACATTTTCTAGTGACACACCTTTAAGCTGGATTGATGGCGCTGCAGAGGGATTGGTTCAAACTTGCTGGTAAAGCACTTTGGTTTTTTTTAATGTTAATCGAGAGGCCGAGCTTTTCATATGCTTCTGCAAAGATGTTTAGGATAGTTTGAAGATCTTCCTCGGAGTGTGCACAGACTACGTTATCATCAGCATATTGAAGTTCTATAACAGAAGTTGTAATTACCTTATTTTTTGCTTTCAGCCTACTAAGATTAAAAAGCTTTCCATCTGTTCGATATATAATTTCTACACCAGTAGGAAGTTTCTCTTCAACAAGGTGTATAATCATAGCGATGAAGATAGCGAATAAGGTTGGAGCAATAACACATCCCTGTTTAACGCCGGATCCCACTTTAAATGGATCGCTTTGAGAGCCATTGTTATTCAGGATTGTTGCCATCATGTCCTCATGGAGTAACCGCAAGATGTTCACAAATTTATCAGGGCATCCGATTTTCAGAAGGATGGTCCAGAGAGCAGTACGATTTACAGTATCAAAAGCTTTAGTCAGATCAATAAACGCCATGTACAGAGGGCGGTTTTGCTCCTTGCATTTTTCTTGAAGCTGTTGTGCAGTGAAGATCATATCCACTGTTCCCCTGGAAGGGCGGAAGCCATTTTGCGTTTCAGGGAGGATGTCTTCTGATACAGATAGGAGACGGTTTGCGATGATCTTTGCCAGGATTTTGCCTGCTGTGGCTAGAAGGGAGATGCCGCGATAGTTTCCACAGTCTGTTCTATCACCCTTTTTAAAGAGAGTGATAATTATGGCATCTCTAAAGTCTGCTGGAATCTCCTCCCTCATCCAGATTTTTTCGATGAGCTTATGAAGTTGTTGTGTAAGTTCAGGCCCGCCTTCTTTAAAGACTTCTGCAGGAATCCCATCAGGTCCACTAGCTTTGTTATTTTTCATTTGTTTAGTGGCTTTACTGACTTCCTCCAAACTAGGGGGTACTGCAAGCTCATCTCTTGTTTGTTTTTGCGGGATTTGCAAGAAGACTTCATCGGCCACGGTAGAGTGACGATTAAGGAGATTGTAGTAATGCTCTTTCCAGCTCAGTGCAATAGACTCTTTGTCCTTTAGAAGTTTAGCACCATCTACTGAGCGTAAGGGATTTGTACCATGGTTTGTTGGTCCATAGATGGCCTGAACGGCATTAAAAAAGCCCCGTGCATCATGAGCATCTGCAAAATGTTGGGTTTCTTGGGCTTTTTTTATCCACCATATGTTCTTAAGTTCTCTAGTTCTTCTTTGGACTTCTGCCTTTGCACTGGCGTAGATTTTTTTCTTAACGGCACAGTTAATATCTTTTTGCCATATCTGGAAGGCTTTCCTTTTCTTGTCAATAATATGTTCAATCTCACTATCGTTCTCATCAAATCAGTCCTGATGTCTCTTAGTCTGGTATCCGATAGTTTGTTCACAGGCTGAAATAATAGAAGTCTTCAATTTAATCCAGTGTTCCTCAACATTTTCAGGAAGTTCCATAGGCAGATGTTCCTTGAGAGTTGATTGAAAGCAAGCTCGTTTAATAGAATCTTGAAGGGCCAGTGTATTCATTTTACGCCTTGGTTTTCTTCCTTGGAGCCTACGATGAGGGACAATCTTTATGGCCATCGTGGATCGAATTAATCGATGGTCTGTCCAGCAGTCATCGGCGCTCGTCATGGCTCTGGTGAGAAGTACATCACGGCGATCTCTAGCACGGACTAGTCCTCCTTTAGATAATAAAAGGACTTAAAATAACATCTCAATATAACCATGCCCCCAGGTGTAAGGTCACACAGCTACCTAGAAACATATTTAGGATTCCCTTACCAACTTTGCTCAGACTGAAGAAGCTCCTTGGATAAGGAGCGAAACGTTTCCACTAAGAAAATAGAAATCCAGTTGACATGATTCCAGCTACAGAAAAGAAAGCAAACTGGATGTCAGAACAAACCTTGGAAATTGCCAAGAAGAGAAGAGAAGCCAAAGACAAAAAAGACAAAAATCTCAGAAAGGATCTTAACAAAGAGTTTTAGAGATCTGATAGAAGACAAGAGTCAGCATTACAACAACATCTGTAAAGACTTTGAAAATGGAAACAGACATGGAAAAACAAGGAAATTCTTTCAAAAGATCTCTAACTCAGAAGGAGGTTCCAACCTCGAATTGGTATGGTAAAGGCCTCCAAAGGACAGATAGTAACCAATTCAAAGGCTATCAAACTAAGATGGAAGGAGTACAGGTAGTCCTCAGTTAATGACAGAAATTGGGACCGGAATTGCCATTGCTAAGCGACGAGTTCATAAATGTGACATCATGTGACCACACCACTTAGGAATGGCAATTCCAACACTCATGGTTGCTGTCGTTAAGCAAATCACTGCAGATCGTTAAGCAAGGACATCATGTGGTTGCCATTTGCGACCTCCTGCCAGCTTCCTCATTGACTTTGCTTGTCAGAAGTTGGCAAATGGTGACCATGTGACTTCAGAAGGCTGCGACGGCTGGAACACTGAGGACTGGTCATAAGTATCACTTGTTCAGTGCCGTTGTAAGTTTGAACAGTCGCTGAACAAGTGGTCATTAAGTGAGGAATATTTATAAATTGAAATACTGTACAGTAGAAGTGTCAACATCCAATATACCTTAGAAGATATTCCATACTTACAAGAACCTATAGCACTAGAAGATGAAGTTAGATCAGCACTCCGGTTATTACCAAGTCAGAAAGCTACAGGAACTGATAGAATACCCACAGAAATATGGCAAGCAACAGAAAAAGAATCAGTCAAGTTTCTAACCACATTATGCCAGCAAATCTGGAGAACAACATGGTGACCACCAGATTGGAAGAGGTCAATCTACATTCCAGTACCAAAAAAAAAAGGAGACTTAACAGAGTGTGTGCAAACTATCATACAATACCCTTAATTTCACATGCTAGCAAAATAATTTTTAGGATCATCCAACATAGATTAGAGCCCTACATGGAAAAAGATGCCATAAAAAGATTCCAGCTGGCTTTAGAAAAGGCCAAGGGACAGGAGACGTTATGGCTGATGCATGCTGAATAATTGAGAAAGCCAACAAATAAAACCAAGTCACTATGTGTGTCATTGATTATAGGATGGGCTTTGATTGCGTCGATCACGTCAAGCTGGGAATGGGAATCTCAGAACATCTCGTCCTCATTGATTTTGCTTGTCGGAAGATGGCTGGAAGGTTGAAAATGGCAGTCATGTGACCGCAGGATGCTGCAACAGTCATAAATAAGAACCAGTTGCCAAGCGCCTGAATCGCGATCATGTGACTGTGGGGACACTGCAATAGTTGTAATTGCGAGGACCGATCATAAGTCAGGTTTTTCAGTGCCATCATAAGTCCAAACTGTTGCTAAATGAATGGTAATTAAGGACTAGCTGTACTCTGATAGCCAAAAATGCAAAGGATTTACAGCCTCTAGTAATAAAAGTCAAGGAGCACAGTGAAAAAATGAGACTAAAATTAAATACAAGGAAGACCAAACTAATGACAATAGATAAAACAACAAGCCTTAGAATTGACAATGAAAATATCAAAGTGGTGGATTGCTTCTGCCTTTTAGGATCAACCATCAACAGTAAAGGAACAAGCAATCAAGAAATATGCTGCTGACTAGCACTTGGTAGAGCAGCCATGAAGGGCTTGTAAAAGATATTCAAATGCCATAATGTCTGTATACCTACAAAGATCAGAATTGTGCAAGCCATGGTATTCCCTGTGACACACTCTGGAAGCGAAAGTTGGATTTTGAAGAAGCAGAATAGGAAGAGTATTGACGCTTTTGAACTTTTGTGTTGGAGAAGACTTCTGAGAATACTGTGAACAGTGAAGATAACAAACAAATGTATCATTAAACAAATCAACTCAGAGTTCCCACTTGAGGCACAAATGACCAGGCTCAAATTATCCTACTTTAGACACATGCAAAGACCTAGTTCTCTGGAGAAGGCTCTAACGCTGAGAAAGGTGGCAGGAAAATGAGGAGGTCAACCGGCAGCAAGGTAGATGGACTCAGTTACAGTGGTGGTAAGTGCACCATTGAAGAGCTGAAAGGCCAGGCTAGGGATAGATTGTCATGGAGAAAATCTATCTATGTGGTTGCTAAGAGTCGACAACAACTTGATGGCATATGATCAATCAAAAAAAGAATCAAAGCATTACAAAGTAATTGTTATTGTAAAAGTAAGTGTTGTACAAAACATGTGTACCAAGAGCCAGATGCTGCCTGCCAACATCCCTTTTGTGGTTTCCTGTCAGGCCGAGCCCAAGAACAACAAAGAGTCAGTGCATTCAAACTCCAGTTCTTTATTTGCTCACACCATACAGACAGAATCTTGCCAGACTAAAGTTACTCTAACTAACCTAAGGGGAAATAACCTGGGACTCTAGGGCAGGGCTACCCTGAACCTCTTCGTTTTCCCACCCTCGCTTCCCAGACTGTGCGTCTGCTTATCTCCTTGGAATGTGCTCCCTCCTTCCTGAGAACCAGCGGCACCGCCGAAATCCACCACATCTCCAGCTTTATTTCAATCACTAAGACCCCTGAATCCCTCCCAAAAATGGAACCTAGCCCTGCCTGCTTTTGGACTGTGGCTCTCAAATGCTGTACAAAGTCTGTTGCGGTTCTTCAACTGTTAGATTTTGTAATAGTGATGGCTAATGATATAAAACAGTGTTGAGTAATAATGAGTTGCATATACAAAGATGGAGTGTGCGGGGGGGAGCACTGGGATAGGATGGAAATGTGCCAGCAAATATAGAATTGGGATGTTGTGGCTCTGTAGTGGGAAGTATGATGATCTTTGTTGTTTTGTGGGTTTATATTTTTTGTTTTAATGGAATGTTACTGAGAGGATTATCATGTATAAAGTAGGTGGGGAATATATAGATAGATATAGATATAGATGATGTACTAGATGTAGATATCTCACAGAAAAGTATAATAAAGTAAGATATACAAATAACATTTGCGCGTTAGCCACTTGAAAAATTGTACATGATAGAACATGGGAAGTTATGCACATAATCAATCAATAATATTTATTCAGTCAATGACCAGTAAAATTTAAAAGGACAAAAACAATTAAACAAATGGATACAATAATATACCTTTTCCACAGAATGTCTGTGAGTCAAGAGAGGTGCTCTAGAGACAATGGCCCAGATGGAATGGACCCCAACAGCGTCATTGAGAGTAATTGGAATGAGATTGTCGACAGCTTTGACAATATGAACTTGTCAAAATCCCTCCTGCGAGGAGTCTATGTTTATGGTTTTGAAAACCTGCTTTCCAACAGTGAGCCATTCTTGTATCAAAGGTTATGATATGATTGCCCAAGCCCAGTCTGGCACTGGGAAAACAGCCACATTTGCCATCTCTATCTTACAGCAAAATGAGCCAGGCATTGGTGCTAGCCCCAACAAGAGAGTTAACTCAGCAGATCCAGAAGGTGGTGATGGCTCTTGGGGACTGTATGGGGGCCTTCTGCCATGCTTGTATAGGAGGGACAAATGTTCAGGCTGAAGTTCAGAAGCTGCAAATGGAAGTTCCCCATATCATTGTGGGGAGCCCTGGGCATGTGTTAAACAGAAGATACTTGTCACTGAAGTTTATCAAGATGTTTGTGCTGGATGAAGACGATGAGATGTTGAGCCGAGGCTTTAAGGACCAGATCTATGATATATTCCAGAAACTGAGTGGGAACACACAGGTGGTTCTCTTGTCTGTCACCATGCCGATGGACATGCTGGAGGTGACCAAGAAATTCATGAGGGACACGATCTGTATCCTTGTGAAGAAGGAAGAGCTGACTCTTGAGGAGATTCAGCAATTCTACATCAACGTGGAAGGGAGGAATGGAAGCTGGACACCCTTTGCGATCTATACGAGACCCTAACTATCACCCAGGCAGTCGTCTTCATCAATACCTGGAGGGAGATGGACTGGCTGACGGAGAAGATGCATACCCAGGACTTCATTGTTTCAGCCACGCATGGGGACATGGACCAGAAGGAGCATGACATTATCATGAAAGAGTTCGGCTCCGGCTCCAGCCGGGTCCTGATCACCACCGACTTTTGGCCCGCGGGATCAATTTCCAACAGGTGTCCCTGCTCATTAACTACAAGCTCCCCACCAACCATGAGAACTACATCCATAAGGTCAGCCAAGGTGGCTGTTTCGGAAGAAAAGGAGTTGCCATCAACATGGTGATGGAAGAAGACAAGTCTGTGCGACATCGGGACTTTCTACAATGTGGCTGACCTCATCTGAGCTGCCTGGGGTGTGTATGCTGTGCCTCAACACCCCTGCTTCCCCTCCCCACTTGCCCCACAAAGGTAGGCACAGTGTTCTCCCATTCCTGCCCTTTTCTATTTTTGGATTTTTTGCCTTTTGAATAAATGTCACTTTTTTGGAGGCAGAATGAAATCTTTAGTGTTTATGGGCACTTGGTCTCATTCCTCCCCTCCCCCTTTGTGACTTCGTTTTTTGTTGCTCAGTTGTCCAAATATTCCCTGTATGCAGAAAAGATGTATCCTTTTGTTTGGGGATCAAGTGAGTAGATCACAGGAGCTAGAATTTCTGGCTGCTTCCTGCCCTGCCTTTCCCAAAAAATAATTTTGCAGTTTTTGAAATAAACCTTTCAGTGGAATCATGGTGCTAAAGGATAATTTTTTAAAAAAATTAAAAATATAATCCACAAAGGACCGGATGAAAGACTGGTCAGCCAATTATTCTGTGAAAGCATCAGCCCTGCTCGTGTATTCAGAGAATGTCTGATATAAAATAAAATATAAAAGTATAAAATGCTGTATTAATATAGGAAAATAGTACTGAGATAATCAAGCTTATGCAGGTTTCTTGGCAACTGTAGTCCAATCACTTTCTTCAAAATCTTCCCCAAGAAGGAAAGATTAGAGACTGGGAGGAAGTCAACATTGTCAGGTGAAGAGATGGTCTCTTCAGGTCAGGGTGCATCATTGTCTTCTTCAAGGTGGCTGAAACAAGCCCCTTCATCAAAGTAGCATTAATCACTAATTAAACACAACCTTTCACTTTTCATTGCCTGTAGGAACCGCGTCAAGCAGGATTCCAACCCAAAGGTGGCAGTACTCATGTTGCCCAGAACCCTGTCCACTCATTCAGAGTCCACAAAATGGAAAGAATCCCAGGTGATCTCCTTGCTAGTGCTCCAGTTACCTTGTTAGGTCCTGCCAACATAGAACCTAGATTGAAGTGAATATAAATAATTTTATCCACAATCTGTCATAGCTGTTAGGGTTCTTGTGTTGCCCTGACGAATTATTCCTGTACAAAGCAAAAGCTTCTCATGGTGACGTGAAGTGCAGGTGCAAGATAACAACTGTCACGTGTGTATTGTTTTGACTAGATTGCATGGGAACAAGGTCTCCTGAATCCTTCCGTGGGAAGCCTTGCTCAGGCCCCCCTGAGCAAGGAAGGGGGGAACTCAGTGCATAGATGCAGCACATGCTGTGTGCTTTGAGGCCTAGTGTGTGTAACAGCTAACTTCCAGCCAATCAGAAAGCTAGAAGGTCTGAATATACAACCATGTAAAATGGTGTTCTATGTCTTCTTGATTTCTAGTGTTTTTTAGTCATGTAGTTCTTCACGTGTTCACTTCCCGTGGACTGGGCAGAGTGAGCTATGCCTGGCTTTGGGTATAGGCCGTGGCAGGAACTCTGGCCCTGGGATCAATACACGGAACTCTGCTTATAAGTTTGTTTTGTTTTTTCCTTTTACAATGATGTATCCTGTATATTCATATTTTTCATTGTTGCGATAATGTACTGTATCTGCATTATTGCCCTATGCCAAACAGTAAACACTGTTGGCCCTAACGAGCTGTATTCTTGTCTGTTTATTCTTAAGCCTCGGTTTTTCCCCTTTAAGCCAGCATATATCCCATCAATAGCACCTTGAGGGAAAATCATTCGATCTATCCTTAAGAAATTGGTTACCTTAAACAGTGCTGCCAGATAAACTCCACACTGAGGGCAGAGAAGTACCGATGTTTTGCCACATTTATGGCCACAACGTAAACCTGAATGTAGACTCACACTTGCCTTTTGTCAAAGTTCTTTGTTTTCCACCACCAGCACTTCACTTCTGTTTCATCTCCCAGAGCTCCATAGTAAACCACAGAGCAGCCCCCCCTGCCAAATTTGTAGTTAGAGAAAGACCACTTAGAGATAATTACACCCAATGCCCTCATCACCTACATATTCCAAATGTCAATGAGGCGCATGGCAGAAATGCATACCGTATAACGGGGAAAATCTACAAGCATATACTGGAAACCATCTGAACAGAGTAAACTATAGTAATCTAATAGACTATATAGTAATCTAATATTTAAACATCAATTTAGCTGAATTTTACATAACACACATAATTCCTGACCATTTAGAACAATGAATGGAATTGATATACCTATCATCATCATCAGTCAGTCAGTCATTGGCGATCACTCGTAGCCGAGTAAGATTGTCTTCCAAGGGTAAAATTTTAACAGTGGATCCGTAAGTGGCTGTAAAGGCCAATTCTGGATCCGCACAACCTCCCACAATGAGGGCATAGGTTTCCGGGTGGGAGACGGTCATGATGAGGGTTTGCTTGACATGCCTTCCTTTTAGCTCTTTTCTCCCTTTCACCCTGTACTCGTGCTTCTTCAAAGTCCATAGTGCCTTTAATAAAGGCTGACCTCCAATTGAAACACTCATGAGTTAGGGCTTCCCAGTTCTCAATGCTGATATTACATTTTTTTAAAATTAGCTTTGAGAGTGTCTTTGAATCTCTTTCGCTGTCCACCAATATTCCGTTTTCCATTCTTAAGTTGGGAGTAAAGTAGCTGCTTTGGAAGACGATGGTCAGGCATTCGAACAACATGGCCGGTCCAGCGAAGTTGATGTTGGATGATCATTGTTTCAATGCTGGTGGTTTTCGCTTCTTCTAATACGCTAACATTAGTCCGCCTATCTTCCCAAGTCATTTGCAGAATTTTTCGGAGGCAGCGTTTTTGGAATCTTTCAAGAAGTTGGAGGTGGCGTTTGTAGAGGGTCCATGTTTCACAGGCGTACAGAAGGGTTGGTAGTACAATGTCTTTGTAAACAAGCATTTTGGTCTCCCTGCGAATGTCCCGATCCTCAAACACTCTACGCTTCATTCGGGAGAAAGCTACACTCGCAGAGCTCAGGCGATGCTGAATTTCAGCGTTGATGTCGGCTTTTGTAGATAGATGGCTGCCGAGATAAGAAAAGTGGTCGACATTTCCTAGTGACACACCTTTAAGCTGGATTGATGGCGCTGTGGAGGGATTGGTTCGAACTTGCTGGTAAAGCACTTTGGGTTTTTTTTTAATGTTAATCGAGAGACTGAGCTTTTCATATGCTTCTGCAAAGATGTTTAGGATAGTTTGAAGATCTTCCTCGGAGTGTGCACAGACTACGTTATCATCAGCATATTGAAGTTCTATAACAGAAGTTGTAATTACCTTATTTTTTGCTTTCAGCCTACTAAGATTAAAAAGCTTTCCATCTGTTCGATATATAATTTCTACACCAGTAGGAAGTTTCTCTTCAACAAGGTGTATAATCATAGCGATGAAGATAGCGAATAAGGTTGGAGCAATAACACATCCCTGTTTAATGCCAGATTCCATTTTAAATGGATCGTTTTGAGAGCCATTGTTATCCAGGATTGTTGCCATCATGTCGTGATGGAGTAGCCGCAAGATGTTCACAAATTTATCAGGGCATCCGATTTTCAGAAGGATGGTCCAGAGAGCAGTACGATTTACAGTATCAAAAGCTTTAGTCAGATCAATAAATGCCATGTACAGAGGGCAGTTTTGCTCCTTGCATTTTTCTAGCTGTATATGGGGGTGGGAAGGAGTGGTATGTAACAATGGATTCCATAATAAATGAGAATGTAAAATTATTTAAAATAACTAGTTTTTTTCAGTCTGACATGAGGCTATGTGTATAATCTGAGTCTCTTACAGCATCGCTCTGTCACAATTTAAATAGCAAGAAATTAATTGCATGCACAGATGAAGATGCCCATGAGTCAACTCTTCTCTTACGGTTTTGGTTTTTGGTTTGCTTTATGGCAGCATTATGGAAGTTTATATATACACATGCAGGCACACACACAAACTTGTTCTGACCATTGATAGAAAGCCTAAAATCTCCAATCTGTCTGGAAATATCCCATTAAGCTTATTGCATGTATGTGGATATCATTACACAAGACTAATTTCTCTGAGATCCTAGGGAAATTCAGTATCTCCCCCAAAAAAGTTTCACATATATGTCCTTTTTTTAGATTTGTTAAAAAAAACAACATTGGGGAATTTTTAAAAAGTAATTATTAATAATAATTTCACTGTTTTCTTTATGTTTTAAATTCCTGCAGATCGGAGCTCTTTAACTAAACAGTTGGTATTAAAAAGAAACAAAACAATATGCTGCTTTTGTTTGGGTTTAGTATTTCCCCCACTCTTTCTATATATGACCCCCAATTGCCAGTCTTTTTCCAGACCTGACGCACGTCTTAAGTTCTAAGATCAGATCATGTGAACATTTTAAGCCTGGATAACAGTTGAACAGTATCTTGGGGTGAAAGGCATGATGCATCCGGTATAAAAACAAACATTCCCGAGCTTCTGACGTCTTTTTGCTCCATAATCAACTTAAAGGCTACAGCAGGTGGCTTGAAGGTAGAAGTTAGTTAACGATTAATAAGGCTTTTACACATCTTTTGCGTCACTTTTCCTTTCCAAATAATTTGCTAACAAGTCACCTAAGGGCTTGAAATCGATCAGGAAAATAACCAAAGGGATCCTGTAGTGCAATTGATAGAGATGATTAGAAAACCAGAAGGACCTAGAACAGCAAATAAGAAACATTTATTATTTACTTAGCTACAGTATTTGCTGAATGGTTTTAAACGTGTGTTTGTGTATGTGTAATTTGAAATCAGTTTGTTGCAATATTATCATTGTGTCATTTCTATCAATGCCTTTCAGAAATTTATAAAATACTCTTCCTTAGTTTAATACTTTGAAATATGCATTTTTTCCTGTAGCAATAGTCAAGTGTCATAATTATAAAAATAATCTCAAATATTATTCAGATTAATGCCACAATATTTTTAACTGCATCTAACCTGCTTAACCGATCATTAGTTAAAGTAGGAATTCAAATAAATTAATATCAGGCTTTAAAAAATATATTAAAAATACACATCCATTTTGAAAATTATTAATTTTGGGTAGAATTGTTTGGCACGAGCACAGAAGCTATTATGAATTTGAATTTTTTAATGTAAAAAAGTATGGTGCTTAGAGATGAGTAGTGTACCTAGGCAATGAGGTACATTATGGCCACTGAAATGCTAAATAAATTAGGTACACAGAAAAACCACTAAAAAAGTCTATAAAATCATAGTTAACCTCCGGTGATATAAATGAATATGGTCATATCAAATGATAATATAAAAATCAAATTATATGGCATTTCAGAATGACTGAGGTGGTGGTGGTGGTTTTTTTAATCAGTATTTAGGAAAGTATAACCTACAACCTGAAAGTGGAAGATGCAAATGATCTGCAGACTCTAGTAATGAAAGTCAAGGAACACAGTAAAAATAATGGGGCTCAGATTAAATATAAAGAAGACCAACTGAATGACAACAGGTACAACAACACCAGCCTTAGAATTTATAATGAAGATAATGAAGTGATGAATAGCTTCTGCCTTTTCAGATAGACTATGAACAATAAAAGAACCAGCAGTCAAGAAATATGCTGCATACTAGCACTTGGTAGAGTCGCAATGAAGTTACTTTGAAGAAGCAAGATAGATAGGGTATTGACACTTTTGAGCTGTGATTTTGGAATAAACTTCTGAGAATACCATGAATAGCCAAGAAAAAAACAAAAACAAATGGATCATCAAACAAATCAACCCCAAATTCGCACTTGAGGCACAAATGACCAGGTTCAAATTATCCTACTTCAGACACATGTGAAGACCTAGCTCTCTGGAGAAGTCTATAATGCTGGTAAAGGTGGAAGGAAAGAGAAGAAGAGGACAACCATGGGTGCACTGCTAGAAGACTTGAGGGCCAGGTTGGAGACGGATCCTCTTGCAGAATCTATGTGGTCACTAAGAGTCAGCACCAACTTAATTATATTTTATTGTAAACTGCCCAGAGTCCCCCTTGGGGGAGTGGGCAGGGATAAATCTAATAAATAAATAAATAAACTTGATGGCAAATAACCAATCACAAATCAACTTACAACCAATGCTTCAATAGAAATTTCAGTAAAATTAAAGGTACTTGGACTTGTAAATATTGGACATTTTGGGAAATAATTTGGCAAAGAGCCTGTAGTGGCTATTAATTTTTCCTCTGATAAATTCAATGGAACTGCTCAAATTCTTTGAAGTTATCTGGGAAAGATTCTGAAAGACAAAGCATGGAACAGATGGGCTTCAACTTACACTAAGATTTTCCTCTTCTACCTTCCCTCCTGAACACAATACTCTCCAAAATTTTCTAGAAAGAGGTTTCCCCAACCCTCCAGAACAGATTTTTTAAAGGTTCTTGAGGATTGGAACAGAGATTTTTGCAGCACTGAACTCTTTCTTCCTAAAGAAGAGAATGTGCAGCCATTTTCCTCACTAGCCCATCGGTTTTATGCATTGCAAAGTATTGTGGCTTGCCATTCTCTTTTTGACACGCTAACAAGGTTAGTAGAGGCATGATTAATTTTCAACCTGGGAAGTTGAAGCACAATTGGTGCCTCATTTGCATATACTTCCAGCATCTGCTTCTTGTTTTTGTTTTGTTATACACATGAGAATGCAAAATGCAGTGGGAAGTGTTTTGTGGGGAGGGGGTTAATTTAAAAGTTCAAAACTCACCATAGAGGGGAATAGGAGAGGGACTTCATGAAACAAACACTATTATTTCTATACGTGCAAACATTTGTTGAGCACAAATTATATTGTCAGATAGAATAATGAGAGTGTGATTTGCCATGCATTCTATTTTTAGATCTTTATCTAAAATTGACATGTAACTTGCTGAACCTGAAACCCCAGGTGAGATGGTTATTGGAGTATAACAAAGTTTTGACGTCAGAACTGCTATTTATTCCACTGGAAACCATTAGTGATGCATTACCCCTTGGCAGTTGTGTTTTCAGAAATCCAGTTAAATTTTTAAGACTGTTTTTGGCCAATTAGAGTTCTTGCTCAATATAGAAAGAAGGAAAACTGCTTTCTGTATAGTTTCAGAAATGTTGCATCTCAGCAATAGAATTGCTGTAAACTCTAAATCTTTACAGAATGTATTTAGTTCCTTCTGTGTTTGTTTCTTCTTCATAATCGTTTATTGAGCACACTCATATTTCTGAATTTATACTGATCATGTCTATGCTGCAAAATAGGGACTAAGAAAAATAAGTTTGCAATATGACAAAATAAATATTGGAATCCCCATTCTGAATTTCATTTAGGTGTGAGAGCTATATGCACTCATAATCAACAGGAAAAAGCCTCTAGACTTCCATATTGTCTACATGTTGCCCATCTCCACTATACGGTTTTAAAATTCTGGCTCGGTAAAGAAAAAAATTCTTCCTTGTTTTGTTTCAACCCCTAACATTTTTGTTGTGAACCGCCCTGAGTTCTCCTTGTGGAGAAGATGGGTGGTAATATAAATCCAATAAATAAATAAATAAATAAATAAATAAACAAACATGAGAGTAGTGTTGAAAACAAGGTATGATGCTTATGAATTGTTTGTTTGAACATATTCCAGGAAAGGAATAATTTGGGGCTTTAAAGAAAGTCTAATTTCCATTCAGAACAAAGAGCAATTGCCAACTGCTAAAAATGGTATAAAAGGAACAGAGATTGCTCCTGTTTATTTTTCACTGCCATATTGTTTGTGCTTTATGAATGAAAGATATTCCATTGTGTCGAAATGTTATATCATCTGCAGTACGTATATTTTCCTACTTCTTAATTTTTTTAAAAAAAACAACTTTACCGTCTGTTGTTGAAAACTCTTATCTTTCTAGCCTATGTAACACTGGCTTTGATGTAAAGTTTTCTAATACACAGAGAACTGATTTTATTTCAGTTCTCTTGTTATGCTTGGGATAGTTTTAAGATTAAAATGTTATATTTTATTCCAATTTATTATTGTTTTGTTTGCTGCAAAAAGATCTACTTGTCTGAGCATAATTCAGAACTTGTTATGTTTCTTAATCATTTGCAATGTAAATTTGTTCTATATTCGTTACCTGCATAGAATTGTTGTCTGATTTACCAGTTCGTAAGAGAAACCTAACTGAGCACTATCTTTAAATCCAACTCTCATTGATACTTTCAAAAATATTTGTAGGAGAAAACCCTTCATGCGTAAAACTGTATGTGTGTTGGCTTCCAAATGAAATAGGATCCTTCGAAGTAATGCTTTTTTCATTAGGTAAAATTGATGGAATTCACATTTGTTGTTTTGTTACAGTTACATACTGTGATAGAAAAATTGCCACATGTAATAGGTATTTCTAGGCAAGCAAGCTTCAGAGGTCCCTGTTAGAGCAGAATATACACAGAAGTGACTGTAACTTAATACCTTCTCCCTCCAGTAAAGAAACCTGAGAAAAAGACTAGCTAGTGGGAAAGAAGACAGAGACTGGAGAGAATCAACCACATGCAGACTTCATACTGTGGAGTCCTTGGTGCTCTCTGAGCTTTGTTGTTTTCTTGCAGACGTTTCATTGCTCATCCATAAGCTCAGAGAGCACCGAGGACTCCACAGTTCAACCCGGAGCTACAAATATTCTCTTCTATTAGACTTCATACTATTTGATTGTATTTTGGATATGCTCGAAGCTTCCTTGATTCATTTCACAACTATGTTCCCTAAGGCTTAATCTCCATTGTCTCTTTGCTTAAATTTACTTTTTTAATCCAGTCCTTTCTCTTAAATCCATTGGACGGTTAGATTTAACCGCTAGAACATTTTGGTTAAGTGAGGCATGCCTGGTGACAGGGTGATTGAGAGACATCCCCATATATACATTTTCAAAAGTTTATATTAACATAAAAAATGTTCTCTGAACAGAGTAAATAAAAGAATAAAATATCTAAGCCAAAAGTAAAGGGACAGGAAATAGAATATGGAAATTAAAACCAGCAGGTTTGTGTAGGATATAATCATTTTCTATGTGTGAAATCAAGAGTATGTCTGAAAGAAAAGATATGTCTTGGCCTGCTATTGAAAAAATAATATGGATGGAAATCTACAGTACCAATTTGGGTTGACATTGTGATATTTAGGCTTAAGTAGGGGGTAGGGGGCGTGGTGGCTCAGTGGGTAAGACGCCAGGCTTGTCGATCGGAAGATTGCAAGTTCGGAGGTTCGAATCCCTAGCCCTGCGTGCGGAATGAGCTCCCGCACTAGCTCCAGCTCTTGCCAACCTAGCAATTCGAAAGCATGCAAATGCAAGTAGATGAATAGGTACCACTTCGGTGGGTAGGTAACAGCGTTCTGTGTGTGTCATGCGGCCACATGACCGTGGAAGCGTCTTCGGACAACGCTGGCTCTTTGGCTAACAAACGGAGATGAGCACCGGCCCCTAGAGTCGGACACGACTGCACAAATGTGCGGGGGGGGGGTTACCTTTACCTTTTTAGATAGCAGGAATGAAAATGTTCATTGTATAAATCTCTTGAGTAGTTTATCTTTCTATAATTTTCTTCCAATTCATGCATCACTTCTTAATAAACTCATTTGATTGCAGTAATAAGTAACAACTTGTAATTTATTTAAAATCTTGTTGGAGAGTCATTTAATCATTCATAATTTTCAGATAATGAATGCTACTGAACATTGATATATCTAATAAGAAACACAAAACAATTTATTTAGTAAACAGCTCACGTTTACTAAAACGATTGAGACCCATAATAATTTTTTTGCTAAGATCTTATGGTGTATGCAGGGTGACACTTAATTGTATGGTAGTCCTTTGGGTTCAAAGAAGACACGCTGTTGTGCAGTTCCTCTGTGAATACGAAGATGGCTCTGCAGTCCCAGTCTGGAAGCACAGAATCTAGCACAATGGGGGCACTGGAAGTCCATTGTTGCAGTAACTGTGAGTGTTATTCTGTGATTACACTCATGGTTTTCTATCAGTTTTTTTGTGGTGCCTGTCTTCAAAGCTGGTGGAGGCTTCATAGCACAGGGCACTCCAGCGGGTTCTGTCAGCAGCCGCAGCTTCTAGTTCCCTTGGCTGGATGTCACAGTGGCATAGGGTTTCTTTCACATCCTTTTTGTAGCACTTTCATGGTTGACCTTGAGGTCTCTTCCCAGACTCCAGGACACTATAGAGCAACTGGCAAGACATACAGTGGTAATCCATTCTGATGGCATGTCCTACCTACCACACCTGGGCTCTGATAATCAGGGACTCAATGGTGGTGGACTCTGGATTCAAGACATCCAGGTTGGGGACACAGTCTTGCCAATGAATGCCAAGGATGGGGTGGAAAGCACATGTGTGAAATTTCTGCAGTTGTTTGATGTGTCATTAGTACAGAGTCCAGGACTCACATCCAGGCACCTTTTTTGCCTATTTAAATTGTTTTATATTATTATCCCCATTATTTACATTTGTATGTATC
This sequence comes from Charina bottae, assembly GCA_023362775.1. Lineage (NCBI taxonomy): Eukaryota > Metazoa > Chordata > Lepidosauria > Squamata > Charinaidae > Charina > Charina bottae. The sequence goes on from JALMGJ010000001.1 coordinate 171,289,610, forward strand.
TTTTATATGATGCATGCTGTTGTATACGTAAGTATTTTGTGAGTTATCTATAGGATTGCGCTGTGCTTTGGATTTGATGGCCAAATAATGCTTCTGAGCACATGGGAGCTGGAACATAGCACTGCCTGCAGCTTTTTTAAAAGAACATGACAGCTGCCCAGTTTCACGCTGGAACCTCGCCTTGCTGCCCAGCTGCGTTCCGCGTCGGAATCTTCCCCTGCCGTCCAGCCACGCTTCGCACCAGAGCCTCACTTTGCCGCCGCGCCAAGCCTCGTGCCAGAGTCTTGCCTCGCCACCGCGCCAAGCCTCGTGCTGGAGTCTTGCCTCACCACCGTGCCACACCTCTTGCTGGAATCTTGCCTCATCACCGCGCCAAGCCTCGTGCCCGAACCTTTCCCTGCTGCACGCCTCAAGAACCCTGCCTTCTGCTCCCGCCATGTACCAGGTTGGACTCTTGCCTGGGGGCTGAAACAGACTCGGATCTACTGCCTTGCATAGCTGCCATGTGGTGGCTTCCCGTGAGCTTGCCAACCAGGAGCTAACCACCGCTGCGCAATTTGAATTTCGTAAGCACCTCGTGCCTCTCAATATATTTGTGTAATTGTAAATAAAATACTATATTTCACCCCTTCCTGCTTCGAGTCTTAGTTGGGACAAGACAGATTGCCTCCGGCCATACCCCAGTGGGGGAAATGGAAGGTGGTGGTACTCTGGGCTAAGCTAGCATGGCGGAACAACTCGTCTTGGAACATGCCCAGATCACACACAGGTCACCATGTTGAGCGCACAACTGGCCCAACTGTAAGCCCAACACCCAGCACCTCCTACGGTGACCACTTAGCGTCCAAGGTGCCCCGTATCGGCACCTGAAAAATTTGATGGGACCCTCGCCGAGTTCCCGTCGTTTTTTGCCCAATGCAAACTGTACCTAAGGCTTCATTTCGAGGAGTTCCCATTGGACTGCCACAAGGTAGGGTTTCTGATCAGCCTCCAGTCGGGCCCTGCCGCACACTGGGCCTCACCTCTGATACTTCAACCGAGCCCGCTCCTGGATGACTTTGACGGGTTTTGCCAACAATTGTGGTTAATATATGAGGACCTGGTAAGGACGCAGTCAGCCAGCAGATGCCTGAGGGGACTGTAGCAAGGACGCCGCCCAGTGGTGGAGTACATCAGTGACTTCCGGCTACTTATGCAAGACTTGCACTGGAACGAAGAGGTGCTCCTGGACCAATTCCAGGAGAACCTGGCCCCCGAGATTCTGGACGAGTTGGCCTAGATGGAATGCCCGCAGACTTCAAGCCCTGACACATCTGTGCCTCCGCATTGATGGACATCTCCAACAGTGGAAGGCGAGATAACGCACTGCCCTGCCGCCGTCCTTCAGCCCTCACTTCTCAACTGTTTGGCCGCTTTCCATGGATGAACCCATGCAGATAGGGGGTGTGAGACCACGACTGACCCAGTAGGAGAAGTATTGATGCCGACAGGTAGGGCTGTGCCTGTACTGCGCGGGGTCAGGGCATCTGGCTGCTAATTGCCCCTCCAAAACCAAGAGAACCCCCTCATCGGGAAACGGACTCAGCCCAGCCTAAAAGGGCAATTTTTGTTGTTTATTCGTTCAGTCGCTTCCGACTCTTCGTGACTTCATGGACCAGCCCACGCCAGAGCTTCCTGTTGGCTGTCACCATCCCCATCTCCCCCATGGTTGAGTCCGTCACCTCCAGAATATCATCCATCCATCTTGCCCTTGGTCGGCCCCTCTTCCTTTTGCCTTCCACTTTCCCTAGCATCAGCTTCTTCTCCAGGGTATCCTGTCTTCTCATTATGTGGCCAAAGTACTTCAGTTTTGCCTTTAATATCATTCCCTCAAGTGAGCAGTCTGGCTTTATTTCCTGGAGTATGGACTGGTTTGATCTTTTTGAAGTCCAAGGCACTTCTCTTTTTGGTGTATTACCCAGCAGGTGCTGCAGATCCTCATAGAACTGATCTACTTCTGCTTCTTCAGCATCTGTGGTTGGGGCGTATATTTGGATCACTGTGATGTTAAATGGCTTACCCTGAATTCGAATTGAGATCATTCTATCGTTTTTGGATTGTATCCAAGCACTGCTTTAGCCACTTTATTATTAATTATGAAGGCTACTCCATTTCTTCTGTGGTCCTCTTGTCCACAGTAGTAGATCTGGTGGTCATCTGATGTGAAGTGGCCCATTCCAGTCCATTTCAGTTCACTGACACCCAAAATGTCTATATTTAATCTTGACATCTCACCAATAACCACATCCAATTTGCCCTGGCTCATAGATCTTACATTCCAGGTTCCTATGGTGTGTTGATCTTTAGAACATTGTATTCGTCGTTCACCACCAGCATCGTCGGCCGCTAGCCATCCTTTCGGCTTTGAGCTAGCTGCATCATCACATCTGGGGCTAGTTGAACTTATCCTCTGTTCCTCCCCAGTAGCATTTTGACCATCTTCCTACCTGGGAGTCCCATCTTCTGATGGTATACCGACATATCTCTGGTTGTACTGATCCATTTAGTTTTCACGGCAAGAATACTGGGGTGGGTTGCCATTACCTTCCCCAGGGATCATATTTAGTCTGACCTCTCTGCCACGACCTTCCCGTCTTGGGTGTCCCTTCACGGTTTAGCTCATGGTTTCATTGAGGTGCTCAAGCTCCAGCACCACGACAAGGTAACGATCTCCTTTGCTGGAGAAAAGGACAATTAGGCTGGGGCAATTAGGCTGGGCCAAGTTGGCTACCAGCCAATCTACCATGCCCCATCTCACGCCTCTCAAGCATCTTGTGGTAACTGTCACCTTGCGAGTCCCTGTCTTCCTCCACTAGAGACTGAAGCCATTATCAACTCGGGGGCCACCACCAATTTTATGGATGAAAGGTTTGCCGAGAGGTGGTGCATACCTCAGCACGAGGTGAACCCCCCGGTTGTTGTCGAGACCATCGATAGTCGACCCCTCCGTTCCAGCCTAGTGTTGCCTGCTATGCAACGTCTGCTTATGATGGTTGGTGAGCACCAAGAGTGGCTGGAATTCTCCGTGGTCACCGCACCTCACTTCCCTGTGGTGCTGGGTCTGGAGTGGCTACAGGCGCACAAGTCACATATCGTGTGGTCGTCCGGAAGGGTTGAATTCACCAGCCCACAATGTGCCAAGCACGTGCCCCGCGTTTTAGCCGCAAGGCAACTCATCACACCTGATCCATCGCTGCCTCCGCAGCTCCGAGACTATGCGGATGTGTTCAACCAGAAGGAGGCAGATCAACTACCACCCCACAGTTCCTACGACTGCCCCACCAGGTGCAAGGCTCATGGTGGGACGCATCTACTCACTCTCAGAGCTGGAACGAGCAGCGCTCAGAGACTTTTTCAACACCAACTTGAAGAGATTTTTCATCAGACCTCCTTCCCTGGTGGCGGCTCCTGTGCTGTTCTTGAAGAAGTCGGGGGAGCTATGATTGTGTTGTGATTACCTCCGACCCCATCCTTAGACACCCTGATCTTTCCTGGGCGTTCGTGGTCGAAATGGACACGTCAGACGTCGCCATTGGGCCCATTCTATTGCAAGCTGACCTGCGAACCGGTACCTTGTGCCCCTGTGCATACCACTCCTGGACGCCAGCCGCCCTAGCACTGGAGCCTTGCCTTGCCGCCCAGCCACCCTTTGCACTGAAACCTTGCCTTGCCACCCAGCCACGCTCCGTTCTGGAACCTTGCCTTGCAGTCCAGCTGCCCTTCGCGCCAAAGCCTTGCCTTGCCGCCCAGCCATGTTCCGCATCACAATCTTGCCTTGCCGCCCAGCCGCCCTGCCCACCAGAGCCTCGACTTGCCACCCAGCTGCCCTTCGCGTCAACGCCTTGCCTTGCTGCCCAGCCACGCTCCATTCCGGAATCTTGCCTTGCCTTGCTGCCCTTCACGCCGAAGCCTTGCCTTGCTGCCCAGCTGTGCTTTGCGCCGGAGCCTCGCTTTGCTGCCGCGCCAAGCCTTGTGCCGGAGCCTCACCACGCCAAGCCTCACGCCGAAGTCTTGCCTCGCCGCCGCACCAAGCCTCGTGCCGGAGTCTTGCCTCGCCGCCACACCAAGCCTTGTGCCTGAACCTTGCCCCGTCACCGCGTCAAGCCTCGCACCAGAACCCTGCCTTCTGGTCCCACCAAGTACCGGGTTGGACTCTTGCCTGGGGGTCGAAACAGACTCGGATCTACTGCCTTGCATAGCTGCCACACGGGGGCTTCCCGCATGTGTGCCAACTGGGAGATAACCACTGCTGCGCAATTAGAATTTCGTAAGCACGTGATGCCTCTCGATATATGTGTGTTATTGTAAATAAGAGACTATATTTCACCCCTTCCTGTTTTGAGTCTTAGTTGAGACAGGACAAAGATACAGTTAAAAGCATAATGTAGTCATGAGAATATGCATTACAGGTAGCCCTCCTTTAGCGACTGCCTCGTTTAGCAACCATTTTCAGTTACAATGATGTTGAAAAAATAACTTTATGACCAATCCTCACATTTACAACCTTTTTAGGTCTGTAAAGCAAAGGAAAGCTGAAGTAAGATCATAAGCACAGTCATGGTTTCACTTAGTGACTGCTTCACTTAATGACCAAATTGCTGGTCCCAATTGTGGTTGCTAAACAAGGACTACCTTGTTATATCAACATAAACATTCACAAGCTGAGAATTAATTGCATTCTATGGGAAACAATCATCTTCTTGACTTCGATAGAGTCTTAGTTCTCTATCTGGTGGAATGAGGCTACTGTGCAGTAATACTGTTTTATATAGTCATCCTACTGAGGTCTTTATCAAAAACACATGAAACAAAACTTTTGACAGACAGGTCTGTAAGTTGTAAGTATATGAATGAGTGGAAGAGACAGGATAGAAATGATTGTGCTTGATAAGTTCATGATTCAGTGCCAGTACAAGAGTACCAGTCACAGGGAGCATGTTGATATGTTCCTTCCAGACTAAATGTTGAAACCCCTTATTTCCTAACAGGGACTCTTTAAAAAAAAATGAAGGCATACATATTGGTCAATAAATCTGGGTTCTAGATTTGATTAAGAGACCATTGTGACTGCACTGCAAGCAACTCAGAAAAATCTGTACTCCCAATGTCCAGAGTTCGAGTGTTCTCTCTGCTTTCATATTTATTCCACTTGATTGCTTAACATGACCTGGTTTGCTTAAGTACTTTATATACCATATTTACCCAATTAGAAGTTGTTTCCTTTCTCAAGTAATTACCAGCAAATTGAGATAGTTGCCTTACATTTACTGATAATACAAGAAGCAGGAATAGGTATAGGTAAGCACAGGCATTTGATGATTAACTTGCTTTGAAAGGGCTTCTTGCCAGTTAAAATTTAGTGCATAAATAGGGCTTCTCTGTCTCTCTGTCTGTCTCTCTGTCTCTCTCTGTCTCTCTCTCATTCCTTTGTTCCATACGACTCAATAAGAAACATGGGCCTGCAAAGCAGATTGGCATGAAGAGTATGGAGCAAGGAAAGTTTATGCCCTTCCTCCATTTGCTTCCTTCCTTCCTGTCACTTGTCAGCAAGGAAGAATTGCCTGATACGGTTATAGTTTAGTAATGACTGGTATCATCATCATCAATGGATTATTGCCAGGTTTATGTACCAACCTATTATAGGAAGTATTATCGTAGGTCCCTTGGTTGTGCCTGGCTGCCTTTGTCCAGACTCAGAAGCTGATGAGGCATGGTTAGTGGTATGATGGGAGACCTCCAGGGAATACCAGGGCTATAGGCTACACTGGGAAGTTGGAAAACATCCTGGAAGTAGGCAATGGCAAACTACTTCTGTGCCAAGGAAATGGACAAGTGCATGAATTTACCAAATACAGAGCTTGATTCAAAGGAAACTTTACCTATAAGGGCTATGCTTATCCCTTGGGCTTCCATAGCTTTTCAAGCTGAGTTGATGGACTCAAAAGTGAACAAATCTCAGCTCCAGGTTGAAAGGAAATACTGCAAAGATACTTTTGCAGAGTTTCCTATTGAGCTGGGTGAGGGGCAAGAAAGGTATCTGTCAATGTCTTCTCACAACTCTGGAAAATAAACACAGATACTGTTCCCACCCCCACCCTCCAAAAAGAAGTCCTATCTTTCTATATCTTATAACTATGGTTCCTAATTGGAAACCTGTCTGATGTCTGTCTTTTCCAGGATAACCATCTAATTAAAACATTTTCAAGGGCTTGATCCTATTGAATAAAGTACTAATTGCAGTTGGTCTGTCAGAAATAATATTGTGAATAAGTTTTAACACTGTTTGAACCCATCCCAAATTGCTGGAATTGATATAAATCAGCTGTTTAAGTCTTGTTCCAAATGAATGTCCACATGAATTGCCACTTGGAGAGATGCTTGAACTGTCTCTATACCTATCTTCCTTTTTGAAATTTGTTGACATGATTCTCTGTGAAACTTAACCTAACATGTTCTGTACATTATTTGCAGCACTTTAGGTTCTGAGTGTTGGCAGGCAGCACTTAGTTGCTAATATTAAACTTTAAATTACATTGATGGAATGTTTTGATTTTGGAATTACTTGTTGTTGCAATGAGCTGTCAAATGGTAACTGGAAATGTGAAAAGTGAGAAAGAGTTGTTAGCACGTTTTTTCACATTTTTTCCATTTCTTATTTTTATTTGCATTATTTACTGTGCTTGCTCCCTTTTATACAGCAGATATATTTTTGAAACAAAAGTAATATTGGACACTTTGGCACAATACTTCAGTTTTCCCCAGCCTGGAAGATTGTAGAACTGTTATTCTAGAATTCCATAGCTAGAACAGGTTGGGTATAAAATTCTGGAATTGCCTCGGAAAATACTTCAGATAATAGATTTTTTGGCAATTAAATTAGAAAATATTAGGGATGGCTCAGAATATATATTAACAAGAATAGCTCCAAGAAAAAAAATAGTTATAAATCCTTGGTGGAAATTCATTAAATATTAGAGAGCCAGTTTGGTCTAGTGGTTAAGGCTCCAGGCTAGAAACCAAGAGTCTGTGAGTTCTAGTCTCACCTTAGGCATGAAAGCCGGCTGGGTGACCTTGGGCCAGTCGCTCTCTCAGCCCAACTCTCCTCACAGGGTTGCTGTTGTGGGGAAAATAGGAGGAGGAAGGAGTATTAGGTATGTTCCCTGCCTTGAGTTATTTATAAAAATAATAAAGGTGGGATAAACATTAAATAAATAAATAAATCTAATGTCGTTAATTCTTTTTTATTTTTTTAAAATCTTTTTATTCATTAAAATATAATAAAAAATTATAGAACATTATTGACTTACATAATAACCAGCCTAGTAAAATACAATTCATACTACATACCATATAAACAATATATTATTATACACATATAAACAAAAATAAAAAAACAAAGGAAAAAAGGGGAAAAATATAACTAGTTTAAACTTAAATATTAAAAAAATAACTAGAACAATAACAATAAGAACATACTAAAAAATGGTTTCCGACTTTCACAGCTAAAGATATACAAATAGTTATCTTTAAGAATCTCTTATCTTTATTTTCCCTTATATTACTATTATTTCTATTTACTCAATTCCTTAATATATAAATCCCATTATCATCTCTTCACTTTTTTCGATTGTATACAGGTAATCTAATATTGGTTGCCATATTTCTTTAAATCTCATACTATTTTTATCTTTTATTAAAATTGTTAATTTCGCCATCTGTGCTAACTCCAGTATTTTCATCACCCAATCCTCTATTGTTGGTATATTCATTCTTTTTTAGATGTCTCATTTAAAGTATTTTTTTTTAAATATTATTTCTACTTATTTATTTACTTGGGCTCATAGGCTGCTTGACTTGCATACAACTCTAAGCAACATAGACTCCAATACTGTAACAGAAAGATTAAGAACAATAAAAACTATGCAAACAAACAATAAGTGAACAATGAGAGCCAGCATGGTGTAGTAATTAAGGTATTGGACTAGGAGCAGGAAGACAGGTGGTGGTCTACCCTCAGCCACAGATGCTTGCTTTCAGCTCAACTCTATCTCACAGAGTTGGAATTGTCGTGATGAAAAGGAGGAGGGAACACTGTGCATTGCCTTGAGCTCCTATACAACATGTGGGATAGAAATCAGACAGACAGACAGATAAATAGCAATATTTATCCTCACACCAAGGAATAACATTCTCTAATGTCTTTACCCTCTCTACTTGCAAAATAGAAATTTCAATAATAAAATTTTTTTTACAGACCTCCTAGGTAGGAAGTAGATTATGTAAAAAATAATTTTACGTTAAATACTTTGAATTGCTCCAAAATGATTAGATATAGTTGGATTTGATTAACACGAGTATATTGCAAACCTGCTAGGTGTACATAGAATAGTTAGAAAAATAAGAGTTAAATGATAATAGAACACGTTGGGAATGAAAGGTATTGGGTATTTCTAGTACAAGGGTCGGAAATGGCGGCTCGCGAGCCAGATGCGGCTCTTTGGCCCCTTGAGTGTGGCTCTTCTGCAGCTGAACTCACCCCCGCCCCTTCCACGCGATTGGATCCCGCCCCCAAACTCTTACGCTCTTACGCGCTCTCACTCTCCAAGGCCGGGGCCACCCGCAGCCGCCCACACCTCGCGCATGGGGTTCTGCTGAGTTGCATTCTCCCCCACGTAGAAGCGGTGCCCGGGCCGCCTCTCGGGATGGGGCGCCCAGCCCGGCTGCGCTCTCTTGGCATCTCGGGCAACTGTAGCGACCGGAGGCGGCCAAGGGGAGAGCAGGCGGCTCTTCGCCCTCGGCGCGCTGCGGGGCCAGACGAGCCTCCGGCTGCTGCTTCCTGCGCCCGTGGCCTCTTCGCTGCCGCCGCCGCCCGCCTCGCCTCTGCCGCTCTCCGCTTCTCCGCAAAGCTCCCGGTTGATCTTAATGTTTCCTTTTCCTCCCCTTCAATATGTTCCAGCAAGTGAGGGGGAAGCGGAGAGCGGCAGAGGCGAGGCAGGGGGCGGCGGCAGCGAAGAGGCCACGGGCGCAGGAAGCAGCAGCTGGAGGCTCGTCTGGCCCCGCGGCGCACCGAGGGCGAAGAGCTGCCTGCTCTCCCCTTGGCCACTTCCGGTCGCTACAGTCGCCCTGGCATCTCCCTTTGGCCTGCCGTCCGCGGCCCCTGCCCCTGTCCCAGCGCCCAGCCCTGTCCCCCCGCCTCCCTCCCTGCAGGTGGCGGACAAACTACGCGAGGAAGCCCACGATGGTGGCTTCCCTCCCGCACACACGCCCAGGCTCAGCTGCGGAGCTCAGCTCAGGAGAGGTGGCGGGAAGGAGGGAGCGTCACGGAGCATGTGCAGAGGGCTCCGCTGGGCGCCGCAGCATTCCCGGGCAGGCGTGCGTGGCCGGGTCAGGGATTGCGGCGCCGCTCATTTGGGAAGCGGCTACGATCCCGAGATGAGCTGGGAAGGGGAGGAATCGCGTCTGCGGGGCTGTGATTTGGATCTCTCCCTCTGCCACTTGGCAGATGCCTTGGGTTGTGTGGGTGGCCCCGGCCTTGGAGAGCTGGGGTGCAGCAGGATGGGAGCGTCGCCGGCGGCCCGCAAGGACCGGCCATGGAAGGTGAGTGAGGGCCGGGGTGGCCGGCCAAGCGAAGCGCAGCCCTGTATCTTACCCTTCCACGTGATTGGATCCCACCCCCAAACCCCGCCCCATTCCACGCGATTGGCTCCTGCCTGTAAACCCTGCCCCCTTTCACGTGATTGGCTCCTGCCTGAAAACCCCACCCCCTTCCACGTGATTGGCTCCCGCCTGAAAACCCCACCCCCTTCCACGTGATTTGCCCCGCCCACAAACCTCGCCCCCTGGCTCTCGAGCATGTCAAAATGTCCTCGAGTATGTCAAAATGGCTCCCGGCATAAAAAAGTTTGCCAACCCCTAATCTAGTAGATATAGATACTACTAGATACGACTGCTGCTGCTGAACGCCAGGTCGTTGAACAACAAGGCCCCCCTTATAAGTGATTTAATCAGAGGAGGGGGCCGACCTGGTGTGTATTACCGAGACCTGGATGGGCCCAGAGGGGGGAGTAGCCCTCTCGGAAATGTGCCCAGCCGGGTTTAGGGTGTGGCATCAGCCGAGACACCGGGGTAGGGGAGGAGGGGTGGCAGTTGTCATCCGAGAGTCCCTTGTGGCCTTCAGGGGCGCTGCTCCACAAGTGACCGGGTGTCAGACCCTGTTTTTCAAGTTGGGTTCACGAGAACAGTTGGGAGTGTTGCTGCTGTACCAGCCTCCATGCTGCGTAGCAACCTCTCTTCCTGAGCTGCTCGAGGCTGTCTTGGGGTTGGCAGTGGAGTTCCCCAGACGTATGGTTCTGGGGGACTTCAATCTGCCATCCCTGGGACGGTCCTCGGAGGCGGCCCAGGAGTTCATGGCTACCATGGCAGCTATGGGCCTGTCTCAGATTATTCGTGACCCGACTCGTGACAGTGGTCTCACCCCAGACTTAGTTTTCTTGTCCGAGCAGTGGCAATGTGATCTGAGGGGAGAGTTACATCTTTCCCCATTGTCATGGTCAGACCACGCCCTGGTGACCCTGAGACTCTCTTATGCTGTCCCACTCCGCAGGGAGGCGGGACCCATTCGATTGGTCCGCCCCAGGCGACTGATGGACCCAGTGAGGTTTCAGAAGGAACTGGGGGTTATTCCCGAGGACTTGCTTCATGGTCCAGTGGAGGTCCTGGCTGCAGCCTGGAATAAGGCAGCGGCCGGAGCCCTGGACAAGATCGCGCCTATGCAACCTCTCCGGCCCTGTTCGGCCCGTCACTCTCCGTGGTTTACGGAGGAGTTAAGGGCTTTGAAGAGGGTTAAGAGATGTCTAGAGCGCCGCTGGAGAAAGACAAAGACTGAATCTGACCGAACACAATCTAGAGCTGCAGTTAAGGCCTACCTTGTGGCGGTAAGAGCGGCGAAACATGAATATTTCTCCGCTCTTATTGCGTCTGCAGAATGCCGCCCGACGGCCCTGTTTAAGATTACAAGATCGCTTTTGGGTCGAGAGCAGGGGGAGACCGGAAAAGTTTTCTGAGCATCTGCAGGACAAAATCGCTCAGATTCATTCCAAGTTGGACTCCAAGCGTGAGACAAGATCTGGGGAGATGCCAGAGGCTCGTACTTACCATGTTATCTGGGAGCAATTTGATCCTGTTGTGCCTGATGAAGTAGACAGGATCCTCCGGACTGTAAACGCCACCACATGCCAACTTGACCCATGTCCCTCCTGGCTGGTGAAATCAGCTAGTGAGGTGACATGTGGCTGGGTCCAGGCGATTATAAATTCATCCTTGAGTGAGGGGGTGTTCCCGGCTGCCTTTAAGGAGGCACTGGTGCACCCCCTCCTCAAGAAACCATCCCTGGACCCTACCATCCTGGGCAATTTTCGCCCAGTCTCCTACCTTCCCTTTTTGGGAAAGGTGGTTGAGAAGGTGGTGGCGTGGCAACTCCAAAGGATTCTGGAGGAAACGGATTATCTGGACCCCTTTCAGTCAGGTTTCAGGCCGGGATATGGGACGGAGACCGCATTGGTCGCGCTTATGGATGATCTCTGGCGAGAGTGGGATGGAGGGAGTACGTCCATCCTGGCTCTCTTAGATCTCTCAGCGGCTTTTGATACCATCGACCTCAGTATACTCTTGGGGCTGCTCAGGGAGTTGGGGGCGGGCGGCGTGGTTTTGCGCTGGTTCGCCTCCTTCCTCCAGGGCCGTTCCCAGTCGGTGTTGATAGGGGAGGAGAGAGCTGACCCGCGACCCCTGACTTGTGGGGTACCGCAGGGGTCGGTTCTCTCTCCTCTCCTGTTCAACATCTACATGAAGCCGCTGGGCGAGATCATCCGTCACCACGGGATGAGGTATCACCAATATGTTGATGATACCCAGTTATACATCTCCATCCCGGGTGAAGTAAGTGATGCGGTCAATGCCTTATCTCAGTGCCTGGAGGCTGTGGGGGTCTGGATGGGGAACAACAGGCTTCAACTGAACCCTGGTAAGATGGAGTGGCTGTGGATTGATGGCCCCCCTGGATCCGGGAAGTTGTCATCTTTGATTCTGGGTGGGGTTGCACTACCCCACACAGATCCAGTGCGGAATCTGGGGGTTCTACTGGACTTGCGACTCCTGCTGGAAGAGCAGGTGGCAGTCGCGGCCAGGAGGGCCTTTGCACAGCTTCGAGTTGTGCGCCAGTTATGCCCTTTCCTGGATCGGGAAGCCCTCCGAACAGTCACTCATGCCCTTGTCATCTCCCGTATAGACTACTGTAATGCGCTCTACATGGGGCTACCCTTGAAGAGTATCCGGAAGCTTTAGCTGGTGCAGAATGCGGCGGCGCGAGCAGTTATGGGTGCTAGGAGATAGGCACATGTGACACCTCTGCTATGCAAGCTGCATTGGGTACCAGTTTGCTTCCGGGTCCAATTCATGGTGTTGGTGATTACCTTTAAAGCCCTATATGGCATAGGGCCAGGGTACCTGAGGGACCGTCTCGTACCGACAACATCGGCCCGCCCCACCCGTGCATGCAGAAAGGGCATGCTTCGGACCCCCTCAACAAGAGAATTCCATCTAGCGGGGTCCAGGAGGCGTGCCTTCTCTGCGATAGTGCCTGCCCTATGGAATATCTTTCCCCCGGAGTTGAGACTGGCCCCCTCACTCCTGGCCTTTCGGAAGGCCCTTATGACCTGGCTCTGCCACCTGGCCTGGGACGACGGAGGTGGTAGTGCCTCGTGGGGTTTGCTGGCCCCGTAGCACCATGATCTACTCTGCGGTTCCAAATCCATCTTGGACTTTATTTATTTTATGCTTGTTGTGTTTTTAGATACTTTGTATAGTTTTTAAATTTAATTTTATTTGTTGTAACCCGCCCAGAGTCCCTGTATGGGAGATGGGCGGGGGATAAATTGAACGAACAAACAAACAAACAAACAAACAAACAAATAAATAAATAAAATATTATCTTTACAGGATTATTTGTTTGCCTGTTCATTCTTAGTTCTGATCTTCTAAATTACTCACTCACCTTCTCATTCCTTTCCCTCCCTCTCATGCTTGCCCTTCTCAGATAAGTAGTTGAGAAATGTCTCCATGTTGTCTCATTCAGGAATTGACCTGACAATAATGCCAAGACTAGTCATGTACGAGTTGTCTTTTGATAGTTAACTCTATGTCAGTTTCTGAAAATTATTTTATTTACCTCGCTGATCTTGACAAAATGCCTGCATTAGTTCAAAGAACTGTTACTCATTTGGGAAATGCATTGTTTCTTTTGATGTTAGAAAGACTGGGCAGCTGTACAGACTATGTTTTCAATAAAGCAACAGAGAGGACTTCAAAGATCTAATAGCATTTTAAATTTACTTTACTTGCTGAGTATACTTAAAAAACCCTTACATATCCATGAGTTTTGGAACATGTATAATAAATCTTCCCCAGACAATATTCATTTTTTTATAGCATAGAGCCAATATTATGCCACATTTTATTTATTCTGCTGTAAAATAAACATTTAATTGGTATAAGTTATGAACATGTCTTGAATAGTTAGTTATATAAGTAAGCTGGCCAAATTGCCATGATTTCCAATCCCTCCTTTTTCCCGTGATTTTGAGTTAATGAATCTTCCCTGTAAAAGTTCATGGTGATTCAACATGCTGTTGCTTACTTACAAATATATAGTTTATGGTAGTATAATTAAGAAGGATATCCATTGAAAAGTTGTAATCATAAAAGAGTTTTGTTTTATTTTATTTTATTTATTTTATTTTATTTTATTTTATTTTATTTTATTATTTTATTTTATTTTATTTTATTTTATTTTATTATTTTATTTTATTTTTGCTGGTTATGAGAAAGATGTGTAAAAACACTAAAATCTCACTTTTGGCCATTCTGTTTCTTCATGTCTACTTCCCAAAAGTTCGTTTATCAAAAAATGAGAATTATTAAAGGCCATAGAAAAAAATCAGTTTCTAAATAAAACGTATTTATAGAAAGCTTAGGAGAAAAATGTTATGTTCTAAATTTTAAAAGTCGAGTTTAGAGTACAAGATTCTAATTATATTTGCCATGCAACTTAGATATCTTGGTTTTGAGAATTTATTCTGGCAGAGTTAAATTGAAAAGTATCTAAAATTTTAAAAGTCTTACTAATAAGTGTAATACAAAAGAGTTGTAGAACTCAGTATAGTGCAGTGCATTTTTTTCCAACTTTTTCAACTCTGTTGTAAAAGGAGTTGGGAGTTTATCCTTTTTCTATTTCTGTTCTCTTTCTTTTTTTTCCTGCACTTCTGTTCTCTTTTTCTTTCTTTATTAGTTTCTGATAGAGTTTATCTCTTTGTTTTAAAATTTAATAAAGTTATTATAAAAAAAACTTTTTCAACTCTGAAACTGAAACACTCTCCTAAACCTATTGGCATTCCCCTTCTCTGTTCACAGGGGAGGGGGGAATAGAAATGCTTGAAGCTGCATATGTACACTATAAACTAGCCTTGCCTAACTTGGGAAAATTCTGTTTTGAAAGGTGACATATAAATATGTCATTTCAAAACAAAATTTTGCAAGGGTACCAGGAATTTTATGCTATCTTAAATGTATGATATTCGAAACACCATGGCAGTATTCTCCATAGTTTTTTGATAAACATTATTATTATGTTAGAGCCAGTTTGGTGTAGTGATTAAGGCATCAGGCTAGAAACTGGGAGACAGTGAGTTCTAGTCCTGCCTTAGATACAAAGCCAGCTGGGTGACCTTGGGTCAGTCACTCCCTCTCAGCTCTAGGAAGGAGGCAATGGCAAACCTCTTCTGAAAAAACCTTGCCAAGAAAACTGCAGGGACTTGTCAAGGCAGTCTCTGAGAATTGTACACAATTGAATGGGGGGGATTGTTTATTTATTTATTTATTCAATTTATATCACCATGCTCTCACCAAGCAGCTAACAAGCTAACATAACAATAAGAGGAAGAAAACAGTACAGTAATAAAACACACCTATGTGCCTATAGAACCAGGAGGACATTATCTTTAAATGTAGCTTTGCTAATAATGAATGCATTTATTTATCTTTTCCTCTTATAGGCAACAAATACAGCCTCTTCTAGGATTATTTAGTCAAGCAGAAGCCTTATTAACATCTTCTGGAATACAGCCAGCAAGTTTAGATGGTGTTGTTTTGGATGCCGGTTGCTCTTCTTTGCAGTTTGATACTCCAGAAAGAGGTTTTTCCTTAAAAAAGGATGGCCCATTGGACATGAGGATGGATGGTGGCAGGTATATATTGATAACACTTTTTTTTAAGTAATCAATTTCTCAACGGCAGGCTGAATTTAATTTCCCTTTCAGGGTGCAAAGTTGTGCTCGTACCCTGCTATATCTCTCTGCATATATATATTAAATCAGTTTTTATTTCGATGGCTGTTGTGGGTCTTCCAGGCTGTGTGGCTCTGAAGATGCCGGCCACAGATGCTGGCGAAACGTTAGGAACCACAACTTCCAGAACACGGCCACACAGCCCGGAAGACCCACAACAGCCATCGAACTCCGGCCATGAAAGCCTTCGACAATACTGTACACAGTTTTTATTTCCTTTGGCAAAATAGTATTCTATGTTCTGTTTTCAGGATTTGGTGCTTTTTTTGTTTTGTTTTCTCTTCCACTTCCTCCTACTATCCCTCTCCCCGGCAGTTAGGTTGTTACAAATGTTCATAAGGATATTGGTTCTAAATCTGTCTTTTAAAATTGAAACAATGTTAAGTCCTAACCAAGTAATACAAACCTGAATGATTGTAATAGGTGCAATGGAATTAAACCAGGGGAGGCCATTCCTACGTACACATCTTGCTAATCCTTCAAACTAGACCAATGATTTTGTTCCAGGCTATTTTATAGAAATTACAATAAACCTGTATTAGGTTTGTTTATCAGAATTGCTTTAAAAGCATTATCTATTTTAAAATTGCCCCAGCTGCTGCCTACCAGTGTCTGTGTGATAAATATTTTAATCTATTTGGATTCATGTAGCTCATTGGAAGACTACATTTATGTAGTTGTGTGTGTGTGTGTGTGTATCTATATATCTATATCTATATATATGACATTTGAATAGAAGCTGCCAAGTATATGCAACAATAGATATGCATTGTTAAAAATAGCCCTAGAATCAATGGCTAGATGATGATGATGATGATGATGATGATGATGATGATGATAAATAATCTGCCTAACCCAGGTCTTTGGGAAGGACTCGATAGGTGCACAAAAATGCCACATCCAGTCTAAACATCTGGCTGACCGTGCAACCAACCATAATAATAATAATAATAATAATAATAATAATAATAATAATAATAAATACTGTTTGTCATTGCATTGATTCCTTTGTCAACAATACTGAACAAGTCAGGCCATAGCTATTAAACATCAAAAACATCTGCCAAGCTATCCCACCTCCTATACATGGACGATCTGAAGCTGTATGGAAAAACACCATCTGAATTGGAATTGCTGCTCGACTCTGTCCGAATATACAGCCAAGATATTGCAATGGAGTTTGGACTGGACAAATGTGCCACCCTTACCATCAACATAGGAAAAATAGTGAAAACTGAAGAATCAAGATGCCCTATGGCAGGGCTTTCCAAACTTTTCCCGTTGGCGACACACCAATGGTGGCGTGCAAAAACCTGGAAGCACCGCAGCGGCGTGCAAAAACCCGGAAGCACGGCGGTGGCACACAAAAACCTGGAAGCGCTGCCGCCAGCACAGTACTTTCGGGTTTTCACGCACCGTGGCGGCGGCGCTTCCGGGTTTTTGTGCACCACCACCGCTGCGCTTTTGGATCTTCGCGCGCCACAGCGATGTCCTGGTGTGCCATGCGAAAACCCGAAAGCGCTGATGGCCCATGGCCACGCGCAATCAGCACTTCCGGTTTTTGATGCGACACACCTGGGGCCGGCAGGCGACACAGTATTGTGTTGCGACACACAGTTTAGAAAGCTATGCCCTATGGAAATAACATCAAGAGCCTGAATGAAGAAGATCACTACAAATACCTGGGCATCCTTCAGATTGACAACATCAAGCACACTGAAGTCAAGAAGAAGGTTAGTAGTGAATACATCAGAAGAGTGAAGAAGATCTTAAAGTCCAAACTCAGTGGCAGAAATACCATCAAGGTGATTAACACCTAGGCAATTCCAGTGATTAGATATACAGCTGGAATAGTGGACTGGGCTCAAGGTGAACTAGAAGCCCTGGATAGGAAGACCAGAAAAATAATGACAATGAATCATGCCCTTCATCCACGCAGCAACGTTGACAGACTCTATTTACCAAGGAGCATAGGTGGGCATGGAATATTGCAAGTATACCAGACAGTTGAAGAAAAAAAAAAAGGGCATTGGGAGAATATCTGAAGGACAGTGAAAAAGATGCATTGAAGCTAGTACACCATGAAGGCTTACTGAATACCAAAAAGACCAAACTGGCCTATAAGAAAGATCAAATGAAGAATAGAAAAGAAACACGGCAAGGCAAAGAATTATATGTCCAGTACATTAAAAAAAGACCTAGCAGGCAAAGCAGATAACAAGACCTGGCAATAGCTAAGAGCAGGCAGGAAAGTTGAAGAAAGAGACCAAGGGGCTAATTCTGGCTGCACAAGTCCAAGCCTTAAGAACCAATGCATATAAAGCCAGAATTGAGAAGACAGCAACAGACAGCAAATGCAGTCTCTACAAAGAAGCTGAAGAAACAGTGGACCACATAGTTAGCTAGTTAGCTGCTGCAAGAAGATTGCAGACACTGATTACAAACAACAGCATGACAAAGTAGCAACAATGGTGCATTGGAATATCTGCAAGAAATACCATTTGCCTGCAAGGAAGAACTGGTGGGACCACAAAATAGACAAAAGTAATAGAAAATGAAGAAGCTAAAGTGCTCTGGGACTTTAGAATTCAAACAGACAAGCATCTGCCACACAACACTCCAGACTTAATAATTGTTGATAAGAAACACAAAAAAGTCTGGATAGTGGAAATTGCAGTACCTGGAGACAGCAGAATAGAAGAGAAAGAACTGGAGAAAATCACAAAATATAAAGACCTGCAAATAGACATAGAATGACTGTGGCAAAAGAAAGCAAAGATAGTACCAATAGTAATAGGCACCTTGGGTGCAATTCCAAAACATCTGGAGCACCACTTGAACACCATTGGCATTGACAAAATCACCATCAGTCAATTGCAAAAGGCAGCTTTACTTGAAACAGTTTACATCCTGCGACAATACCTTTAATATTAAAACAGTTGCCCAACTGGGATACAACTTGGCCCATACACAAACCTAAGGGCTTATGAATCCATCCAATCAAATTTCCTTAGGTCTTCGTTTGGTACCCCAAAATGTACCCCCAATGCAGTTTTGAGGCTTGAAGCTAATGTGCCAAGTATTGAGGCTCAGGCCTGGATCAGGATTTTAACTTCAGGACTCAAAATTATATTCGATCCTACAGGCCTGATGCCTTTGCTGTTGTCAGACAGCTACCAATCTCATTGGCACCGTACTTGTACAAAATAACTTTGTAGACTTGGCCTCTCTCCTGAATATTTAGGCCAACTAACTCTGGAGAAGGCCAAATCAATAGTAAAAGAAAGAATTAGGGACATTGATCGCCAAAATTATATTACCAGTGCTCCCGAATTCTATCGCCAAATTCTAGATAGCCGCAAACCCTCTACTGCAGGGTATCTATACAATCTCTCCTTAAGTAAATATAGATGGGCCTTTTCTAGAGCCCGCTTTGATACCCTCCCTTCAGCACTGCTGGCAGGAAGATTTCATGGGACTCCTTATTAACAGAGACTTTGCCCTTGTGGATCCAGGGAGGTAGAAACTCTTGCCCATGTCCTCCTACGGTGTCCTTTTTATGATGCCCCAAGACGTGCTCTGATCTCCCCAATTATTTCTAAATTTGTGGGTCATACTGATAGATTTTACGTTTATTTTTTTAAGGGATGCTGATTCTACACTCACACCTGGTGGCCAAATATTTTTATCAAGCTATACAATTATGCAAAATTTTTCATTAGATGTATTGTTTTACTATTTTATTGTTTTCTTTCCCCCTGACAATGAACTGTTGAATTAAACTATTTTCTTTTATTGTGAAGGCTGGTCAAAGACCGTAATAAAGTTATTCATTCTGGCTGACTCTGTGATCAACCATAATACATGGTTTTATGCCACCTGACTCTCAGCAGCTCATACCAGACCCTGGCCAATGGGAGCTTTTGCTGATAATGGCAGTGAACTAGTATATAATGCTGGCAGAACTTTAAACTGTCATTTACTAATGCACAGACATATAGAAGAGATAAAATTAAGGAACAAAAGAGAGACAACTTTAAGCATCTTGTAATTCTGTACCAACTTGAACAAAGAGGGTTATAGCCAAAATGAAAGTGTGATTAAGTTTAACATGGGGCAGATTTGAAGCAGCTTTTAGTTGACTAAATCCCAAATTCCCCTGGCTATCTGCTGTGATTCCACATTAGAGGTAAATTTAGACAATTGTGGAATTGATCAAAATATACTACATACTACATACTGTGTATAGTATATACTATATACTACATACTGTGTCTTGCGACCTGTAATTTGGGGAAAGGTTCAGAAAGAAAGGGAGAATGCAAACATGCCTGTAATTCGCTTTTGTCCTTTTGGTCTGCTATCATCTGGAATTAAAAGATTCCCAAGCCATCAGTGGCTATGCTGAGAAGATTGCTCTGGACTGGTCTTTGTGGATTATATCTCTCTCAAAACATAGTCAGTTTTTCTCTAAAAAGAAAAAAAAACCTTTCATCTGTTTGAAGTTGACTGAAGTAATTTGAAGATAGTAGCAGTACAAGTAATTTTGAAGGAGTTGTTTCCTACTTAAATAACTTCATGAAGAAATTTTCTTATTGTTGTTTTGAAAACAGTTGAAACGAATGGGTTGATGCAAACCAGGTTGTCGGACAATATTTTTTTTCAGAAGAATTGGAATTGCTATATTTTTTTCTTGTTCGCTCATCTCTATTCAATTGCCCTGATTGCATTTGTTGTAGACAAATATGTCCAATGTTTTATGAAACATCTTTCCTTGTAAGAAATGTAGAACACTAAATCAGATGTGTGTGAGTGTATTTATATGTATATATACTCATTTTAAAAAGGCAAATTAAAAAAAATGCTCTCCTGCCCCCTCCCCATGGTATTTTAGAAGCATTACTGAACTTGATAGATTTCAATTCTTTTCCTTTTGTTTTTTTTAATACCATTTCTGAATTGTGAGACCTTTAAGTGATCATTAAATACATCACATTTTCTTCATGGTAGATTATTTTTCATAACATCAGATTTGAGGGAAAAGGTCAGAGAGATTAAGGTTCTCTTTTTTGATCAGAGAATAGAAAAAGCAATGTGATGTCTTGAAAAAATATCTGCTTGTGAAATGAATTCACACCCTAGTATTAGGCAATATTTTGTCTTTCTGAATTATATTTGAACTATGGCTATACTTATCAACTTTTATAATGTTAAAGTTTATGATAAAAGATATCTCAACTACTCTTTATAATTTAAGAGGTGGGAATGAACCTCTATATGAATTTTTAAGAAGATACTTTACAAGATAGAAGCTGTTTCTGTTTTCTTATTGTAAAATCTCTGCACTTGTATGCAGCAAGTGTGTATTTGACTTTGACTTAATGCTGTGAAGCTTCACCCCTTGTCAATGAAGGCTGACGTCAGTGAACTAATTGGCTGTTCTTGTGCGTAGGTATCCTGACACGCCCACTGCTGCTGATGTTGTGAATGCTTTAGATCAACAGGCACTTGCGTCCATCCTGAAAACATATGGGGAAGAGAAGAATGCCAAGAAAATAGCTTCAACAATTGTTCAGGCACGCAGCATCTATCCCATCATCAGAACACGGCAGCTTGCCAGCATTATTGCAGGTATCCTCATTAATTCTGTGCAGTGTCCGAAAGGGAAAAAATATTAATCCACAAGTCCCAGAGGGATCTATTTGTACTTGAAATCATGCGGGATCTAATCCTGTCTATCCTGCTCTGATGTCAGCTATTTTTTTCCCATATGCTCTATCTTTTTATATGTTGAATGCTGATTAGTTTAATAATATATTTTACATGATGACTTTTTATAATTTTGCCTACCAAGGTGAAACCTGAGATAAGAACAGAAGAAATGTTAAGCAAGAAGCCTTTACCTATCAGAATGAAAACATTTATTTGCCTTTATTTCCACAATCTTACTTTGTTTTAAGGCAAGTTGGCTATTTATAAATTGTGCAGTCTATTGGCTATTTTTTTCGGCTATAAAGACAAACTGATTAATAGGGATATTTCAGTCACTGACACTAATAAAATAAACTTAACAAGACTTAATAAGACATATGACTACATATCTTAGAGAGATGCTTAGGACTTTCTGCTCCCCATAAATCTGTCCAGTCTTGAATGGATTTGGTGAACAGATATAGAGTCCTTTGAGTTCTGACACCTTGCCTTTTGAATTCCCTTCCCAGGGAGATTCACTGAACACATTTTTTTTTCTTTTCAAAAGCCAGTTGAAAAGAAAACTGGCTTCGGGGGGTGCACACAAACACACTTTTCCCCCCTCTAGGACTTTTAATCTTTATTGTCGTGACTATAATCTATTATTGTTGTTACTGTTTTAAAAAACTACTCTGGGAACATCAGATAAGTTCCGACCCATATTTGTAGACCCATGAGTACACAGTGAGGACTCTGTGGAACATAACTTGGAAAAAAAATAAGGCAGATTTCAGTGCACACCAGGTTTTAATCATTAAATGATTAATTGATCACTATTTCAGAATTTACTACAATAAACCATCATCTATGGTCTTAGAAGACATAAGAATATCAAGTTGCCTTTTTGGAGACTGATCATTGATTCATAAAAATTAGGGTGGTTGAATCTGACTCTTAACATCTTTCCAGAGTTCCAGGGGCTCAGGTAATAGTAACTGCTGTTTCATTAACTGGAGATTCAAAGACATGGAAATGTTTATATCTTTACATAATTCAAGCAATGTCCAGACACCTACAGGAGAATATATATAATTCTGAATTCAGACATAACATTTCTCTTTCAGTACCATGTTAATGTCAGCAAGGAGGCAGGAGACACAACCTTTCCAAGAATTATGCAGTGACAGTTATAATCAAATGGGTAAAATGTCTCCTAAGCCTGTCACCAGTTTTTGGGACAGAGCCTGCATAATGTTGCAGAACACTTGAAAAAATCTGAGAGTGTTTAGAAGGCTCATATAGAAATAATTGTACACCATAAACCCCCTTTTCCTTCTCATTCAGTGATTCCACTTTCTCCACTATGTTCACAAAGAATAGTGTTCCTGCCAAAATGGATCCTTTTAATATTGTTGTTCAAGGATTATGTAGTTAATAAGAATGTTGTGCTAGCTTCAGGATGCAGAACATACAGTATATAGGTACTCAGACATTCAAAACTACTGGAGAATGGACATTGCCATCTACTGGCAAATAAATATCCCAGGATAAGAGGTGATATTTGTCCCTTAAACTATTTAAAGCTATTTGACTTAGCTCTCTGTTTCTATATGAAGCAAATACTCCTAATATCCTTTATCTCACCTTTTTTCTTTGTGGACTACTGAAAATGCTTGTATGTAGTAATTTTTCATATTTCTTATTTTTCAACTAATAGATAGTTAGGCGGCTTACAACATTGGATAAGCAGTAGCAATAACTATGTTTTAACCTACATGTGAGAAGTATGAGTGCATACATCAGCTATAGAAAAATGAGCTGCTAAAAAAAACTACACCAAACTGGGTCTCACATGATATATCAGTAAATGCATTTATTTATTTATTTTTATTAAATTTATATTACCGCCCATCTCCCCTGTTATCATATGATATAAAACATTTGACAATCTACGCTAAACACCTCTAATATTGTAGGACTAGAATGACGCAATGTATTTATTCACAGAAACAATCATGGAGTTAAAAGAGGCATTTTTGGCACTGATCCCAACCCTTTGCTCAGTCATGAAATCTAAAGTAATAGTGCATCAAGGAACCATTGTAATGATGCAAAAAAAATCAGCTTCTCAACATACCTGTTTTGTTTTTTATGATCAAAAAGCAAAAATAAAATTTAGTTTTCTTTAACTTTATTTGGTTTAGTACTTCGTTGACTTATGAGAATTTAACTTGTCAAGAAATTGAGGCATAAAAGCTAATAATGCATCTTTAAACAGTCATACTGAATAAATAAATTTTATTCAGATTGGTCCAAGTTCACAGTATTTTAATTAACAATTTGAAAATTTCTAGAGTTTCAGGTGGATATTAACATTTGTTACCAGTTCCTAGATGAAAAGACATAAGGTGCGTCATTCAAACTTATTAAATGTAATTCAGATTCAGCAGGAAATTCCTCTAACAAGAATTAATTCTTAAAGTCTGCCATACACACACTCTCACAAAGAAGTCTTGAATGCTGCTCATTGGCAGGCACTGTGTTTGTGAGTTTAATTCAGAAGCTTACAATTTAGTGCATTTTAACATGCACATCTGTTAGGTTTTTAATCGTTATGCAACATCAGAATATCCTCAAACTAAACAACAGATATTTTTTCTCCTTGGGATTTTAAATCACTTATCTTGCCAGAAGCATGGTATTTTTATGAATGAAATCTATTCTGCATGCTTCCTATACAAGTTTTGTTCTATTATTATCTGTAGTAAAGCTTGTTACTAAGCAGATTTTTCTTCCACTGCCAGCACTCTCTCTCTCTCTCTCTCTTTCTTTTTTTTTTTTTTTTTTGTTCAAAGGTGTGAGCAAGATTAGATTTATTTTTTTTCTGAGCCACCAGTGGTATGAAATCTTTCTGTCTATACATTTTCATTTTCTTGACTGGACTCATTCTGTTAAAACTGAGATTAGGAGGGAAAACATAACTAAATTATTTATTTTGCTTTTTCCCTGGCTACCAGGCAGTCTTTTACTTCTCTATTTTACAGCCTTTATATCCATCTTTATTTTTTTTAAAAAGTAGTCAAAAGCAACCAACTATATCATTATTAAAAGATAAAAATATTTTTCTGTTTATCAAACTTATGCAGCATTAAATAGAAGAAGACGGCTCTTCAGATATTCCAATATAAATATGCAGTAAAGTGCTTAAAGAGAAATCACTGGTACTTTGATTTGTACTTAGAAACAAATTGGAAACCAGTACATCCATTCACTGCAGGACTAAATTAGTCTCTTCAGTTAATAGCCTAGATGTCATATTCTAATCTGTTGAAGTTCCTAGATGCTTCTTAAGGACAGTCAACCATGATAGTAGATAGGATAACTAAAGTACTAAGGCATATATTTATCAATGATTGTAGTGTTTTTTACTAGTATGTGTGTATGTGAAAGGGTAGACTTGAACAACAAGTGGAGTTTGTGGCCAGGAGGGCTTTCACATGGCTACATCTTCTGCCAGTTGTGGGCATTTCTTGAATCAGAAGCTTTGTCCTCACTTTTTTCATGCCCTTGTTATCTTGCAACTAGACTACATGTAGTACAATTCACTCTAAATGGTGCTTCACTTGAAGACCATTTGGAAGCTTCACTGGTTTTTATGCAGCATCCCATGTAGCTGTAGGAATACATAGGTTTGCCGACATAGCACCACTACTGCAGGAACTGCACTGGCTTGTAATTAGCTTCTGGGTGCAGTTCAAGGTACAAATTATCACCTTTAAAGCTCTACATGACTCAGGGCCTAGATATCTCATAGGCTGCCTTCTCTGAGTTCAGTATGCCCATCCATTGAGATCTAGTAGAGGGGGTTTGCTGAAAGTCCCAACTCTGAGGGAATACTGTCTACAGCAGGGCTTTCCAAAGTTTTCCCGCGGCGACACACCAACCGCCGTTGGTGTGTCGCCGCAGGAAAACCCGGAAGTGCCGCCATTGCGGCAGCGTGCAAAAACCCGGAAGCGCTGCTGATGCTTTCGGTTTTTGCATGTCGCCGCGGGAAAACCCGGAAGCGCTGATGATGATCAGCGCTTCCGGGTTGTGTGGCGACACACCAGACTGTGTGTGGCGACACACTTTTGTGTCGCGACACACAGTTTGGAAAGCTCTGGTCTACAGGAATGCCCCACCTTCCCACCTCTGGAACACCCTACCCCCTGGGCAATCAGACAGCCTTCTATTCTATTCCTATTCCTATTCATTTTATTTTTAAACGGTTTTTCAGAGAGGGATTTGGGGATGCTTGAATATTCTGCTGCCCAAATGATGACACATCAGGGCCTTCTTGTTATGTTTATGTTACTGACCTTTTTATAATTTACAAGACAAAATAATAGCATATAAGCCAAACTAATTAATTTATATATTAAGTAGCAAATATATAATTAATATATAACTATATATTAACTAATTAATATATTATATATTAATGACAGCTTCATTTATAGTGAGAGTCACAAATTGAATTGATAAACAAAACTGATTATCATGGCCAGCTCTTCTGTTTCTAGGAATGGAGATAGTTGGTACAGAAAATTAAGGTGAAAAAGGGGCGCAGTAGTTCAGCGGGTTAAACCGCTAAGCCGTTAAGACTGCCGACCATAAGGTCGGCGGTTCGAATCCGCGTGACGAGGTGAGCTCTCGTCACTTGCCCCAGCTTCTGTCAACCCAGCAGTTCGAAAGCTAAGGCAAGTAGATAAATGGGTACCACTTACGTGGGACAATTTGCTGGTGTCCTTCGGGGGTCGCCCTCGGACCGAAGAAGATCTGATGATTCCCGTGGATAACGGCGGAGGACGGCAGATCCCGATGACAACTTCCAGGACGTCAGCAGCCGGCTCGGAAACGAGGCATTCTGGGGCATGTAGTCCAATGCCTGCGGAAGAAGAGCCGGTTCCCTCACCCCCTCCCTAAAAATGTGCGGTAATATTGTAACATTGTTAATATATGATGTATAAATATATGCATTTACAATGATTGTAAGCCGCCTAGAGCCCTCCGTCTAGGGAGGGGATAGGCGGGGTATAAATACGTAAATAAATAAATAAATAAATAAATAAATAAATAAATAAATTCCTGATCAGAGCTGATATTTGTGATTCAAGAGTCTCCATTGTGAGTCTGTGTTTGTAAAGTGAGTAAAACTCTTCAGCACAGATCAAATTCTTGTTTATGAATCACAAATTATCTTGATTTGTCTTACCAGTACAGAGTTGGTCTTCTTTCTTAATCCATAGACGGTTGTCGGGGGAAGCAGAGAGGAGGGCGGAGCACTAGATAGGAAGCGAGCACGCAGCTCAGAGAGCCTAGCCTATTTCCCCAAACGTCAGAAGAAAGCTCCACCCTAGGTTGAGCTGATATACTTGGGAGTCTTCAGGCACTGTTAGTTTAGCAGGATTTCTGCTTGTAGGTATGCAATAAACACTAGAGACTAGATTCCAGGCCTCGGCGTGTTATTTCTGCATCTACACACGACATCAATCCTTCTAAACCAAAACTCCCATCGGAAGAGGGAGGAACACATAAACCAGGATAATGGCTTCTCAGACACAGGAATTGCAGCAGGCCATAATCCAATTAGCAGCGGCCTTGACACAACACCAGCAGCAGGTCGACGACCAGATTAATAACTTACAGGCGGCGATGCTTCAGCAGATCCAACAACCAGCCCCGGTCGTCCAGCAGCCGGCACCAGTGGCTGCACCCCCACCAGTCGTTCTGCGATCCCCAGGGTGTTTACCAGAGAAATTTGGGGGAGAGACGGCACAGCTCAGGACCTTCGTCGCCCAGTGCACCATGTTTTTCGACAGCAGACCAGCCGGGTTCCCGATGGAGAGGTCCAGAGTCACGTTCATTTTAAGTTTGCTGAAAGGCTCAGCCGCAAGATGGTCCATCCCCATGGTGGAAGCTAACGACCCAATTCTGGACAACTACCAGAACTTTATGGCCCGTTTCAGAGCCCATTTTGATGATCCAATCAGAGAGGTCACTGCCAGCAGAGAGATCCGGCTGCTCCGACAGGGGAACAGGAGAGTAGGAGCGTACATCGCAGATTTCAAACTGCTGGCAGGAGATTTGGGCTGGAATGAGGTGGCATTAAAGGATCAATTTAAACAAGGACTGGACGAAGAGATTAAGACGGAGTTAGTGCGGCAGGGCACTCCAGCGACATTGGAAGACCTGTACCAGTTAACAGTCGTCATAGATGCTCGATTGGAGGAGTTAAAGCAGCTTCGGCCAGGGAGAAACAAGGCAGGAACCCGACCGGCTTTTCCAGGTTTTGCTACCCCCTCTAACACGTTTGTTCCCCTGAGCGCGGAAGAACCCATGCAGATAGGGGCCATAAGAAGGGGGCTCTCTGAAGCCGAGAGGCAAAGGAGAAGGGACAGTGCACTTTGTTTTTATTGCGGGGGGCCAGGGCACATTGCAAGGGTGTGCCCGACCAGACGCCAGGCAGCCCCGGTAAGATTTACAACCCAAGGCACGGAGCAGGCCCGCATTCCAGCCGCTTCTTCTCAGCAGTTAAACTCCAACGGCCCCCCTCATCAGAGCCCCGCAGGGCGGCCATCCAGCAATTAAGAAGGGCTCAGGCGGCAGATCACAACCAAGATTTTTATATTGTTCCAGCCACGCTGACTACAGATTCCAAGCAACTATTACCGGTAAATGTAATGATTGATTCCGGGGCGACAACCAATTTTATAGATGGGAAAGCGGTGGAAAAGTTTCATATTTCAACTATTGCACTACCAAGCCCCATGCAGGTTGAAACCATCGACGGGCAACCTCTCAAGGCCGGCGCGATCGAACGTTGCACCCTGCCGATTCAGCTAAAGATCGCAGATCACTCGGAGTGGATCCAACTGTACGTTACTGCCTCATTGCAAGTCCCAGTCATTCTCGGGGCACCTTGGTTGAGACTTCACAACCCCAACTTGGACTGGATGACTGGAGCAGTTTCCTTTCCCTCTCAAGACTGTCGGCACCACAAATTGCAGGGCATTACCCAAGCCCTGCCGGCAGCTGCAAGCCGGGAAGCAGGGAAGGCTCCGCTACCAACAAAGTATGGAGATTTTGCAGACATCTTCAGAGAGCAAGAGGCCACAGTGTTGCCCCCCAATAGATCTTTTGACTGTACCATAGATTTGAAGCCTGGGGCCAAGATCCCAGCGGCACGGCATTACACAATGTCCCCAAAGGAGCTAGCTATACTGAAGGAATATTTGGATACCAACCTAAAAAAGGGTTTCATTCGGCCATCGACATCACCGGCATCTGCCCCTACCTTCTTCGTGCCTAAAAAGCCCAATCCTTTCGTCCCGGCGGCACAGGCTGGCGATAAGGGACCCCCCATGCGCACGGTGCATGACTACAGCGCACTCAACGCAGTCACCGTTAGAGACCACTACCCTCTTCCAGTGATATCGGAGTTGCTAGATCGCCTGCAAAAGGCTCGCATTTTTACCAAGCTAGACCTCAGGAATGCCTACAATTTGATCAGAATAAAGCCAGGCCATGAATACTTAACGGCTTTTAACACCAGATATGGTAAGTTTGAGTATTTAGTCATGCCTTTTGGACTAAGTAATTGTGGGGCAGTATTTTCCAGGTTCATGAACCACATTTTCTCAGACTTGTTAGATAAATATGTCATTGTGTATCTGGATGACATTCTGATTTATTCTGAGGACCCCACCTCCCACATTACCCATGTGCGTAATGTTCTGCAGAGATTAAGAGAGAACAAGCTGTTTGCGAAATTAGAAAAGTGCGCTTTTGACTTAACGCAATTAGACTATCTGGGATACAGGATTTCCACAGAAGGCGTAGCCGTGGATCCTGCAAAGGTCCAAGCAATTATGTCATGGAAGCCTCCCTGTAACGTCAAGGAGCTCCAACAATTTCTGGGGTATGCAAATTTTCTTCACAAGTTTATTGCCTCATATGCGGAGAAAGCGCGTCCCCTTACTCAGCTGTTAAAGAAAAGCAGACGTTTTTGCTGGGGGGAACAGCAGCAAGCGGCCTTTCAAGAATTTAAACAGCTGTTTACCTCCCCACCACTCCTGAGACACCCGAACCCTTCAAAACAGTTCCACGTCCAGTGCGACGCCTCTAACTTTGCCGTCGCCGCCATTTTACTCCAAGCGGCGGACGAAAGGGGGGAAGATTTATTACCCTGTGCCTATTTCTCTCGCACGCTGTCACCAGCAGAGAGGAATTACGATGTTTTTAACAAGGAACTGCTTGCCATAAAATCAGCCTTTCAAGAATGGAGGCATTGGTTAGAGGGAGCAGCTTTGCCAATCAAGGTTTACACAGACCATAAAAACTTAGCACTGTTGCAGAGTTCGGGATCCCTCAACCCCCGTCAGGTCAGATGGAGTCAATTTTTTTCACGCTTCGATTTCGTCATCTCGTATTTGCCAGGCAAACAAAACAAGCTGGCTGACGCGTTGTCTAGGCAGCCACAGGACATTGCAGAACCTGACCAAGCCACCCAAGCCACGATCTTGCACCCTCAAAATTTTGAGAAGCCTCCCGAAGGGGTCCAAGTAGAGAACTTGGCAGCAGTCAGACTAGTAGACGATCTCCTTGTAAGAATCAAGGCGCAGCAGCAACAAGACCCCTACGCACGGGCTAGGCTGGATGACCTCCAGGGGGCCCAGCATGGTACACCGTCCCCTTTCACAGCGGAGGCAGGGACACTTTGGCATAGTGGGCGGCTTTATGTTCCCAAGACCCTGAGGAAAGAAGTATTACAGCTCTGTCATGATAGCCCTACGGCAGGACACGGGGGGGTGTTCAAAACGCTGCACAGAACACTCAGAGACTACTGGTGGCCCAAGATGGCAGCACACATCAAGACTTACGTGGCCTCTTGCCACGTGTGTAGACGCGCTAAAACGATTGCAGGGAGACCAGCAGGCCTTTTGCAGCCCCTGCCCACACCCCCCCAACCTTGGGACACTGTCTCCATGGATTTTATCACTGACTTGCCACAGGCACAGGGTTTCACTTCCATCCTGGTGGTGGTAGACTGCTTTACGAAAATGGTGCACTTCATTCCCTGCAAGGGCCTACCAACAGCACAAGTTACAGCACAGCTCTTTTTGGACAATGTCTTCCGATATAGAGGTATGGTTAACCACTTGATCTCAGATCGCGGTTCGCAATTTACTTCCAGGTTCTGGGGGGCGCTTTTCCAGACGTTGGGGGTCAAAATACACTTGTCCTCTGCGAATCATCCGTGCTCTAATGGCAAAGCAGAGAAAACTAACCAGTTATTGCAGCAATATCTCAGATGTTACATTAACTACCGGCAGGACAATTGGCCAGAACTTCTCCCCATGGCAGAGTTCGCTTACAACAATGCAGTACATTCCTCAACCAAGATGTCCCCTTTCCAGGCTCTATATGGCACAAACCCGAGAGTGTTGCCCCTTTCCTCACAACAAACAGCTGTGCCTGCAGCCACAGATTTCCTGGCAGAAAGACAGGCAGCCCATCACCTGTTAGCAGAGCAGCTAGAGCTGGCAAAGGCAGCCTATAAACGGAACGCAGATGAACGCAGACAGGAAGGACCCCCCATTTCACCAGGAGACAAGGTCTAGCTCTCTACAAAGTTTCTGCCCACTACCAGACCTTGCAAGAAGCTGGACTCTAAGTTTATTGGCCCCTTTCAGGTGATACAGCAAATAAATCCTGTGGCTTATCGTTTGCAGCTTCCACATTCCATGAGGATTCACCCGGTGTTTCACAAGTCCTTGTTAGTCAAGGATTCCCCTCCAAGTGCCTTGCGGTCGCATACCACCCCCCCACCTCCGGTACTTGTCCAAGGGGAACCGGAGTACGAAGTGCAAGAGATTTTGGACTCCAGAAGGAGGGGCAGGGGGATTCAGTATTTAATACACTGGAAGGGGTATTCTCAAACAGAGCGCTCCTGGGAAAATGCCAAAGATGTTCACGCACCCTGCCTAGTGCATAGGCTTCATCAGATTTTCCCTCACAAGCCACGGCCAGCGCGACTCCCAGAGCTACAGCCCCCAGCTGGAGACGAAGAAGCCGACCAGCCTGGGGATTTCGTGAGTTTCCAGCAGCCATTCCTGCTCCCCCTGTCAGAACCAGCGAGGGGGGAGGAGGAGGATTCGTATCCCTCCACCTCTGGTTGCCAGCTCCCAGAAGGGGGGAGGGAGAACCTTTCTAACGATTTAGCTGTTTTTCAGGAGAGGCCAGCTGCACCCGGACTATCAGATCAAACAGAGAGACGCGAGCCTTCCCCCGACATTCCTTTCCTGGATGACCTCCCTTCACTGCCCAGCTCCCAGGAAGAAGAGCAGATAGACACTTTTTCACACGGGATCCTGCCCGACACCAAGGACGAACGGGGGGAGGGAGTTGCTATGGAGTTTTTGGATGGGGAGGGGGGTGGTGTCGGGGGAAGCAGAGAGGAGGGCGGAGCACTAGATAGGAAGCGAGCACGCAGCTCAGAGAGTCTAGCCTATTTCCCCAAACGTCAGAAGAAAGCTCCACCCTAGGTTGAGCTGATATACTTGGGAGTCTTCAGGCACTGTTAGTTTAGCAGGATTTCTGCTTGTAGGTATGCAATAAACACTAGAGACTAGATTCCAGGCCTCGGCGTGTTATTTCTGCATCTACACACGACAACGGTCAATTACTTCCTTTCAGGCAGCCATTCAGAATCTCAGTGAGTTTTAGAGATTGACATGAAGAGAGGAGAGAAAACTGAGCATTGTCTACATATATAAGTTATGTAAGTCCATTAAATTAAATTATTAAATTAAATTAAATTAAATTAAATTAAATTAAAATTAGAAACCCCAGACTGCCTCAAACTAAATCCCTCAATGGTTTCCTGTGGATAGCATATGAGCACAAATGTCCTCAAATTCTGCCCCTAACAGACATCCCAGAAACTGTTAATACTATTGGAAGTTGCAGAAAGGTCCAACTAAGGGTCTTCAAGTTTTTTTGAGAGGACAGGAATCTGGAAGGCAGGTCGCTGCAGAATATTGTGTCTTCATGAAAAATCACCCAAAACTGGCATCAAAACCCAATGTTGGTGAATTTAGGGGAACTTCAGAAGCTTCAAATTGGAGTGTAGAGCCATCTGGGAGCAGCAGCTTGGCCATCTCTGCTCTAATGCCACTTAAAAGCATGCCTGTCTATACTTCCTGAGCAGGTATGTATTCAGTCATATGATGGGGGTATTCCTCTCTGACTCTCATCATATCCTCATGCAACATTGTCAAAATTATTATGCTAGCTATCACTCTTTCAGTCTCAGGTTAGTATACACTGAGGCCTTGCTAAGAAACTTGAAACTGACTTAAGTACTACATATTTTGGAACTAGTTAAATACATTTTTTAAAAATGTATTGTAAATTCAAGAAAAAAATAGTTCCTAGGCTATGAGGTCCTTAAGGCATAAAATACATACATATTTTTAAAATCCTTTTGCTACAATAAACCCAGATATAATTTGCCACTAGTCTTCTGGAAGCTTTAAGGCAGAGAGACATAATGAAGGACTTTATCAGACTCCAAGCTACATCTCAAGGACTGTACTTCAAAAATGGGCAGTGCTAGAATCCATTCTGGGGAGAGGTTTGATGGTGGGGGAGTTAAAACATGAAATGGCAGCAACTGTTTTACCCCTTATCCCAATTCAGAAAAAAAAGTACAAAGAAGGGACTAAATTTGGAAGGTGAACCAAGTCAGGAGATAGTGTAGGGCCACAAGAGAAACACTTGTGGGCTTTATTGAGTACCCAGACTTCACTTTTTGCACTCCGGCTTTAAATGAACAAGGGGCGTGGTGGCTCAGCGGGTAAGACTCCAGGCTTGTCGATTGTAAGATCGCAAGTTCGGAGGTTCGAATCCCTAGCCCTGCGTGCGGAGTGAGCTCCCGCACTAGCTCCAGCTCTTGCCAACCTAGCAATTCGAAAGCATGCAAATGCAAGTAGATGAATAGGTACCACTTCGGTGGGTAGGTAACAGTGTTCCGCGCGCGTCATGTGGCCACATGACCGGGGAAGCGTCTTCGGACAACGCTGGCTCTTCGGCTAACAAACGGAGATGAGCACCGGCCCCTAGAGTCGGACACGACCACACAAATGTGCGGGGGGAACCTTTACCTTTTTTTTTTTTAATGAACATTTGATTCAGAGCATTTGATTTTCTAGTTTGGAAACAAACTGGATGTTGTACTTGCAAAAGATTGGTAGTGTCAAAAATTAAAATGTTGATTACATTGTGGACAAGGTCTTAAACCTGGATTTTTACTAGTAATACGCTGTTGCTCATAACATTTTCAGTCTGAGCCATAATGTCATAATACTGCCATTTTTTATGTTAGGGCTAGGCACTGTGTGATACTCCAGATGTAAGTAAGTAAGTAAGTAAGTAAGTAAGTAAGTAAGTAAGTAAATAACCCTAGGTTTTGGCGGTATATAAATTAAATTAATACATGGTTATGGTATATGAGAGTTGCTCTATTGGAACATCTGGATTTATATGGTGAAGGTGCATTATTTTAATATATAATCTCAACAATTTATCAAGGATTTGTAAATTGGTTCCAGTTTCTGCAAGTGTCTGTTAAGGCAAATAAATCCATGCCAAGTATTTCATCAAGATGAGCTAAGTTTCCTTAGATGGATTTATTTTTCTACTGGATTTTTATGTATTCACACTTATAGAAATTACATTATATGGCCTAACTGAATATGAATTGTATGAAATCCTATATAAGGATTTTCATTGCCCCCAGCAAGCTCCAGCCAAAGGAAAAATTCATATATATATGAAATATGTATATGTATATGATGCTTTAAATTATACATCTAAAATGGAAAATATTTAAAAGCTGTGGACACCAAAACATTTTCTGCGTGTAAATGTAGACATTCACTTGTGAATTCTGCATATTGTGGGATGCAGGTGAGGCATATACCCAATTGTATCCTTTTGACAGACCAAATTTTGTCCTCATTTCCATTATTTAATAACGCACTTCAAGCAATAGGATGGAATGTTTGTCCACTTGTAAGACTTTTAGTAAGAAACTCTGTCATCAAGCCAGAACCAGATTGATAGGAGAAATAAAGAGAATGCAAACAAAATGAAATAAAAGTATGTTTTTAAAGCACTTGTTGGAAAACAGCAGCAGTTACTATAAATGTTACAGTATTTCATGGTGCCAAATAAAGCAGGTGAATAATGTGAATGACTGCAGACTTGCAGAAGAGGTAAAAATAGGTTGTTTTATTTCAAGTGTGTATAAAATGTAAGAAGTTATATGCTACAGTTTGTTGAAACAAGTTATGTTGGCTGATGATAAATGAAAATAATTTAAAATATTTCTTCACAACGTGCCAACTTGAACCAGCATAATGTCAACACTTATCAGAAATGAGATTGAAGTTTTGAATAACCTAGAGATTCAAAGACACTGTCACTAGCTTGTTAAAATTTTGAGAGCCAATATTAAAATGGCATCAATTTTTTTGATGCCATAGATATTTACTATGGTTAATTGTTAAAGTAACTAATTGAAGAGAAAATTATATTAATTATATTTAAAATTAATTGTTAAAGTAACTGTAAATTCATTCAGAAGTGCTTGAATGACAGAATATATTCATTTTCATTTTTTCTTTTTTTAAATAGGTGCTTTTCCAGAAACAATGTTATATGCTCGAAAAGACAAGCTTTCAAGACCAGCACATATAGCTACCAAAACTTTTCAAGCCTTGCGCATATTTGTCAACAATGAGCTACATGAACTCTATGAAGGTTTAAAGGCAGCTGAACATTTTCTAAAACCTGGGGGAAGACTTGTAGCAATTACTTTCCATTCTTTAGAAGATCGTATCGTCAAACGATTTCTGCATGGGATAGATATTTCAGAAAAGTTCAATCTCAGTGTAAAGCATAAGATCAGGAGAGCAAGAAGGGATTTGTTAGAAGAGGAGGAAGAATTGTTCAGTGTAAATTGTGGTTCAAAATGGAAACCTATACAGAAGAAAGTGCTCACTCCCCAGGCTATGGAAATTAAAAATAATCCCAGAGGACGCTCAGCAAAGCTAAGAGGAGCTATCAAGTTATGATCTTATTTTTTTTTTCATACATTGTATTTATAATCCTTTACATTAAAGATGAAAACACAGAATATCTTCTTTGCTCTTTGTTGCTCTTGCATAGCACACATTATTTCTAACTAAAGAGGAAGGACGAAGAAGAAAACAAAACAAACCTATGAATTTAAGCATGCAATTAAATGTGTTTTACATTGCTACAGGAAAATTGGGTTCACATGTGCAGGTTGAGGAAGTAAACATTTTTATGGCTGTTGTGGGTCTTCCGGGCTGTGTGGCCGTGTTCTGGAAGTTGTGGTTCCTAACGTTTCGCCAGCATCTGTGGCCAGCATCTTCAGAGGGCAGGAGCACAGATAGAAACATCTTCAGAGGGCAGGAGCACAGATAGAAGCAAAATCTCTGAGATTTTGCTTCTATCTGTGCTCCTGCCCTCTGAAGATGCTGGCAGACACAAGAGCGGCAGCCAGCTTTTAGATCACTTTATATTAATTTTTCCCTTAGATTAGAACGTTTTTACTATCTAAAATTTACCTTTGGACTGTGTTTAAAATGTTGGCTAATTTTGTGTTTTCTTTGCTATAATTAATTTTGGTGGAAGTTTGATAGATTTTATTTTTGCAACATAATGAAACGCTTGTATTTTTTTTTACCTTTCTTTTGTATCAGAGAAGTTGGGACTTAAGAGATTTTGCTGGTAATTTTTTACCCGACAAACCAATTGACTATTTACTTTCTGAGAAACTGTTTGTTTGGGTTAAGCAGCTTGCAGCCCGAAGAATAAAAGTATAGAGAAATGTCTGCATTTTTTCCTTCTTATCTTTTAACCTTTTTTTAGAACGGAGTTTGTCTCATTCGGAATTCATTTTTTATTTTCTATTTTATAAACTGTTTGAAATATTGTTCTGTGGAATTTTTCACCTTTTATTTTAAAAGTTTTTCTTACTTAATAAACAGACACTTCTGGCAACCTTCCATTTGAATATTTTGTTTTGTCTAGAACAGCTAGCTACGGCAGCCTGAAAAGGGGGGGGGTAGGTGATAATGGCATTTTTAACAGCACTTCAAGATTTTAAAAAAGAATTTAAAGAAGCTCTTTTAGAAATTAAGAAATCAATAGAACTTATACTGATAGATTTGACACAAAAGACAGATTTAGAAACGGAAGAAAAACTCGAGTCAGTAGAGAAACAGGGGAAGAGGATTTTAAATACATTTTAACAGAAGAAGATTTTGATATTTTACAGGAGGTGGTCATCTAAACACATTATACATTATAGTTTGGGCACAAACACATTGTGGCAGTTGAGACAGGAAGATTTTAACATGCAAATTGATAGACATGGTGAAATAAATATTTTGACATCCCACATGAGTTACAGAACAAAACAAGTTGCATATTGTGATCTTGGCATAACCTAAACAGGAGATTTAATATAATGATATGGGACACAAGGTTAATGAAAACACAGATTTTGATTGTATATAGAGTAAAAGTTGATATGAGAAACTATGGATACATAAAAATGTGATATTTTAAGTGTCATAACCTGAACAGGAAAATGATATGTGGGATACAAGGTTAATGAAAATATGGATTTGGATTGGATATGGAACAAAGTTGATATGAGAAACTATAAACATATAAAAATGTAATATTTTAATGTAAGATATAAGATTACAAACATAAATAGAAGTTGATATTATAGACCAATTTTTTATAAGATGACATATTTCTATGAATGAATATGTATGCATGAATATTATAATATTATATTGGTATATTATGTATTAGATTATGTGTTATGTTAGGTTATGTATTCAGTTTAAATGGACATTATCCCAAGGAATGGAAATTACAGATGGATAATTGAGACATAAGATTACAAATATAAATAGAAGTTGACATTATACAGTAGCTTATTTTTTTATGGAGATATATATATAAGAAGATAATGGGATGATGAGGTGGAATTAGTATAAATGTTATTACAGGATGACATATTTTTACAATATTATGTATGAATATGTTTGTATGAATATTATAAGAATTGGTATATTATGTATTACATAATATGTTAGGTTATGTATTAGTGGAATATGTAGTTATAATATGGATAGAATATATTGTATTTTATTAGAAGTAAATAAGGCCTTTATTTATTTGTTATACCAAGGGTCGGCAAACTTTTTGAGCCGAGAGCCATTTTGGTATGCTCGTGCACATTTTTAAGTGCTCGAGAGCCAGGGGGCGGGGTTTGCGGGCGGGGGCCAATCGCGTGGAAGGGGGCAGGGTTTGCGGGCGGGAGCCAATCGCGTGGAAGGGGGCGGGGTTTGCGGGCGGGGGCCAATCGCGTGGAAGGGGGCGGGGTTTGCGGGCGGGGGCCAATCGCGCACACTTAGGGCCTGCTGCCGCCATGCCCGCTGCAGTGCCCGCTGCCGCCATGCCCACTGCCACGACTGCGCAGGCGGAGCTGCCTGCCTGGCACTCGGGCGCTCTGGCTGGGGTGCAGCGGGACGGGAGCATCGCCGGCGGCCCGCGAGGACCGGCCAGGGAAGGCACGCGGGCGGAGCTCCTGTCCAGCTGCACCCCAGCCGGAGCGCCCGAGTGCCAGGCAGGCAGCTCCGCCCGCGTGCCTTCCCTGGCCGGTCCTCGCGGGCCGCCGGCGATGCTCCCGTCGCGCTGCACCCCAGCCGGAGCGCCCGAGTGCCAGGCAGGCAGCTCCGCCCGCGCGCCTTCCCTGGCCGGTCAAGATCCTTTCCCCGCCCCCAGCAGAACCAAATATGTTAAAAAGTGGGTAGGTAAAGCACGCTCGCGTAAACATCCTGGTTCCTTCATGATCAGTTGAGCAGCAGCCACGCAGCAGCAGCAAGCGGGTGTCTTCGATAAATTGCTCTGGAAGGGGGCGGGGGAGGTTTGGAAGAAGAAGGGAAAGAGAGGCTCGACTGCTCCAGTCGCTTCTCTTCCGGAGCCTCTCACGCCCCCAGTCCAGGCAAAGTAAAGCTGGTGGGGAATCCAGCTTGGGAGCGGGGTTTGCGGGCGGGAGCCAATTGCGCACACTTAGGGCTGTGGGGTGGAAATGTGCTGCTTTTGCACGGAGAAAAAGAGTAAGCAGAGCAGCAAGGAAGAGGTTAAGGCAGGGCTTTCCAAACTTTTGCCGTTGGCGACACACCAGTGGCCAGCCCACAAAAACCTGGAAGCACCGGCGGTTGTGGCTGCGGCGGCAACGGCTGCCCCTTCGAAAGGGCAGGCTCCGGGGACCCCGAAAATGCCCTCGGTTCCAGCAGGGAGGCAAAAATCGCGCGTGCAGGCTGCCGGCTTCCCGACGCACAGCTGATTGGCGCGGTGGGGGGGGGACGGGGTGGAAATTCTCTATGCTGATCAGCTGTGGGCTGGGAAGCCCTGCAGCGTGCGCGCGCGATTTTTGCCTCCCTGCTGGAACCGAGGGCATTTTCGGGGTCCCCAGAGCCTGCTCTTCCAAAGGGGCAGCGGCAGCAGCGGCGTCCTGGAACCCGGAAGCACTCCACCACCGCTGCCCCTTCGAAAGGGCAGACTCCGGGGACCCCGAAAATGCCCTCGGTTCCAGCAGGGAGGCAAAAATCGCGTGCAGGCTGCCGGCTTCCCGACGCACAGCTGATTGGCGCGGTGGGGGGGGACGGGGTGGAAATTCTCTGTGCTGATCAGCTGTGGGCCGGGAAGCCCCACAGCGTGCGCGCGCGATTTTTGCCTCCCTGCTGGAACCGAGGGCATTTTCGGGGTCCCCAGAGCCTGCTCTTCCAAAGGGGCAGCGGCAGCAGCGGCGTCCTGGAACCCGGAAGCACTCCACCACCGCTGCCCCTTCGAAAGGGCAGACTCCGGGGACCCCAAAAATGCCCTCGGTTCCGGCAGGGAGGCAAAAATCGCGCGTGCAGGCTGCCGGGCTTCCCGACGCACAGCTGATTGGCGCGGAGAATTTCCACTCCGGGTGGCCTGGCAGCGCGCGCGCACGCGATTTTCACCTCCCTGCCAGAACCGAGGGCATTTTCATCAGCGCTTCCGGCTTGTCACGCGACACACTTGGGGGCCCCGGTGACACAGTATTGTGTCGACACACAGTTTGGAAAGCCCTGGGTTAAGGCGATGGGCAAGTGCCCGTCGTCAAGATGGCTGCCGGAGACGGAGGCTTCCAAACTCTCGCGAGACTGTGTGAAGCCCGTCCCCGGAGGAAAAAAAGAGGCTGGGCCTAGTATGCCCACAGCCACGCACACCATGCCCGCTGCCGCGCCTGCCCCGCCACGCCTGCCTGCGGAAGAGCCACACTCAAGGGGCCAAAGAGCCGCATTTGGCTCGCGAGCCGCCATTTCCGACCCTTGTGTTATACTAATTGGATTTTATTGAAGATACAAATATAGATGTAAAAATGGAAAGAGCGAATAAAAAATATTAAATTGATGCAGCAATGAACATTTAACTACTACTTCAAGGAGTGGAAGCCAAAGATGGATCATTGGAAGATAGCAAGAAAGGTGAAACCTATATGAAAATCAGAAGATTGGATTATAGATATCAAAGGGTATATGACAAAGAAAAGTTCCTGTGTATTGTATGAAGGACTAACATTTAAAGTTAATTATTGTACTTAAAGTTCAAAGATAGATTGGAGGACATCTATTTTCTATATTTCCTTTGTTTATTATTTTTTGACTTCACTTTTACTTTACTTTTTTCTTACTTTGTATTTCTATTTCTATTTCTTTTTTCTGCTTTAACTTTTAATATGTATTCTAAAATTCAATAAAATTTACTACAATGCAATATGGGAGGGTGGAGATGGAAATTGCTATGTTTGTAACTGTTTGTAACTGCTGCAAAGAAGATTGGAAGTCACTTCTTTGGATACCTTCCTTGCTTTTTTGTTCTTCACTTTTTCTTTTACCCTTTTATAATCTCTTTTTCTATTTCTTCTTGTATGTTTCTGTAGTTTCTAAAATCTTTGTAAAATCTTCTTTTAATAATTATTCATAAAAAATAAATTAAGAAGCAGGTAGGGTGTAGTCATGGAGCAAAGCACATAAATATTTAGCCAACATTATAGAGTGCATACATCACCAGGAGAAAACAAGTACATAATACTAAGTAGTGAGAAAAAAATTCAGTTATTCTGAAATTTAGATTCTCAAGTGGCTGTGCCACATATTAGAAGAAAGTAGTGGGATTGTCCAAGCTTGGCATCTCTAATCATAAATAATGACCTTGCTAGCTCTGCCAAAGAACGTGTCTTGGAAATTGAAAGTAAGTGCTGAACAAATACTTGCTTTATGTCTGGTGGTTTGAATAAAAGGGGGGGAAAGAATCTGAAGATGTTTTGTCCTGAGTTTCTCTTAAAACCTAAGTACTGACAGGAAGTCCATGTGACACTTATGCTTTCATACTTATGCAAGTGCCAAAAGCAGTACTTAAATTCCACGTCTGTACAAAGTTGCAAGAGCATGGCGTACAAGCCCTTCCACAGTTCATTATGGTATCACATTAACCTGTGATACCACATTTTGCTTATCCTAGTACAGGGGTCGGCAAACTTTTTATGCTGGGAGCCATTTTGACATGCTCGTGCACATTTTGAAATGCTCGAGAGCCAGGGGGCGGGGTTTGCAGGCAGGGGCCAATCGCGTGGAAGGGGGAGGGGTTTGCGGGGGGGGACAATTGCGTGGAAGGGGGCGGGGTTTGCAGGCGGGGGCCAATCGCGTGGAAAGGGGCAGGGGAGGTTTGGAAGAAGGAGAAGGGAAAAAGAGGCTCGACTGCTCCAGTCGCTTCTCTTCCGGATTCCCCCGTAAATGGCTCCTGGTTATAACTCATTAACCCCTGCCGGGATTTCGAGGCCCGCTCGAAATCAGATCTGCAAGCCCCGCGGATGCGGAGCACGGCAGGAAATGGTTAAAGGGGACGGGAGAACACGCATCGATATAGCGCTGTCTAGAACAGCCCAAGAGGCCAGGGTTCCCCTTCCCGCAGCTCTTTCGCGGCTTTGGGGAGCCTTTGAGGAGCAATGCCAGGGCGGAAGAGGGGCGCTCGGGCCCCTTCGTGACAGAGGCTGCCCCGTAAAAAAAATACCAAGCAGCATCTTGCAGCAAGATGCTCGTGCAGCGATCAGGCTGAGCAACGGCTGGCGTGGGACAACTTATTGCCCAGAAGCGAAGCAAGGCAGCGGGGGTTAGCCGGCAGAACTACAGCCGGGGCGTACTCGCCAAACGCAAGGGTCCCTTTTCTTTCCCCGGGTAAGCCCTGGGAGGTTACCCTCGGGGCGGGAGGCAGCCGCGCGAATGCTCGGTGGCTGCTTTCCAGGCTCCGAGTCCCGTCCGCCCTCCCGCGACGGCCGGTGACATCAGCACCCCCTGTTATCCCGCGGCCACGAGATTGGTGAGTTGCGCGCGCCGCGTTTTTCGGCCAAGCCGGCAGCCGCCGCGCGCTCTATGCTTCTCCAATCCCCCGAAGGGTGAAATCTCCCCCTTTCGCAGACCCCTCCCTATGTCATCCAAACGAGGGGGAGGACGAGCGCACAACAAAAGCAGGCTAGCGAGCCCCCCTCCCCACCAACGCTCGCCTCCCGGCGCTGGTGGAGGCTCGCAGAGCGAAAGGAAAGGCGCAACACGCCGCCTCCCGCCCCGCCGCCACCTCCTCCAGGCTGGGGCGGGAAGAGAAAAGCAGATTTACAGTGGGATCAATGCGGTGGGACAATAAGGCAACATTTCCATAACAAGGGAAAGGGTCTGGCAGAAAAGTTGCCGCTCGGGGCTTGGAAAACACCCCTTTGCTCCGCTCTCACAATGCACGCGCACCTCCCCTCCCTGCACCCCTTCCTTTGTAAATCGAGATCTTCACCTTCTAAGGGGAAACCGCCCCCAAATTAAAAGCCAGACACTGTTCTGGCTGGCACAGATGTAAAACGATGCGGCCCCCCTCCCCGGGCCCGGCACCCGAGCTTCGTTTTTTAAAAAAATCAGCCTGCAAGACAGCGTGACCTAAAATTCCTTTGGGAAAGTCACTTTGGAGCAGGGCCTTGCCAAGCCAAGGGCAACTCCCTCGCCCGCTTGTTTACCTTTGCAACTTCTCCGATAACGTGCTCGCTCCCCCACCCGCCGACCCCGAAGAAACGCTGCCCGACTCGGGCGAAAGTTGGAAGGCTCCCGAGGGCGGGAGGAGAAAGAATCAATCACCCTCCTCCAGCGCCGGCCACCAACTTCTCCACCCGCAGCCTTTGGAGCCTGGTTTTAAACCGGCACTCCGATCCGTTCAGCCGCCAACTAAGCCACGCCAGTGAACGAGGCGGATCGCAATGATCCCGGCCCGATCGGAATCTGGAGCATCTCAGTAAAAAGGGCGCTCCCCAAATGATGTAAAACCGTCCTACAGCGCTGGATAGGATACGGCGGCGCGTTTCACGCTGGCACAATTTCTGATAGCCATTTCACATCAGGCGTATCTTTAAAAGAGGGAGGGTGGTCGGCGGGAGAAATGGAGGAACCACGCGCATAAAGCAATCCCAAGGGAACTTGGAAGAGAAGAAGTGGGGGGGGGCTCGGAGGCTGTTTCCAAAGACCCGTGTTCACCCCTCAAAGCAAAGCATCGCCTGGATGGGAACGGGGAGCAAAGCTTTCAGGCCTCACGCGCCCTGCGCGTGTGCTTGAGGGAAAATGAGATTATCTTTCGCCAGGGTGCAAAGCCGGAGCACGCGAGGCGAAGGGAAAGCCGAGCCGCGCGCTCCTCTCCGCCCCGGCCGCCTCTGCCGGCTCTGTTTCTTTCCCAGGGTTCGCACCAAGCCTGCTGCTTCTGGAGACCGGCTTTCCGGATGTCGGGCGGCAGACAGAGAGAGAGAGCCAGAGCCGAGGGTCCAAAGAGCCAGATCTGGCTCGAGAGCCGCCATTTCCGACCCTTGTCCTAGTAGTTCTCTCAAGCAGTGGTAGGGAACTGTCCTCTAGATCAGCATTTCTCAACCTTTGCACTTTTAAGATGTGTGGACTTCAACTCCCAGCAAGCTGGCTGGGGGATTCTGGGAGTTGAAGTCCACACATCTTAAAGTTGCCAAGGTTGAGAAGCACTGCTCTAGATAATGCTAAACTACTCTCAGCAGCTCCAGGCAGTGAGGACAATTGGCCAGGATGGTTGTATTTCTGCCATATTTGGAGGGCCACACGTTCTCCATCCTTGCTACCTCATTCA
Source organism: Charina bottae (assembly GCA_023362775.1). Taxonomy (NCBI): domain Eukaryota; kingdom Metazoa; phylum Chordata; class Lepidosauria; order Squamata; family Charinaidae; genus Charina; species Charina bottae. The sequence continues at coordinate 171,333,097 of JALMGJ010000001.1, forward strand.
CTTTTTTTTAGTGTTAGATTGGAAACAACTTTTAACAAAGGCAGAACAACTGTGATTTTCCCCATAGGCATGTAGATTTGACAGCTATTGAAGACTTTATTTTATTGGATTTAGAGGCTGCCCAATTCCCAAATGACTCTGGGCAGCTTATATCCCAAAAGTAAGAAACAATAAAATGAAGAAGAAAAGACACAAATGTCCAGGAAAAAACAACCCAACACACCACTGGGACAAAAAATTAGGTTCAGCAACCACCCTAACCCCAGGCCTGGGAGCAAAGCCAGGTTTTCAAAGATTTGTGGGACAACTGCCGGGTGGGAGCTGTATGAATCTCCAGGGAGATGTTGCCCCAGAGGGCAGGTGCTGTGACAGAAGATTTTAAATGCCAGATTGATTTATCCTCAACAGGAGAAATATTTGTGCCATCCTATATGTTAAAGTATTAATCTCCCCCTATCCTCCCTCACACAAGAAGAAATGTCCTTGGCTTTCTGTCATGTTGGAAATGAATGTCGTTTAAAACCAACCATGATTTACTTCATGCATTAAATTATACATGTTAAAAGTGTGAAGTGTATTTTAAGACAATTGGGGATCTACTGACATGACAATTCAGAACTGACCAGAAATTCCTGGTTCATACATAGCTGCATGAAAACTGCACTTGGGCCCAGTCAATTTTTATCGTCTCATATTATGGTGGTATGGTTTGGCTACAAATAGTTAAGGTGAGTCGAAGTGTCAACATTTCATCATGTTAATTCTAAACATTCTGTTCCTTATATAATTGCTATGCAACCCAATCCTAGGCCCCTGTGTACACATTAATTTAATTGGATGCACTCTCCTGTAATGGTGTGTTATTGACAAAGTTGTATCCATAGTTCGCCGTAGCTGATCAATTGTGGATCTAGTTTTACAATGCTATCATTTATTCATTTATCTATTCAAATTATACCCTGCTGCCACCTGACAACTCTCTGTAGCTTAGAGTATAAAGTATAATAGTTAAAACATCCACAGTACAACTAAAAACAATAATGCCATCATGAAACCCACAACAAAGACAGAAAAACAGCTAACAAAAAAAAAGTAAACTACATTTTAAAAAATGCCACTATGCATCAAGCAGGAATCCAAGTGTACCTGTAGGACTGTTTGATATTCTTTTGAATGTCTGCCTCCACATTGCTACAGTAGATAGCATTTTAGAGAAGCTTAGTAACTTGTAGAGATGCATCAGGCATAAATTCATACAGAATTTGTTGTTGTTGTTCAGTCGTTTAGTCATGTCCGACTCTTCGTGACCCCATGGACCATAGCACGCCAGGCCTTCCTGTCCTCCACTGTCTCTCGGAGTTTACTCAAATTCATGTTCATTACATCGGTGATGCTATCTAACCATCTCATCCTCTGCCGTCCCCTTCTCCTTTTGCCTTCAGTCTTTCCCAGCATCAGGTCTTTTCGAGTGAGTCCTCTCTTCGCATTAGGTGGCCAAAGTATTTGAGCTTCAGCTTCAATATCTGTCCTTCCAATGAGCAGTCAGGGTTGATTTCCTTTAGGATTGACTGGTTTGACCTTGCAGTCCAAGGGACTCTCAAGAGTCTTCTCCAGCACCACAGCTCAAAAGCATCAATTCTTCGGCGCTCAGCCTTCCTTATGGTCCAACTCTCACAGCCATACATTACTACTGGAAAAACCATAGCTTTAACTATATGGATCTTTGTCCGCAAGGTGATGTCTCTGCTTTTTAATATGCTGTCTAGGTTTGCCATAGCTTTCCTCCCAAGGAGCAAGCATCTTTTAATTTCATGGCTGCAGTCACTGTCTGTGGTGATCTTGGAGCCCAAGAAAATAAAATCTGTCACTGCTTCCATTTCTTCCCCTTCTATGTGCCAGGAAGTGATGGGACCACATGCCATGATCTGGGTTTTTTTAATGTTGAGTTTCAAGCCAGCTTTTGCACTCTCCTCTTTCACCCTCATCAAGAGGCTCTTTAGTTCCTCTTCACTTTCTGCCATTAGGGTGGTATCGTCTGCATATCTGAGGTTGTTGATATTTCTCCTGGCAATCTTAACTCCGGCTTGTGATTCATCCAGCCCGGCATTTCTCATGATGTACTCTGCATATAAGTTAAATAAGCAGGGTGATAATATACAGCCTTGTCGTACTCCATTCCCAATTTTGAACCAGTCGGTTGTTCCATTATTATTATTATTACTATTATTATTATTATTATTATTTCAATTTATTCCCCGCCCATCTCCCATGCAAGGGACTCTGGGCGGGTTACAATAATTAAAAATTTTAAAAACTATACAAATTAGAAATATCCAAAATACAGCCAATATAAATAGATAAAATCCAAGATGGGTAGGGAATCGTAGCATAGATCCTATTGCTACGGGGCCAGCCAACCCCAGGAGGCACTATCGCCTCTGTTGTCCCAGGCCTGGTGGCAGAGCCAGGTCTTAAGGGCCTTCCGAAAGGCCAGAAGTGAAGGGGCCAGTCTCACCACCGGGGGCAAGATGTTCCATAAGGCGGGCGCTATCGCAGAGAAGGCACGCCTCCTGGACCCCGCTAGATGGAATTCTCTTGTTGAGGGGGTCCGGAGCATGCCCCCCCTGCATGCACGGGTGGGGCGGGCCGACGTTATCGGGACGAGACGGTCCCTCAGGTATCCTGGCCCTATGCCATATAGGGCTTTAAAGGTAATCACCAACACCTTGAATTGGACCCGGAAGCAAATTGGCAACCAATGCAGCTCGTTAAGCAGAGGTGTTACATGTGCCGATCTCCTGGCACCCATAACTGCTCGCGCTGCCGCATTCTGTACCAGCTGAAGCTTCCGGATACTCTTCAAGGGTAGCCCCATGTAGAGCGCATTACAGTAGTCTATACGGGAGATGACAAGGGCGTGAGTGACTGTTCGGAGGGCCTCCCGATCCAGGAAAGGGCGTAACTGGTGCACAACTCGCAGTTGTGCAAATGCCCTTCTGGCCACGACTGCCACCTGCTCTTCGAGCAGGAGTCGCGAGTCCAGGAGGACCCCCAGATTCCGCACTGGATCCGAGTGAGGTAGTGCAACCCCACCCAGAACCAAGGATGACAACTTCCTGGATTTAGGGGGGCCATCAATCCACAGCCACTCCATCTTACCAGGGTTCAGTTGAAGCCTGTTGTTCCCCATCCAGACCCCCACATCCTCCAGACACTGAGATAAGGCATCGACCGCATCACCTACTTCACCCGGGATGGAGATGTATAACTGGGTATCATCAGCATATTGGTGATACCTCATCCTGTGGTGATGGATGATCTCACCCATCTAGGTTCTAACTGTTGCTTCTTGACCCACATACAGGTTTCTCAGGAGACAAGTAAGGTAGTATGGTACTCCCATCTCTTTAAGACTTTGCCACAGTTCGTTGTGATCCACACAATCAAAGGCTTTAGCGTAGTCAATGAAGCAGAAGTAGATGTTTTTCTGGAACTCTCTTGCTTTTTCCATGATCCAGCGAACGTTGGCAATCTGATCTCTAGTTCCTCTGCCTCTTCGAAACCCAGCTTGCACTTCTGGTAGTTCTCGGTTCACATACTGCTGAAGCCTAGCTTGTCGGATTTTGAGCATAACCTTGCTAGCATGTGAAATGAGCGCAATTGTACGGTAGTTTGAACATTCTTTGGCATTGCCTTTCTTTCTTTCATACAGAATAGTTATATTCAATTATTGGGAAAGTTAACATGAAATGTCCCCTTCAAGCCCATTGCTGAGCTTAAAGGCTAAGACAAATTGCAGGTGTATAAAACCCATTACTTGGGTCTCTGTAGAAAAGCAACTATATGAGAAGATCCAATGGCCATTAATGGGATTCTGGGATCCTCAGTTTGCTTCTGTTGTTTCTGATAAGCCAGAGTAGCAGTGCTACTCCTTTATTACTAGCTGGCACTGTTACTCCTACCATCTCTAACCCCCCTACTAATGTCTTTGCAAAAACTTGAATAAACATGTAACATCTTTTCCTTCTGTATCATCCACTGATCCCAGTTAGACTGCAGGTGAAGGGGCTCATGAACATTGAAGTTATGGAAAGTCTCTACCCACTGACAGAAATACCTCTCCTACTCCTAAAATTGGCTCTCCCCCTGGATAGGGGGAGGCAGGATGACTTGTACACATGAGTATCATAGGCCTGGGAATAATCTAGGAACACCATGTGTAAACCAACTGTTTCCAACTGGTTTGGTATGATGGGAATGATAGTTCATCACATCAAGTGGTTGCCAGAGAAGAGAGGACTAGCATACATGGGTACCAGTTACCCCCTCTGCTAAAAGCACTCTTACCACAAATGGTTAATGTGAATGTAAGTTCAATATGATATTTGTATTATTATTTAACTTGGAGAAGCCAGACTAAATAATGTTTGCTTCAGTGAATTATGAGAGAAATAAGCAATTGATTCAGTGTCATGGCATAATAAATCATTCAGTATTAAAGAAAAACAGTAATAATATATTTTATCTTGATGGACCTTTTAGTTATGGCTATCATTTGCTCATTTAAGTAAGTTAACATTTGCCCTACTAATACACGAGAAACATTTCTGTCAGAGAGGTTATTAAATATCACACCCCTTTAAAATGTATTAATTTGGCTGCCACTAATCCATTTCTTCAAAGTGCAAGAACTAATATGACTCATAGTATCTTTGCTCAAACTTGTTCAGTGAATCTCAATTAATTTGGCCTATGGTGGTAATTTTAAAATATTCTAGGTGCTGCGTATCTCAGTTCTAGGTCTGAGCTGTGATTCAGAGCTGACTCAGTCTGTAGAAAAAAGGCATACGAGAAGGCCCTTCTTGGACAATGCTGCTTCAGGTTAAATAACATCTTCGTAGACTTTCATAGAGAGCTAGTACATCTGGATTAAAAAGCTTTTCCTCACTTGCTAGTTTCCTTTCCAGGTGTAGGGTTATTTTAATTTTAATTTAGGGTTTCTACTACTAATTTCTATTTAATTTAGGATTTCCATTACCATTAGGAAAGCTTTTATTTTGAGGAAGCTTTTATTTTAATCAAGCTGTTTGCTGACTTGAGAAAGAACTAATAATATTGCTGAGATCGTAGCTCTAATTTTGTGCAACTTCCTTGCCAAATATCAGACAGGGTCATGCAAAGCAAAGAATGTTAATAAGGAATTATTGGACTCCATCCTCAATACAGAAAAAAATGCAGCAAAATATAATGGATGAACTTGGTAATTTGACTCATTTCCAGTATCTATTTCTACTGAAATGGTGTGGTGAAAAACTCTGGTTGGTACCCCCAGGGTTTCTGAATTAGATGCTAAAAAGGAAGCATTTGCAAACCCAATGAATCTTCCCCATGTAGAAAACCACGTGTTAAAATGTTGCTTGAAATAATCCCACTCTCCACCATATCTTGATGTAATCAGAGATATTCTATTGAACAGTCCATGAGCAATTGCATGGCATCAATTTTAGATGAGATTTGATTGCATAATTTTAAAAGCTCTGTTTTCACAGTAACATATTTACTTTTGCTGCTTAGTTTACCAGAGGAAACATATTAATTAATTACCTTTTTAAACTGAATTGCTATCAACAACTCATGTAATTAGGGAAATTCCTGGGCTAAATCAGCACATGTGATTGAACCTGCTTATGTTGGAAATGCTTTCATTGACATTTAACAAAGCAATGATTCACAGAAACAAACTGCCATGCAAAGAAATGCACCTTTTTATTAGAAAAGAGGCTTACTGGTTCATCTGAAACTTTATTTTCTGAAACTTTATTTTCTTCGATCGGTGGTGGTGGTGGGCTTTTTCATGCAGAAGTAATGTTGCCTTTTAAAATTTTAAAACATTCTGCTGTGCCTGCTTTTTGGAAAACCAAAAAACCAGCAACAGTATAGTTCATAAATCATTTAACAGTTACTCTGTTGGTTAATTTAAATGCAAAACAGCTATTAGCAGTCAATAATGAAAGAAAGTGGCTTATATCAGTCCTTAAAGAAACTTCCTGATTTTGCCAGATTTCTGGTGCTGGTAGGCAACTGAGTGTGAATGGCACAACAACTTGAAGCAGAGCTGGACAAACTTCTGTATGTCATTGCTGTTGCTCTGAGGAAGTTAGTTGTACTGAGAAGAGAGGAACCTTAAATTTGATGGCAGGGATGGCACTTCTTCCACATGAGTGAAAAAAAGAGGATGTATAGATGAAGTAATTGTAATACTGCTTTAATCCACTGCTAGAAATAACTATGTGTTGTTCAGAGTTGCTAACCATGGCTATTAAATTGTGTACAAGTAGTCCTCGTTTAGTGACTGCCTCATTTAGCAACCATTCACACGATGATAATGAAAAAGTAACTTTATGACCAATCCTCACATTTACAACCTTTGCAGTTCTGTAAAGCAAAGGAAAGCTGTAGTAAGGTCATAAGCACAGTTGCAGATTCACTTAGTGACCACTTTGCTTAACGACCGAGTTGTCAGTTCCAATTGTGGTTGCTAAACAAGGACTACCTGTAACAGCAATTATTACACCTACCCCATGGTATTAGTTTCTGTCAAAAACTGGGTTGGCTATCCATATCCCAGGTGCTGAAGTCACAGCCAAAATCAGTCTAATTCCCCTGCACTGTGACAGATTCTTTCCCACTTCAAATCAAAGCATGGGTGTGTGCTATAGTCTCATTCTTCTTTAAATGGAACACAATTATGTCATATAACACTGTCAAGATCATAGTATTGGGGGGGGGGAGCCATTTAGGCTAGCAACGCCAATCCCTGCTAAGTGCAGGCATCCAAATTGAAGCATCGCATTCAGGCAATTGCCCAATCTCTGTTTTTGTTACAGCAGTGTGTCAAAAGACTACACCAAGTGTAACAGTATGTGGGAATGACCTTGGGAGAGAGGAGGAAGAGCCGCAGCCTAGACAACAGTCTGATAAATAGAATTGGAATCCAAAGGAGGAGGGGTGGCAAAAGCATCTCAAAAGGGACCCTCCCTAGTATTTGGGAAAGTAAAAGTGAGGGACAGGAGGGGTACTTTCAGACTTGCAGATTCTGCTAATGTAAACTTATAATAAAGATAGAGCTAGTACTCCTGGTTGTACTTCTTATCTGGACTACCTCGCAAGGCTAACACCAAGTCAGCATTCAGCTGGGCAGTTTCCTGCCTCTATGATGATAATCTGATGTCCCAGCAACCAAAGGATACAGCAAGATGTATCCTTTAATCTGAAATTTCCAATCATCAGATTAATGGGATATAGTTTAATCATTTAATTATGATTAACATATCTTCCCTGCAGCAAACTTGTCTTCCTAGGACAAACTATCCCCAGCTGGAGATCCTCAGGTAGATCAAGCCATATGGATCATGCTCACATGAACACATACATGTATCTATCTCTTTGTAATGATAATGAAGTCAGGCTTCTACTGGTACCTTTTCAGACAGAAAGCTGCCTCCAACAGATTTAATTTAGCTTTCTAACTAGTTTCTTGTGGCAATTTCTGGGTAACAGCTTGACTGGGACATATAAAGTTATGATAAAACCAGGTAATGTAATTTCATGCCATCCCAGTTAGTCCTTTATATAATCTGGGGGAAAATTATTTCAACTGATATCCTTCCTTTCTGTCCATACAGCATGAAAAGTCTCCAGGTCCATCAGTGGGCCCTATAAGCCTAATTGTGCTGACAAGAATTCTACCTATTTGTCCTTGTATTTTGTTCTTTATTGGCAGCTACATTAGGTAGCTCCCTTTCCTTTGTACATGATTTTCTGAGCCTCTCCCCACAAACCCTTAGGTAAAGATGTGAGGGAGTCTGGCAGGCAGTTGGGGATTCAAGTTTTTATTAATATAGTTTGAAAGCTTGAGTGACAAGAAGCAGGTTATGCTATACTAGTAAATATGAATAGGCCAAGTAAAGGTGCTTCCCAGGTGGTAGTTGGTTTTTGTGACCTTCATGTGGATGCATTAGCTGGGGAAGCATAATATTCACTAACCAAAAACATCCGGATAGGCATAGGGTTTTTTCCCCTCAGATTAAACAATTCACCCCTTCCTGAATAACTGAAAATACTTGAATGGTGTAATTTAAATGAAGACTTTCCAAGTTACCAATCAAAGAGAATATTTGTAGCTCAGGGTTGAACTGTGGAGTCTTTGGTGCTCTCTGAGCCTTGTTGTTTTCTTGCAGACGTTTCATTGCCAGGCTAGGCAACATCTTCAGTGCGAAAAGGGAGTGGGACTTGCTCTCTGTTTATATACCCTGGCATGTCCTGCCTGTGTTGGTGGGGGTGTTGTACTCTCCTTGGTAGTACTTTGACTGGGTTGTTGTTTACTGCTTGGTTGATTAACAGAGTTAATAGTTCCTTGATTAGGGTCTATTGTGTTGTTTGATTGCTCCTCTGCTGCTAATCTTGCTGTTAATCTTTGCATATCTTGTAGTTGATTGCTGGCCGAGAGGTGTTCTGGTCTTCTGGCTTTTCTATTGTCTCTTATGAATGGTATGTAAATGTTGTTTATCTCTATGTGTCTATTGATGGCTGCTTTGTCTGAGTGCCAAGCTTCCAGGAATTCTCTAGAATTTTTGGATCTGGCTTGGTTTAATATGCTCAGTTTCCCAATTGAAAGTATGGTTAAATTTGTCCATGTGTTGTGAGATTAAGGAGTTTTCATCATGTCTTCTGACTGCTAGTTGGTGTTCATGGATGCGTTCTGCTAGTCTTCTGCCAGTCTGTCCTACATAGTGGCTGTTACAGTCCTTACACTGTATGTTGTAGATAACTCCTGTTTTTTCTTCTTGGGCTACTGGGTCTTTTGGTTTACTTACGATGTTCTGAAGGGTTTTGGTTGGTTTGTGTGCTACGGTGATGCCATGTGGTTGTAACAGTCTATTAGTAGTTTCTGAGATGTTTCTGATATATGGCAGTGTAATCCTTTTCATAGCTTCTGTTGGTTTTGCTGTGGTGGGTTGAGTGGTCAGGCACTTTTTGATAAAGTTGCGTGGATATCCATTTTGCTGGAAGATGCTATATAAGTGGTCTGTTTCCTTTTTCTGGTGTTCTGGGTTGCTGCAGTGTGTTTGTGCTCATCTGAATAGTGTTCTTACACAGCTCCTCTTGTGGGAGGTAGGGTTATTGCTTTGGTAGTGGAGCACTTGGTTAGTGTGGGTAGATTTCCGGTAGACTTGTGTTTCTAGAATGCCATCATTTCTTCTACTGATGAGGATGTCCAAGAAGGGTAGTGTGTTGTTGTTTTCTTCTTCCCTTGTGAATTTTATTCCTTTGAAGATGTTGATGGTTTCATGTGTTTCTTCCAGTTGATCCTTTTTTATTATGACGAAGGTGTCATCTACATACCGGATCCATATTTTGGGTTGTATGTGTGGGAGTGCTATCCTTTCTAGTCGTTGCATTACTATCTCTGTTATGAGTCCTGAGAGTGGTGATCCCATAGGTGTTCCTTTGATTTGTTGGTATATTTGTCCATCAAACTGAAAGTAGGTGGTGAGGCAGAGGAGCAATCAAACAACACAATAGACCCTAATCAAGGAACTATTAACTCTGTCAATCAACCAAGCAGTAAACAACAACCCAGTCAAAGTACTACCAAGGAGAGTACAACACCCCCACCAACACAGGCAGGACATGCCAGGGTATATAAACAGAGAGCAAGTTCCACTCCCTTTTTGCACTGAAGATGTTGCCTAGCCTGGCAATGAAACGTCTGCAAGAAAACAACAAGGCTCAGAGAGCACCAAGGACTCCACACTTTCCAAGTTACATGTTTAATTGGAGCAGAACCTTTTCTTTTTAAGTCTGCACAGTGAATGAAAGTTAACCCAGATGAGCAACTATCAAAGAGAAACTGTGATCAAACTTTAAAAACGAAACAAAAAACAAACTATATTTATGGTGGTGGAGCTCATATCCACAAACATACTGTGCAACATGCACATCTCCTGGAAACATGAAGCTTTCTTCTCTCTGATGTATTGCATGTGTTCTTTCTCCATTTTAGTATGAAAACCTTTGTAGTTCATTCAAACATTAAGACCGGACCATGATTTTCTTTCATTGCCTGCTAGGAACAGAGTTTCCTTCTTTGACATTTGGTTTTACACCAAAGCTATTGTCCTTTTTCTCATGTTGACAGACAACAAAATCTAGGCATGTTTTCATTTATTCCAGCTCCTTACCCCAGGACATAAGCATGTGTTTCTACTACTGGATTAGCTGAGTAATGCTCAAGGACTGTATTTAAAAGATGTAAACAATCCTGAACTAATATAACTGAGATAGTTCCCATGCCTAATTAACTATATCATCTGCTATGTGTTAATAAAATTGCACCATCCATCAATTATATATAGTTCAGTTGTAATGCACAGAAGGAAAAAGTGATGTTTTGTTCTCAAAATTAGCATTATCTATGGCAGAGGCTTTCAAACTTTCTGAGGGCACTTAAGAAAAATGGCTGTCATGGGGGGAAGCCAGTGATGAAGATAATTACAAAGCACAGTATAAAGAAAGCAAATGAGTTTGCTTGTTCCACACTAACCCCTTACCAACCCTCAGCTTATTTTAATTTTTTTTTCTGGGCAAATGTGTACATTTATAAACAAAGTTGTGAAGGAGTTGGGTGGCCTACTTGTTATGAATCTCTAAGTACTAGATGACAGCAAACAGAGTTTTCTGTGTCTTTTTCCTGCCATATACTGGTCATCTGGATTTTTGAAGACCAGAAATGATAACTTTATAAATGGTAGAATGAGACAGGAGGTCTGGTAGTCACCAGGGCAGGTTCTGTGGTGTCACTGATACTTTAAGGATACTACCTTGGATATCCTTAGTCTAAGGTAAATCATTTTGTTGTCTATGTTTGACAGAGAGAAGGAGAGATATAGGGAAGAATCAGTGGTTTCAGTTATGTGTTGAACTTAAAATATTATGCAACCACTATGAGATTGAAACAAGTCTAGTGAGGTAAATACATGTATTAAAACTGTGTGTTGATTTAGCAGTAAAGGTAAAGGTTCCCCCCGCACATTTGTGCACTCGTGTCCAACTCTAGGGGGCGGTGCTCATCTTTGTTTGTTAGCCGAAGAACCAGTGTTGTCCGAAGACGCTTCCACAGTCATGTGGCCGGCATGACACACGCAGAACGCTGTTACCTACCCACCTACCCACTCATCTACTTGCATTTGCATGCTTTCAAATTGCTAGGTTGGCAAGAGCTGGGGCTAGTGTGGGAGCTCAATCCGTCACACGGGACTAGGGATTTGAACCTCCGAACGTGCGATCTTCTGATCGACAAGCCTGGCATCTTACCCGCTGAGCAACCATGCCACATTGATTTAGCAGTAGTTAGGTTAAATTTCCACCTGTCATAGCAGAGCAGATTGTTAAAGGTTGGTTGCTGAAAAAGTCTTTTTGGAGCTTAGTTACAGCATGGCAGGAGAGCCACAAATTATTACAAACAATTATTTAGAACCTATGATCGTAAAATATATATTTCTCTTTTCTCTCTCTCTCTTTCTCTCTCACCTGGATTTAGGGATGATTTATTTATGCCCTTTCATTGCCCACTCCATGCATCTGATGAAAATGTGCTTGCTTACCCAAGAACAATGTCACAGTATGTCTTCAAGGCTCCATAGTATTCTTCATTTGTGGCAGCCAGTTTTCACCTCTGGCAAAGCTGCTGCCTTCCTTGATCACTTAGCATATCAGGATTTATGCAGAGTCTTTGATATGCTGCCCTCCTTTTGCAGTGTATCTTTGGAGGGCATTTATAGGGTCATTTTATACCAGCATAACATAGAAAAAGTATTCCCCTGGAAAATGAAGTGTGAAATCCAATTGAGTGGATTTTCCAGATATAATTTCTTCACTCAGGGGAACAGATTGGGGACAGTGCCTCCTCTTCTTCCCTGCAGCATCCCTTTCACCATCAAATCTGTTTCCTAGGTTCCTGGATGCTTCATAGCACATTTTCAAAGAGGAAGAGAGGAAGAGAAAAGAGAAAGTCCTTTCATGCAAACAAAAGTCTACTTTCATGGCATTGGATTTTGACTCTGTGGCTCCTACAAAATTTCCTTTTGGAAAACATGAAACAGACATATATTGATTATGTTATGATTCACAGAGCTGTGGTGGAGGTGTTTATCCAGCTTTGTTACTTGAGTTTGGAAATTCAATGCTCTAGAGGTATAGTGTGCCTACAACATGGTCATCTACCTGAGAGATATTGGCATGTATTGTTCTGCCTTGCTGCTTCTACTGTGTAAAACTTCCTAGATACAGAAGTAATACTGCAGCTGCTTCTTCAATGACTGACTTATGTCCAACTTAGAGATGTGAAGCCAGAGGGGGAAAAAATCATGAAAAAAGTGATAAGAGTTTATGTAAGGCTGTTTCTTGTCTCTGATTGTCTTCTGTGAGTAGGCATAGTAGCAAACAATACAATACAACTCCCAAATGCAAGAACAAAAATGCATTTATTTACCTGAGAGGCAGAGTGTGACAAATCAACAAAGGACAAGGTCTTTATTTGTTCATGGGCTTGCTTCCTATTATTGACTTTTGATCTACAGTTTGATGGATTTGTTCCTATCCTTCTCCAGGTCTCACTGCATGATAGATTTTGGCAACATCAATTTATTTATTTATATTTGTAAATACAGAAATGGAACTACATATCTTTGAACTTCTCTCAACATTTCTGTCTGTTTGGGTCCTCCCCCCCTCTCCAAAATACACCTTCAACACTTCTGGAAATTTTATATCTTTGATCTTCTATATTTATTTATTTATTTATTTATTTATAATTCAAATTTTGCCACCGCCCATCTCCCCCAGAAAAGGGGAACTCTGGGCGGTTTACAATACAAACCATATTAAAAGGATAAATATAAAAACATCTAAAATATACATATACAATTTACCAAATTTAAATATAAATAAGTATAAAAACCAAGTGGCTGTAAATGAAGCCATATATTGCCTTTTCATATACTGTTTGAAAAACAAGGTTGTGAGTGGACTGATTTGCAGCCAATGATGTTGGTTTAAAAAGCAGGAATAACACTTTTGTCCTCATCAAATCTGCTTCTGAAGCTTGGAAAAAAATGAATGTGTGAAATAACATTTATGATATATATGCTGTTTTACATAAAGTATATGATGAATGGAATAGGCTTGGTTTTTGGATGTTTTATGGGTTAATTGCTGTATTTATGAGGAATGTATAAGAAATGCTTCTGGTGATGTTAGAGGTATGTAGGTTAGGGATCATGAATATGCATGTACATTTGTATGCCAATGAATCTATGTTGTTGGCTGAGAACCTGAATGATTTGCAGTAAATGTTAAATTTGGTAAGTTAAGGATCATGCTGGGACAGAAATTCAAGTTTATTTTATTTACATTTAAAGGTATTCATATTAAATATCTTAAATTGTCATTAATCTGTGTTCATGTAGCTAACAATTTCCCCCTTAAGTCAAATTAAATATAACTATTTATTAGGAACTTTTGAAGGTTTCCAGGACTGCACCCAAAATCCTTGAGAGGAGAAAGGCACTTTGGGATCTCAGATTGGGAAAATTGGACCCAAATTAATGTGGAGTAGAGCCAGATCCAAAGGTAGACATACTGTAGTTAGCCAGATTGCCTAGTGCTCATTCTTTGCAACCTGAATGTATGGCAACCTACATGAAATTAGACTGGATCACACATATACTGTAGACTCTATACTTTTGGGGGATTCTGGTTAGCATTTGAAATACACACATACAATATGGATAGAGCAAATTACATTTTTTCAATTGCTCCTTCATGATTCATTGAATGTTGCATGTGCAGAATGCTGAAGATGAGATTGCCCAAACAGTAGAACTGCATTCTAAAGAGCACACAATGTTGAGTGGAATAATATAAGATATAAAATATTTTATATAAGTATAAAAATACTAACTTAAAATCAACACCGGGTAAGGCTGAGGAAATATGACAATAATTCTGTGTTTCTTATGTTGATTTTTCTATGGCTCAGGGAAACTATCATTGCTTTTATTCTACTGGGTGCCCTCTACTGGCATGTTAAAATTAGCACAAGATAATGTACATTCTGTCTCTGAATACCCCAAAGGTTAATAATGCTGAATAAATTTATACTGCTCATTTTTTGAAAAATACATTTAATAAAGATATGTTGCTGGATTCCTTTGGATTAGGGGCCTTTAAATCACTGTAACCTTATCTTGGAAACACACCAGTGCCAGATCAAATAAAGAGTAATTGTATTCATGAACATTAATCTTGATTGATTTTGCCTCTGTTTTAACCATTAATGAATGAAAATAGAATTCTATCCAAGCATTTCTACCCACCAGTCAAAACAAGATTACTAACAGGATAGATTTCCCTTCCCCTCTGCTGCCCAAAATCTGCTGTGGAGGTTGGGGAATCCTTCCAAGAAAATTTGGAAAGAAAGAAAAAGGAAGTCCCATTATGCAAGCAAGCCTGTTTCCATGTGGAGGACAGAGCTCCTAATCTTATTTGGAACAGAAGACCTTAGGGACTACAAAAAACTCAAAGAACCCAGTGCTGAATCATCAATATAATAATCATATTGTTCAAAATCATCAAAGTGCCAATTACCATATCTTGAAAGTTATTCAGTATTATATGTTAACCGCCCAGGGTCCCTCCTTGTGGGGGAGATGGGTGGGATATAAATATGATGATAAATAAATAAAAAATACATAAAATAAATGTTATACAATATATAAAAATGATCAGATATCCAATTAGAAAACATAAATGTCCCTGTCCAACAATGGACATTTTCATGGCAAAAATATACTTCTTTAAAGACCTGCTCTATGGCTAGTTATTAAGCTAATTATGTGTTACAAGTACAGTATTTATATTTATATGTATGTACTGCAAAACAGTTTCAGAAGCCAACCAAATTCTAATGTGGATTTGTTATTTTACTGTATTTTATTTTACTTTTTTTTCTAACAGTATTTGCTAATTCGAGGTGTGTGATTGCATTGCAAATGGTGTTCTTCCTTATATGACATTTGCTCTAATGAAGGTGACAAGCAGCTCATCTTATTTTGATAGAATTTACCAAATAGTGCCACATTACTTTGCAGTGTTACTCCATATGATGTTTATTGGCTGTCAGAGAATGACATGCAGACCACACTGATCAGTGGAGTTTTCATCCACGTCTCCATCTATAACTGAAAAAAATATATGAATCCTCATCTCCAAAGTAGGTTTAAAGATGATTGTTATAGGAATATTAATACCCTCTGCAACAAACCACAGAGAGATTAATAATCTTGAACTACCGTTCCCAATACCTACAACATTCATAAACTAGAACAAAGCATTATTATCAGTAGCCAAATACATTGTTACTCTGGCCAATTATTATTTGCACTCCTCTTTATTATGTTTTTCCTCTTTAGGCATTAATTCTAGAACAAACAATTACTCTTAAATGAGATTAAGCCACATAAATGATATGTAATAAATGCATTTACAGTACATACTAAATCCCCAAGAGGACAATCCAGTTTATGAAAATCTATAGCACAACAGCACTTCTAATATTTAATATATAATTGGACAATGTTGTTCATAGCTGAGGACAGAAGTAGAAACATCAAAATATGAATGTGGCCTTGATTCTAAGGCTGAAGTTAATACATACTTCTTTGAAGAAGAAGAAAAAGCCAGTAGAGATGAAAGTTGAGCCAATCCTGGCTTAGAAAAGAATTAAAAACTTTGCTTCAGACAACAGGTGACCTTGTAGCCCACTCCCCAAACCTTGATCCAAACTGAATCTATGTCTGGGCATGAGAAGGGTTTCCAACATCTTTTTCCTGTCCTACCAGTTCTGCCGAAATATCTTCCCATTTACTTACCTGCATGCAGTGCAGTGGGTAAGAATGGAGAAGAATGATTTAGATGACCAACAGACATTACTACTGCCATAATTCCTCCAGCCTCTCACACCAGTTCTAGAAATTGATGGTGGGAATTGTTGTTTGGCAAGAGCTGGATCTAGGTTGCATTACATTGTGAGTTTATACCTGCCAGATTTATATAGATATGGTTCCAGTTGAAAATTGTAATTAGTGCCCATCAATTGTTTAGATTGGACTGTAGGGGCTGGTTTAATAGAATAGAATAATAACTTTATTGTCATCCCACTATACACTATACAAGTGCACAATAGAATGAAATTTCATTGCAGTTGGCTCACAATTTCACTCAAGCAATAAAATACTAATGATAATAATAAAAAACCATAATTACTATAAAATACCCATTCTGATAACATATACATTCTTATAAAATATACATTCTTTAACTCACAATTTCAGTCAAACACTAAAATACTAATAAAAAATCCATAGTTACTATAAAATATACATTCTTTACACATCCAACATTTCACCTAAAAGAACTTACTTAAGCATTCAAGAATCCAATAGCCTGGGGGACAAAGCTGTTTCCCAATCTGGCTGTTCTACATCGGATACAGTGGAACCTCTTCCCAGAGGGTAACAAAGAAAACAAACCATGATGAGGATGGGAGGCATCACTGACGATCTTTCGAGCTCTGGACAGACAGCGTGCATGTGCTAAATCTTGGATGAGGGGCAGAGATATCCCAATTATCTTTTCTGCTGCCCTTACCACTCTCTGCATAGACTTTCTATCTGAGGCCCTACAGCCTCCAAACCAGATGGAAATACAGCTTGTAAGTACACTCTCTATAGTGCCTCTGTAGAAAGTAAGGAGAATGGAAGATGGGAGCTGTACTTTCTTCATCCGACGCAAAAAGTGCAAACGTTGCTGTGCTCGCTTTACCAAAAATGTGGTATTAAGGGACCAGGTCAGATTATTGGTTAACTGCACCCCCAGGAATCTAATGCTACTGACTGACTCCACAGCTATGTTATTGATAAAAAGTGGAGTGTGACTGCACCGGTTCTTCCTGAAGTCTATAATAATCTCCTTAGTCTTTTCCACATTTAAAACCAAGCTGTTTTTATTGCACCGCTCCACCAAACCCTTTACCTCCTCCCTATAAGCCCACTCATCCTCACCCCTGATAAGACCCACTACAGTTGCATCGTCCGCATATTTCACAATGGAATTGGTGGTATACTTGGCGCAACAGTCATGTGTCATCAGGGTGAACAACAATGGGCTCAAGACACAGCCCTGTGGGGAGCCGATGCTTAGGGAGATAGAGCTAGAAGTATTATATCCAACTCGCACCGACTGAGACCTCTCAGTAAGGAAGTCAAGTAGCCAATTACACAAGGGAGTACTAAAACCTAGAGAACCTATTTTGTCCACCAAATGCTGGGGAACAATTGTATTGAACGCTGAGCATGATACAGCGGAACCTCTTCCCAGAGGGTAACAAAGAAAACGCTGAGCTGAAATCTATAAACAGCTATAAGCATAACTGTTCTTCTCCTCAAGATGTACCAGACTCGAATGAAGAACAGAAGAGATAGCATCCTCTACGGAGCGAT
This sequence comes from Charina bottae, assembly GCA_023362775.1. Lineage (NCBI taxonomy): Eukaryota > Metazoa > Chordata > Lepidosauria > Squamata > Charinaidae > Charina > Charina bottae. Next base: position 171,350,718 of record JALMGJ010000001.1, read on the forward strand.
TCCGCCGATAAGCAAACTGAAGTGGATCAAATGAAGGGGGGAGTCTGGAAACAATATAATATTTCATCAGTCTCTCAAAAAATTTCATCACAATGGGAGTGAGAGCTATCGGGCGATAGTCATTGAGACACGTGATCGTAGATTTTTTAGGCACAGGTATAATAGTCGCAGTCTTAAAGCTCACCGGGACTACAGTCTGGTGCAAGGAAATATTAAATATGTCTGTAAAGACACTGGCCAGCTGTTCAGCACAGTCCTTCAGTACCCGCCCTGGGATATTATCTGGGCCCGCTGCTTTCCAAATATTAATTTTCCTCAGGGTCCTCCTGACATCAGTTATATCAAGGGTAGGTGCCTGCTCGTCGGGGTGGGATTCAACCTTCCTCACAGGAGTATTATTAGATGCTTCAAACCTACCAAAAAACCTATTGAGTTCATTCAGAAAATCTATATTCTCCTCACATGATGTCGGAGTAGCCTTATAATCTGTAATAGTTTGAATACCCTGCCACATGCACCTGGTATTTGTGGAATCATGAAAAAAATCCTGAACTTTCCGGCTATAGACCCGCTTTGCTATTCTCATCGCCCGGTTCAGATCAGCTCTGGCTGTTCTAAGAGCCTCCATATCACCCAATTTAAAAGCAGCGTTTCTTTCTTTCAGCTTCACATTCATAATAGTGGAGTCCTTGCTGCTCTCTGAGCTTGGTTGTTTGCTTGAAGATGTTTAATTACCTAACTAGGTAACATCATCAGTGCTAGGTAACGTCATCACCATATATTCTCTTCTATTGGGGTTGGTTTAATATTTCACATTGTGTTGCATATCCTCCTAAATATGTGATCACTGCATATGCATTTGTGGGTAACCCCCACCTGAGGGGTGGGGTGGGGAAGGGCTGCATTCATTTGTAAGAAGTAAAAGTATCATCTGGTTTGAGGTAGGCAAGTGTGATGCCACAAGAATATGTCTTGAGAGATGATGATGATGTTGGTGGCCATGTTTTCCAACATAGATTATTAAAAGCATCTGGTTTTAAATTTATTAGAAAGGTCCCTTCCTCAATGATTGCCTTAGAATGTTGTTTACCAAGTGAAATCTTCAGTTTTAGTCAGTCTTCAGAGAGATAGCCCACAGATTTCTTTGGCAAGGATTTAAACATTATGACCAATAATGCTAAATCTAATTATGTGTCTTAGACTGTCTTTTCCTTTCCTCAATGTAAGATTATCTGTTTTGATAATACAGGGCAGTGATTGGTTAAGACAAAATATAAGAGATGCAAATTTGCAATAGAAGAGTCCAGAAAAAACGTAATTTGCTCTATCCATATTGTATGTGTGTATGAGAGAGAGAAAGAAAGAGAAATGATGCTTCAGTTATGAACAAGGGAATTTCAAAATGGAGACAATGACAACGGTTTCCCTTTCAGATAGATGACACCATCACAAATGTTTTATAATTTAATTTTTGAATGCATTAGTAACAACTCAGTATTAAATTTAATCCAGAGCCCAAGGGAGCATATTTATAGACTTTGACAATATAAATGACTCTGTTGGGAGACTAACAGATAAGAGAACATCAGGAGTTTTGTTCAACTACTGTGATCTAAGATGGAAGACATTTTTTTAAATGTCTAGAATTGCTTATTGTACAAGAATGAACAGACTGTAGATGGAGAGTTACCACCCAACTGGCAACACTGGTTGTTGGAAGCCAGCAGGGAGTTGCGAGGAGGTGCTCGCTTAACAACCCATGATCCTTGCTTAATAATGGCAGTGGGGACTACAGGGATTGCTGTTGCTAAGCAATGTCACATGGCATCGCGTTTTACAACTGCATTGCTTAGTGACAGAAATTCCGGTCCCAATTGCCATCATAACTCAAGGACTAACTGAACAGGCATACCATATCTGGGCTGAAAAAAACCCCAGAAAATTGCTAGGTGGCAGCATAGAAATACTTCATCTAATGCTTCTCTGGATTTTTGCAGCCTATACACACACACACACACACACACAAACACACACACACACACACAAAATCTTTATTTCTCTGTTTATTTAAAATATATATATGCCACTCAACTCAAACATTGCAACTCTGGGTGGCATGCAGTAAAGCAAAGAAGAAAAACAAAACAAGATAAGCAATCCCAATTAAAATCTAACAAATATTAATAAATGACCAGGGATGTATCTTCCTACCCTCCTCCAGATGGCAACTCTGATCATCCTGGTCCCAATCCCTGAAGAAAACGCCAGGTTTTTAATGCCTTTTTGAAAGCCAGCAGAAGCAGGGCCTACCATACGTCAGGTGGGGAGATCATTCCAGAGGGCAGGTACCACAATGGAAAAGGCACACCTTCTGTGCGCCATCAGATGGCACTGTTTCAAGGAAGGGACCCAAAACATGCCCAACCTATTATAGTATGTGGGATGGGCAGATGCCATTGTGGAAAGGTGGTCCCACAAATTACCCAGCCCAGTGCCAGGTAGGGCTTTATAGGTGACAACGAAGCATCTTGAATTGTCTCTGGAAGTTGATTGAGAGCCAGTACTGCTCACAAAGTAGTGGTACTCTGAAGGTGACTAAGGTAAGAGTGACAGGGAGCAAGGCCTGCCAATCCAAGAACAGGTTCAATTGGTGCAAAACATAAAATTGTACAAAGACCTTCCTGGCCACAGCTGCCACCTATTTGTTGAGGAGGATCTAGGAATCTAGGAGGACCCCCAAATTGTGCTCTAGGTCTGAGTGGGGAAGATTTCCAAAGGTGGAAATCTCTAGTTCTGGGAACTAGTGAGGGGGCCCAAAATCCACAGGTTCTCAGTCTAGGTAGAGTTGAGCCAAAGCCTGTACTTTCCCATTTAGATCCTCACAGCCTTCAGTCACTGGGACAAGACCTTCACACCCTCACTTGCTTGGCCAGGGAAAGAGATATATACAACTGTAGGAATGGAATAGGATGACCACACCCTTTGCTGTCCAAATCCTCCATAGTAACCACTTTGGTATTTCTATTAATATTAATTTGTAGATAGTTTCACTGCTATTTAGATGAAAAGGTTCTTCCCCACTTCCATGGACAAAGTAATTTTTTTAGCTGTTTACAATAGTGGAGAATATATGTAGTTCATGTTTGAGTTGTACAGTTCTTGGTATTCTCTGGGTATTCTCTGAACTCTGAGCTTTTCTTTCTGCAGTCCTTTTATTACCAAGCTAGGTAACATCATCAGTTCATGGAGGAGTGGAATTTGCTTGCTTTTTATCTACCAGCCTTGATTGGAGTACTGTTTCTTCCTTGATTGCTTTTTAGGGAGGGTATTGTTTCTTCTTTGATGCTCTTGTTTTCCTGGCGCTGCTTCCTGCTTATCTAGATGTTAGCTAAAAGGTATGTGGCAAGGAAGGATGTTTTAAAGTCTGTTTTCCTGTTTTCTTAACCTTTGGTTGCATCCTTTCTTAATGGGTTTGTAGATGGAGCTTAACTCAATGTATCTGGCAGATTCCTCAATACAGTTTAGTTAGGCAGTTTAGCTATGTGGTTTGAAGTACTGTTGATAAGTAGAATTTATAATTGCCAGACAACTATAAGAGAGGTTATTTATTGTTTACCTCTAGTCAAAGGGGGGGGGGGAATCTACACATACAAAGGAAATATAAAAAACTCCCTTAGTTTTATAGGGCCTACATGATATTAGGATCTGTTATTCCCTTCAGGAGGGTTTACTAATCACAAGAACTTATGTCAGTTTTAGATACCATAAAAAACATATCCGCTGAAGCCTTTCATTGTGGTTTATTGTGAGCAGTGAATTACTATGCCAGCATCAATACCCACATCTTAGGACATCATTCCTGGCAGTGTCCAAAAGCAGTTACTGAGAATGCTGCTGCAGAACCACAAGTGCTTTGCTTCCTGGAAGGACTTCTCAGTTTACAAATATTAAGTGTTAATAAGGCAGCTGCAAAAATGTTCCCTTACAGAAAATATAAAATGTACAATGAAGCGTGGAAAGAAAAGATCAAAAGCTGGAATCCAAGCCTTTTGCACTTGTGTTCTCATGCATCACAAATCATGGCCCTTTCGCAAATATGGAATGGTGTATGTGTGTATGTTTCTGTGTAAAGATGCTTATGTATACGTATGTTTATGGAACACTGCAAAACCAGACTCGCATGCCTGCCTCACAACTGTATTCCTACTCAAATTTCTTATGCTCAAAGCCACTGTGTTTTCAGTGCAATGTGGATGAGGTTCTTTGTACTGAGAGCTCTGCCACTTGCAAAATGGATCCTTGACCCAACAGTTAGTAAAAGCTGGTAGGAGCCTAGAAATGGGCAAAGGTTGTTGAGAAATTGGTGAGGCTGCAGTTACAAAGAATCCTGGGTGAAACAAATTATCTGTTTTGTTAAAGATTCAGACCTGGGTATGGGATTAAAAAACCACATTGGTAACTCTTGTTGATGACCCTTTGTGGGACAAGGATTTTTCTGGTCCAGCTAGATCTCTTGGCTGTCTTTCCTATTCCATCTACAATATCTTTCTGGGGTGGCTGCAAAGATTAGGGAGTGGAAAACACTGTTCTGTAGTGATTTCTTTGAATAGCTATTTCCCATCAGTGGAGGTGGAGAGGTCAAGTGCTTG